>JABAEC010000004.1:284190-428122 GCA_013435705.1 Claviceps paspali
CAGGTTTTTTGGTATTTTTTATATTTTGCTGACTGCCCCCCCCCCCCCCCCCCCCCCCTCTTCTTTTCACACACATTCACTCACACTCTCTCCTTTCTCTGCAGGATGTTCATGTACCGTGTCAGTCCGTTTACCTACTGGGTCGGTGGCATCATTGGAACTGAACTACACGACTGGGAAATTGAGTGTTCCGATATTGAGTGGAACGTCTTCAACCCACCAAATGGCTCAACCTGCGGCGAATATCTGCGGCCGTTCCTAAGCAAGGCGCCGGGTTTTCTGAGAAACCCAGAGGCGACTTCGCAGTGCCAGTACTGCGGCGCCAGGAACGCCGATCAGGTATTATCAGTCTCGAATATTTTCTGGGGCGAACGCCTGCGCAATTTCGGCATCATGTGGGCATACATCTTGTTCAACATCTTCGTGGCCATTTCTGTGTATTACCTGTTTCGAGTGAAGAATTGGAAGCGAAGATGATTCAAGTTTCAATCGCAAGTCTAAGAAAAAAAAAGGAATAACATAATAGCAGAATCGGGTTTGATTTTGTACTTGTTTTTGTTACGGCCCGTTTCTGCGTACCATGTGGGTGGTGTCTGTCCTTCCTTTTGAGAATTTGTAAATAGGATGGTGTGGACTGGACTATCTGTTTGCCGCATCGACGAATGGAGAATTGAAAAAAAAAACAAAAAAAAAAACAGGATGTTTGACGTTAGTGGCAGTGGTAATGATAAGGGTATAAAGAAGATTTTATATATTTGTAAATGTGGTAAAATAGAAATCGGTAAGTAGTGGTAGATTCCGAGACAGGGATCCCGCTGGTTGATTTTCAACGCCCAACAAGACCTTTATCTCATCGCTGAAGACATGCTTCCGTCGGGAATTGGCAAGACGTTAGTTAATCGCAACCCCGGAGAGCCGTCCGGTCTTTTGCGTCTCGGAGGTCCGCCAAATCGGCACTGGTTACTGGCATGGCTTAGGAGAAAAAAAAAAAAAAAAAAAAAAAACCAGGATGCCCGCCTTGACCCTTGCTTGATTGATGGATTGATGAAAGGAAGGAAGGAAGGAAGGGAGGAAGGAACACCTCCGCTTGCGACTTCCCAGCCCCGCTCAGCTGACTAGCGGCGGGTTCTAGCGCCCGCCCCGCGCCCTTGATGAAACATTGTTCTTGATTGTTTCCCCCCCTTTTCTGTTCTCGATTCATGCAAAAATTCATGGTCTGTCTACCTAGACTAACTAGTACCTGCTCAATCTAGCATGGCGATAATGCGATAATGCCATCATGGTGAGATTGTGATCCTGGAACGTCATGAGCCAACGCAGAATGGTGGCCGACCATTTCATCGACAGCTCTTCCATTGCAATGGACAGCAAAGCCGTGCCGTTGCCGTGCTTATCCGATGGTGATGCAAGGAACATACATATGCATAAAGTGTCTCGCCAGGCTCTTTTTTTGACACTTGATCAACGACGATCATTTCTCCCATCTTTGTTGGGCTCGAATTCGAGATGCGACCGTCTTTCTCGCTCTTGTGGTGGTCGGCCAATGGAGCAGTGCTGACGGCCTCCGTCGCTGCTGCATCTGTCGGCTCGGATGGCTTCTTTGACTTCACGCCAAATTTGATACCATCGCAGGACAATGCGGGCTCTAGTAAGCTGTTTGCCATGGCTGATTGTTTTGGGTTCCAGCTGGAGGAGGCTACCATTGATCAGATGCAAGAGGCCATGGAAAGCGGCAGCTTGACAAGTGCCCAGTTGGTCAATTGTTACATGACTAGGACGTTTCAGACGCAACAGTACATCAAGTGAGTTGATGTGTTGTTTTTTTTCTCTTGGTCTCTTTCACTTTATTTCTTCTTCCACCTCTTCATAAACGCGCAGAAATGATCAAGAGCCATGCAGGAACTGACCGAGTTTTGGCGCTCCAGCTCTGTACTGCAAATCAACCCCGACGTGTTTGCGATTGCTGCTGAGCTTGATGCTGAGCGCAAGGCCGGCAAGATTCGTGGCAAATTACATGGCATTCCCTTCACTGTCAAGGACAACATTGGCACCAAGGACAACATGGAAACGACGGCTGGCAGTTGGGCTCTCCTGGGAAGCCGTGTGCCACGCGATGCTCATGTCATTGCCCGGTTGCGCAGAGCGGGAGCCGTTCTCTTCGGCAAAGCCACATTGAGCGAGTGGGCTGACATGCGCAGCAATAACTACTCGGAGGGATATTCAGCGCGCGGGGGCCAGTGCAGAAGCGCATACAATTTGACGGTCAATCCTGGCGGTAGCTCGTCGGGAAGTGGTGTTGGCGTTGCAGCCAACGCTATTGCCTTTTCTCTGGGCACAGAGACAGATGGAAGTGGTGAGTGAAGGCGCCTGTTTATCAACCTCGTGTTGCCGTGACGCCATGTCACATACATACAGGGACCAAGGACCCAGGGCCCAACGAATGGCCATCATTAACAAGACTGACTTGCCTGCATCGTAGTCATCAACCCGGCCATGAGAAATTCCATCGTTGGCTTCAAGCCCACCGTCGGTCTCACCTCTCGCGCCGGCGTCATTCCCGAGACGGAGCATCAAGACTCTGTCGGTACGTTTGGACGCACCGTCCGCGACGCCGTCTATGCCCTCGATGCCATTTACGGCGTCGACTGCAACGACAATTACACCTCTGCGCAGATGAGAAGAACCCCGGACGGCGGATTCGCCCAGTTCCTAACCACAAAGTCCTCTCTCAAGGACGCCACATTTGGCATTCCGTGGAAGAGCTTCTGGGTGCACGCAGATGCCGAACAGCAAGCCACCCTGGGGTCGCTCGTCGAGCTGATAAAGAGCGCCGGCGCCATCGTCATCAACAACACGGAGGTGACAAACTACGAGACCATTGTGTCGCCGAACGGATGGAACTGGGACTATGGCACCACGCGCGGTCGTCCCAACGAGTCCGAGTACACCTACGTCAAGGTTGATTTTTACAACAACATCAACAAGTATCTCGCCGGGCTCAAAAACACCAGGGTTCGCACCATCGACGACATCATTCGGTACAACCTGGATAATGACGGCTCCGAAGGCGGCAATCCCTGGCCTCTTGGCAACCCGGCGTGGTACTCCGGCCAAGACGGGTTCCTCGCCTCTCAGGAGACAAGGGGCATCCGGGACGAGACGTACTGGCAGGCTCTCCATTTCTGTCAGTCGTCCGCCAGGAAAGGAATCGATGACGCGCTGCGGCGGCGCGACAAGAAGATGCTCAGCGGCCTGCTGGTCCCGTCCGACGTCGGTCAGAGCTACCAAGTATCGGCACAGGCCGGCTATCCCGTCATCACGGTACCCGCCGGCATTCATTCCGAATCGGGAATGGGGTTTGGGCTCGCCATATTGCAGACTGCGTGGGGGGAATCCGAGCTCATCAGATGGGCCAGTGCGATTGAAGACTTGACAACGGGAACCAAGTTCGCCAGGACGCTTCCCACGTGGAGGGGATATCTGCAGAGGGACATGCCAGTGCCATTATCATGATGAGATTGTTAGGTAGCCAACTTGAGAGAGAGTTCTTTTGCCTCTTTCCTATTTCTCTTGTGTGTTTTCCTTTTTTTTTTCTTTTTTTTTTCGCTGTTCTTTTCAATATTGAAGGAGAAGAAAAAAAAACCAAAAAGGAGAAAGAAGGCCAAATAAACAAGAAAAAAAAATGAAAAGAATAGAGAAGATTTAGATGGCAAATGTACAGATACTAATCAAATAACCACACGACTCTCTCTCTCTCTCTCTCTCTCTCTCTCTCTCTCTCTCTCTCTTTGGTTTGTTGTTTGTCATCACAGTTTGGCAAACAGCCCCTTGCAAGCTCCCTTGCCCAGCTGGACGAGCGTGCTCTTGACGCGCGTGTATGCCCGGATGCCTTCGTGGCCGTTCTCGACACCGATGCCGCTCATTTTCCAGCCCCCCACGGGCATCTGGGCGGGCGACTCACCCCAGGTGTTGATCCAGGTGATGCCTGCGTCCAGCTGGCTGACGAGCTGCTGGGCGAGAGCGAGATCGCCGGACACGACGCCGGCGGCCAGGCCCATGGCGGAGTCGTTGGCTCGTCGGACGAGGTCGGGCGCCCACTCGTCGTAGGACTTCCCGCGGACGGCGTACGGCAGAAGACACATTACGGGGCCGAAGATCTCGTCGCGGGCGACGCGCATGTCGTCGGTGCAGTTGGTGAAGATGACGGGGGGGACCCAGAAGCCGGAGGGGGTGGGTGGGTGTCTCTGGGCGTCGAGGGAGCCGTCGTAGAGGACGGCGGCGCGGTCGACGTCCCGGCCGTGGCGGATGTACATGTTTATCTTGTCGCGCTGGGACCTGCTGACGACGGGGCCGAAGTTGGTGGCCGGGTCGCGCGGCAGGCCCATGCGGATGCCGTGGCGGCAGCGCGCGACGAGGGCGTCCTCGAGGGGGGCGAGGAGCGTGTCGGGGACGAAGACGCGGGTCCCGTTGGTGCAGACCTGGCCGGTGGAGAAGAAGTTGGCGGCCATGGCCACGTCGGCGGCCTCGTGGACGTCCGCGTCCGGCAGGATGACGAGGGCGCTCTTGCCGCCGAGCTCCATGGTCACGGGCTTGATGAGCCCGGCCGCCGAGCAGGCCACCTTGGCACCCGTGCTGACCTGGCCCGTGAAGCTGACCTTTGCGACGGCGGGATGGGCGACCAGCGGGGCGCCGACGGCGGGCCCGTCCCCGTAGACGACGTTGAAGACGCCGGGCGGGAGGCCCGCCTCGGTGTAGATGCGCGCCAGGGCCTCGGCGTGCAGCGGCGTCACCTCGCTGGGCTTGTAGACCATGCAGTTGCCCGCGGCCAGGCAGGGGGCCGACTTCCAGAGCGCGATCTGGATCGGGTAGTTCCAGGCGCCGATGCCGGCGCAGACCCCCAGGGGCTCGTGGCTCGTCAGCACGTAGGCGTCCGGCCGGAGACGCGTGTGCCGGCCCGGCAGCCCGCCGCCCACGAGCTGCGCGTAGTACTCGAGCACGTCTGCCCCCGTGGCGACGTCGACCGTCGACGTCTCGGCCCAGGCCTTGCCCGTGTCGAGCGTCTCCGTGAGGGCGAGCTGGTCGTTGCGTTCGCGGAGGAGCGCCGCCGCCCGGAGGAGCACCGCCGCCCGCCGCGGGGCCGCCGTCCCCGCCCAGCCGGGGAACGCTGCCTGCGCGGAGGCCACCGCCTCATCGAGCTGCTGCGGAGTCGTCGTGTAGATGGTGGCTAGGGTCTCGCCCGACGCGGGATCGACCGAGGTGAATGTCGACGAGGGCGACGACGTCTGCGGCTGGGACTTGCCCGAGTGGAAGGTGTGGATTTCGGACGAGAAGGTCATGGTGGAGGTGGAATCGGTGGAGGAGGAGGAGGAGGAGGAGGAGGAGGAGGAGTTCACATTGCCGCCGTCGATATGGAGGGGTTGGACGATGCAGCTTTTTTTTTTTTTTTTTTTTTTAATACCCCGTGTGTAAAGGTTGTTTGATTCGAGTTGCGGGGTTTTTCGTCTTGAGCCGGGCCGCGCTTGAGACGGAAACGGGTTGGAGCGGCACGATGCAAGGGATGCGTCACCTGCTCCTGCGGGCTGTCGGACTGTGAATGGTGCAGTGTCAGCAGCTGCAAGTTACGTACATACATAGTACATACTACTAGCACTAACTACCACTACATAGTATGTACTACGTAGTAGTAGTAGCCTGTAGCCCAGTTTCCCCCCCCGCATTGCGCCATCACACATCCTGGCCCCGGTAACCAACCAGCGGCCTGGCCCTTGGCGTGCTCGCAACCCTCAGCCCCACATAGCGCGCCGCCGGATCTCCACTACGGCGATGGTTTGTCTGTCCCCCCCCGCCCCGCTCCGCCCAAATGCGGAATTCCGGAGCTGAACCTCGACGAGGCTGAAAGTGTTTTTTTTTAATCTTCCCCAAAACAAAACGCCCGCATATTTATCTACCTTCCTTCCTATTATAGTTTTTTGTATTTTTCACTTTTCACTTGATTCATCTGTCATCGTCCTCCCTTCCTTACAACCGCTTCCTTCTCTTTGTTCTCCCTCTTTAGCCCGTGGCTTATAACCGACCAGAACATAGTTGGACCTCTCCCCCCCCTCGTCTCAAGCGATCAATCCAGGCAACGGAGAAAATAAACAGGTGAAAAAAAAAAGTCGAAATATAAGACGGAATAAAAGGGGGGAAAAAAAATGACGACGCAATTCGTCCCCCAGGGCGCCGAGTCCGGCTACGACTACATCATCGTGGGCGGCGGCACGGCCGGCTGCGTCATCGCCTCCCGGCTCTCGAGCTACCTGCCGGAGCGCAAGGTTCTCCTCATCGAGGCGGGACCCTCCGACCTCAACCTCGAACAGGTTCTCGATCTCCGACAGTGGCTCGGCCTGCTCGGAGGCGAGCTGGACTACGACTACGGCACCGTGGAGCAGCCGATGGGAAACTCGCACATCCGGCACTCGCGTGCCAAGGTCCTCGGCGGCTGCTCGTCGCACAACACGCTCATCTCCTTCCGTCCCTTCCGCCACGACATGGACCGCTGGGTCGAGCAGGGCTGCCACGGCTGGGACTTTGACACCATGATGCGCTGCGCCGACAAGCTGCGCAACACAGTCCAGCCCGTCCACGCCCGGCACCGCAACCAGCTCTGCAGGGACTGGGTGCAGGCCTGCTCCGACACCTTTGGCATCCCCGTCCTTGCCGACTTCAACGAGGAGATCCGCTCCAGCGGCCGCATCGCCCAGGCCGCCGGCTTCTTCTCCGTCTCGTACAACCCGGACAACGGGCACCGCAGCAGCGCCTCGGTCGCCTACCTCCATCCGATCCTCCGGGGCGAGGAGCGCCGGCCCAATCTGACGGTGCTGACGGGCGCCTGGGTCCGTAGGATCGTTGTCGAAGACCACGTCGCCACGGGCGTCTCCGTCCTCACCGCCGCCGGCCGGAAGGTGCTCCTTCGGCCCCGGAAGGAGATCGTGCTCTGCGCCGGCGCCATCGACACCCCGCGCCTCATGCTGCACTCCGGCCTGGGCCCCCGCGGCCAGCTCGAGAGCCTGGGCATCGACGTCGTCGAGGACTTGGCCGGCGTGGGCGAGAACCTCATCGACCACCCCGAGACCATGGTCATGTGGGAGCTGCTGAAGCCCGTGCCGGCCAACCAGACCACCATGGACTCGGATGCCGGCGTCTTCCTCCGTCGCGAGCCCGCGGGCGCCGCCGGCACCGACGCCGACGCCGCCGACATCATGATGCACTGCTACCAGATCCCCTTTTGCCTCAACACAGCGCGGTTGGGCTACCCCCTCGTCCGAGACGGCTACGCCTTCTGCATGACCCCCAACGTCCCCCGTGCCCGGTCCCGCGGCCGCCTGTTCCTCACCTCCGCCGATCCCGCCGTCAAGCCCGCTCTCGACTTCCGCTACTTCACCGATCCCGAGGGCTACGACGCCGCCACCCTGGTCGCCGGCATCAGGGCCGCCCGGCGGATTGCCCAGACCAGCCCCTTCAAGGAGTGGCTGAAGTGCGAGGTTGCCCCCGGCCCCGGCGTCCAGACAGACGATGAAATCAGCGAATACGCCCGTCGTGTCGCCCACACCGTCTACCATCCAGCCGGCACCACCAAGATGGGCGACACCGCCAGAGACAAGCTCGCCGTCGTGGATTCTCAGCTGAGGGTGCGCGGCGTCAAGAACCTGCGCATCGCAGACGCCGGCATCTTTCCCGAGATGCCCACCATCAACCCCATGATTACAGTCCTGTGCATTGGCGAGAGGGCCGCGGAGCTGATTGCTGCCGGGGAGGGGTGGAAGCCCGACCAGAAGCCTGCAAGACTGTAATGAAATTCTAACATGGATCGCCTTAACCCCCCCCCCCCCCCCTTTTTTTTTTTTTCTTTTTTTTTTCTTTTGCTCTACATATGTGTTCCTCCTTTTGTCAGGTGAACATGCACCGGCTGAACCATTTCCTGCTTATATTCAGAATATAGAATTTGGCAGTTGTCAAAACTTCGCAAATGTTATGAAATAGCAAGAGGTTTTGGGACACATTTCAATGACGACATATCTTGGGACAGCAAAGCAGAAGAAGAAAAAAGAAACCGTAAAATGTCCGTCCTCTTGCCTAGTCCGCACCCTCACTCCACTGCCCTTGGCTCTTCCAGATACTGCACGATTCGATCCACCAACTGCGGAGCGTCCCTGTGAGACAAACGTTGCGTGGATCCAAATACACCAATATCCAGGCTTTGTTCGTGGACGGAAACTTCTATATCCATGGACGCCTAATGGTCGGTTGTGTCAGTTGGTATTTACGGGAGAGAGAATAGAAATGGAGCAGAGGTGCGAAAATGAAGAGAGAGAGAGAGAGAGAGGGAGGGAAAGAGAGGGAGAGAGAGAGGGAGAGAGAGAGAGGGGGAGAGAACAGTCGCGCCAGAAGACAGTGATCCTCCTTACCGGATATGCGTTTTTGACCACATTGTTCTTCTGCCAGGGCCGATCCAGCATTTCCACAGACTTGACCAGATTGACAGCCTTGTCCCGATCCTCCCGACGACGCAGGCAATCTTCTCCCAATGATGCGTCCGTCGCACCACCGGACAGAGATAGGAAATTGACAAACACGTCGATCTGGATGTCTGTCCAGTTATGGATTTCCCAAAGGCCAACCTGCGCCCTCGTGTCAATCTGTATGAGCTGGAGGTCCCTGTGTATTGCCGTAGCAATGGATCCGATATCGTCGCCTCCACAGAGGGTCACCTGTATAGGAACTAGGTTGAGCGTCGGGTACGTTGCGTCAAGATGTTGAGACCTCGCGGTTCGATTGGCGAGATATACGCCGAATACCACGGTACGTGGGCATGTCTCCTGCGTGCTTTGCTGATGGCATAGGCTCTGCGCCAGGGCGGCAAAGAACAGAGACTGAAGGCCAATACCGAGGCAAGATGTCTGACTCTGCAGTCTTTTCACGTCTTGCACAGCCTTCTGACGGACATACGACACACGATCAGCTGTCTGTGATGCTGGCATCGGCGGTTGGTCGTCCCGAGTCGAACGAGGCTGGACACCATTCAGATAGTCCTGCCAGAACCGTTTCCTTGACTGAGTCTGCGCGGGAAGGGCTGGCAGAATGGAGAACTGCTTCCAATGGGAAACTTCAATCCCTAGCTTCGCTTCGCAAGAGGTTTCAGTCTGCCGAAGCAGATCGGCGTAAAGGCGCATGACTGCAGGCAGGCTGAACCCGTCATAAAACGCATGGTGGATTGTGATATGCAGAAACCACGAACGCTGACACGGACTCTCTTTGATCTCTAGACAGTAAAACGCATGATGAGGGCTCACAGCCGAGGGCGACCCGGCTCTGGTGATGACTTGTACCCATGGCATCTCGCGTGCTCCGGTGCAGACCAGATGCGTTCGCAGCATCGGAATAGACTCTACCAAGACGTCCCAGGCAGCGAGGATTTGGTGGCGCGTGTATTTCTGAGATATTTCGTAGCAGAACTGGGGGAAAAACACCGATCCGCCGGAATTCTGCCATGCACTGAGCATGTATATCTGCATGGCTGTCGCGGGCAGCACTGCTTCAACGTCTGTCGGTCCGACTTTGAGCTGGCCTCTCAACGTTTCCTCCGAGATGGACGTGGGAAGTTGCCAGGAGGTCCAGTTGGCAGTCGTCGGTGTCTGGCGGCTCTCATCCCGTTCGTTTCCCGCCGCCATGTCCGCAATGCTGCCTGCCTGCAAGAGTTCCCGGGGCGTCCGAGAAACATTCGCTTTTCTCAGAAGCAACGAGACCTTGATTGCGGAAATGGAGTCCAGGCCAAGATGATAGAGTGTTGAGGTGGGAAGTATGTTCTCTGCAGGAACAGCCGAGACTTCGGACAGCACGGCGCGAATGCGAGCTGAGACGTCATCCCAGACAAACGTCGCTGGTCGATTGATGTCCTGCGCCGTTTTGGTTTGGATGCCGTCGTTGGACAAAATCGTCGGTGGGGAATCAAGAGTCGTTATCCCCGGCAGTCCGCAGATGGATACTGAGCCGTCGTGGAAGGAGAGAATCTCTGCCTTCGGCGAGTCGAGGAAGAAGTGCAGTGTTTTGCTCATCTTGCTCAGTATATCTTCCGTCTCGTCTTCGGAAAAGAAATCCCCCTTGCAAGCGATCCGCCATGTCAAGGCCTCTGTTCCGGTCACCTCTGCCTCGACACAGATCGGATACTCAACTGCAGAGGAGCCGTCGACCGACTTCCACATGGACTCAGCACGCACGTCGTCTCGAGATTTTTGCAGTATGAACAATGAATTGAACAACTGCCTGCCCCCAAGATTTGCTGCCGCCTGCGCTTCGCCTAGAGGGACTCCCTGGTGGGCTCTGACATCTGACAAACATGATTCCAAGTACTCGAGGAAGGTAGTCGCCGTGCCATGAATAATTGATCGAATAGCAACCGTCTTCATGGTCGGGAACATCAGCTTATCTGCACCATCGAAATCTCTCCCAGAAAGAATGACTCCAAAGACGGTATCAAGTGACCTGGACAGGAATCCCGCTACTGTCGCCCAGCAGGCTATGCACAGAGACTGGAGGCCGATGGAGTTTTGTTTGCAAAAGCTTGTAATCTTGGACGCGGCCCGAGAGTCCACTAGCTCCTTTCTGAAAACAACACCGGGATCCCGGCTCGTAGGCCTTGTGTTTCTTTGAGCGAAAACCGTGGGATGGGCGTGGGAGAGATACGTCTTCCAGAAGCCGTCAACGTCATTGGCCATGCAGAGCACGGGTTGTGTGGTCAGAATCCGCCCAAATTCCCGCGGCTGCAGTTCTCCTCGATAGGCGGACGTGAGGTCGTCATATAAAAGGCCCAGAGACCACCCGTCGTACAACGCGTGGGCCAGCGAAATGACCATGTAATTCTTGCTAGGACCTGAGACCAACGAGACCTGAATGAGGTTCGTAAGTCCTCGACCTTGCAGCGCTCTCTCTCGAGCGTTGGAGATGATGTTCTTCAACCCACTGCCATCCAAAGCCTTCCCTGTCTCGACACGCGAGTTGTTATTTCTGAACACAACCTGACAGTAAGCTGTTGTGATTTGGCTGTCGTCGACTTCCAGAAAGCCGGTTCGCAAGATGGGCGATGATGCTATGACCTTCAACCAAGCGCCCTTCAGTCTTGGAATATCCACGGCTCCTTCAAGCTCCAAGATTTCGTGGTTGTAGTACCATTCGAAGTCGGACTGGATCATGCCCGCAACCATGGACTGTTGCAGGGAGGTAGGCGGCAAAACAAGCTCTACTGTGTCTAGATCGACGCCCTTTGTCTGCACATAGGAACGAAGACGGCTTTGGGTGTTAGCCAAGGTCGAATCGATGGTTTCGTCTTGCGCCGTGTCAGAGGTGAGCAGCGTGGCGGCGGCAGCGATGGCAGATATTTTTTGGAGTCGCGTCATCTGCGAAGCAGTCACACGTATACCTCTCTTCATCAGTCTCGCCGAAATCTTGATGGCATCAATGCTGTCGATACCCAGCTCGACAATCGAAGTATCGGGTTTGACCTCGTCAGAAGATATGTTGGCCAATACGCAAATCTCCTCCGCCAGGATGCAAGCCATGGGAGTCCATTCAGCCTGCGTCGATGATACGTGCTCGGTGCTGAATGCGCCGTCGGTGTCGTGCGTGTCGTTGTCCACCGCGGGCTTTTGGAGTGACGTCTTCTCCAATACCGTATCTGGCTTTACTGTCGACACAATTTCAATGAACCGATTGAGCAGATTCTCCAGAGCGTCACGTTCGACTGTCTCGTCGCGAGCAACGAGACGAAGTTGCAGAATTCCACCCGCCCCCCGCGTCGCTTCGAATGCAAGCGGATAATTTACACCGCCCGATCTCCCCTCAACGAGATCCCAAGGTTCCGGAGTGTCGGCCGATCCCAGATCGTCTTGCTGGAAAGCGAACAGGTTGTCGAATAAGGGCCGGCCCTTGGAGCGCCACTTCTGGATATCTGTGAGCGGTACATGTTGGAATGCGAGCGTGTCAGCATTAAATTGATGACAGCGCGCAACCAACGCCCCCCAATCCATGTCTATCAAGCTGTGATTGAAAAAAGGCACCGTGTTGAAAAGAGGCCCAATGGTGTGTTCAACATGTGGCAGGTCGATAGCTCGGCCAGAAACGACGACACCTAATGTGAGGGGCTGGCCCAGGTGGCTTTGCAACACCACTGTCCATGCTGCGAGCACAATGGCTTGAAGTGTAACATTCTCTTCTTTTCTCAAGTGTTCCAGCCTCTCGACTGGAAGCTCCTTGGACAATGAAACAACATGTCCAGGGTTCGCAAGATGGCATGTCGTTTTCGGTAGAGGGCTGGGCCTCCAATCCCTCAAGTGCTCATCCCAAAAGTGGCGAGAAAACTCAAAGTCCTGTAAGGGGCCATGACAGAGTGCATCGAGAAATCCTGGACCACGTAGAGAAGGCTTGTCTTGGTAGATGTGAGACGCATACTTGCTCATGAGTCGGATGCTGCTCCCATCATAAAGTGCGTGAAAAATGTAGAGCCTGAGTCTCTGCCAGCCGGGGCCTTGAACATGGACGAATCGAAGAGGCGATAGGATGTTCAAGGCATTTTCTGCCACCCATTTAGAAAATTCAAGATCGAAGAACGTCTTGATATCCGTTTCGGTAGCAAGGACAGTATGAAACCAACAGTCCTTGGCTTGGTTGAAGGCAACTTGAACGTATCCGTCCGCAGTTCTCACGAACACCGTGCGCAATATTGGAAGAGACTCAATCGCCTTCTCCCAAGCTTGGCGTATCGCGGCCACTGATGTGTCACCTGAAAGATTGATATCAAACCAATTGAAGTATGGGCGTGTGATGTCTTCCGATAAAGCTGCTGATATCATTCCTGCTTGTAGAGATGAGCAAGGAGCAATGTACTCAATGTCACCTGGCCCAACACACAAATCTTGGCAGATGGATCCTTCGTACTTGTGCCTCCATGCGTGTAATCTCTGGTGAAGTGCTCGCGCAGCGCCTTTTGAGTAATCCATTTGCTTTGCATCCGCTACTGCCCCGACGAGATCGGAGATGACTGGGTTACGAATGATCAAGGCTGGAGTTGCTCCCGCGATTCCCCTTTCTCTCAAGGCCCTGGACAATTGCAGGACGGAAACCGAGTCAACTCCAACGTCGAATACACTAGTTGTTTCAGAGATTTGGTCCTTGGCAACACTTCCGAACGCGCCGAGCACTTCAATGACTCGGTCCAAGATGTGACTGTCGATAGGCTTTCCCGAAGCCGAATTGCTTTGGCCGGTATAGTTCATGAGAGCCGGTTGATCCAGTGTCAGGAACAAAGATTTCAGCTGTTTAGCCTCGACTTTGTTGTTAGACGATAAAGGTATATAGGTCAGCACGATGAAATATGTCGGGACCATATAGCCAGGCAGATTTTCCCGGCACGAAGCTCGGGCTTTGCTCGCCAGATCGCCGCCGTCATCCACAATGCGAAGGAGACTCGTTTCGGGATTTCCGCTGACTGTTGAAAGGAAAGCAACAAGAACGTCCTTTCCATTGTGGCTCAGCACAAGAGTAGCCGCCGAGCCAACTCCCGCAGTCTTGCTGCAGATGATGTGATTGACCTCTCCTGTCTCCAGCCGTTGGCCGCGAAGCTTCACCTGATCATCCGCCCGGCCCAGAAAGTCGAAACAGCCGTCGTAAAGTATCCTCACCAGATCCCCTGTGCGATATATCCTCTCTCCGGAGAATTCGTCCAGAATTGGAAACTTTTCGCTCGTGAGATCTGGGCGACGCAGATATCCTTTACCCACCAGTTTTCCTGACACGCACAGCTCGCCTACGCCACCACGTAACACGGGAATCGTCGTCCCGCGGTGAAATACGTACGATCCCACGTTTGGGAACTGCTTTCCAATATTGCTCGGGCGCCCGTTTATGGGGACTCGCTGGTACATTGTCACTCCAATCGTTGCTTCCGTAGGCCCGTAGGCGTTGTATATCACAGCCTTCGGCCCCCAAGCATCTAGTATTTCTTGGTTAAGCTGTTCGCCTCCGGTAATGAAAACCCCTTTGCAGAGGCTTGGAACATCTTCAGGATGTGTCAGTCGTGCCAGACTTGGTGTCAAGTCTATGTGAGTGATCGCGAGCTCGTTGATGGAGCCAACGAGGTCGTCGAGGATCAGCTCTTTCGGGGCCGCGACCACGGTGATACCGACCGACCAACTCCAGTACTGTTCGAGCACAGATACATCGAAGTGAAGCCCGGCAAACTGCAGCCAACGAGAATCGTTCTGCCAATGTCCTTGGAACAAGGTTTGAAATGCCATAAGTGCCTGGACCGTGTTCTCATGTGTAATCTCGCACCCCTTGGGAGTTCCAGTAGTTCCTGAAGTATACAGGCAATAACAAGTGTCTTGTGGCGATAGTGGTTCGACATGAGTCACGCGGCTGATTGGGTACGACGCCAGGGTTTCCTCGCTGATGCTTATAGTTGTAATGTCGAGTCTGCATTCCGGGTTCAAAGACTCATCGGTCAGGAGACACGCTGCTTTCGAATCTTTGAGGATGAACTGCTTCCTAGCGCTTGGGGCACTTGGATCAAGAGCAACAAACGAACAACCTGCTTTCAATACTCCCAGGATGGAGAAATACGCTTCGGGGCATTTTGGGAAGTGAATGGCCACAAGATCTCCGGCGTCTACAGTTTCTGAAAGCAGGTGTGCAACCTTGTTCCCGATGTCATCCAATTGCCTGTAGGTCCAGGTTCTTTTGTTGCTGAGCACGTCGTTGAACGAATCCACAAATTCTAAAGCCGGGAGATCTGGTTGCGACTCGGCTTTCTGCTCCACAAATTCATGCACGAGATGTACCGGGGCTGGTAATGAGGGAAACTGAGCTGGCGTGATGGAGAAGAGATCCGGATTCATCTTGTATAGATTCGTTTCGCCTGATGGACTGATGAGATGGACAAAGGTGGCGTTGAATTGACGGAGGATGAGCTGCGCTTGTTCCATGGGAACGACATCGTTGCGAGTCGTCAGTCGCACGCGCAGCTCATCGTGAGCAGCTGGCTCGATTTCAAGAGAGACAGTGTATTCGACGGACGGCTCGTCTGCGACAAGATGCCACTCTGTGTCTGAGAGACACGAACCTGCGGTTTGGTAAACCAGGACGGTGTCAAACACCGGACTTCCAGCATGGCCTAGCCATTTCTGGATACTTGCCAAGGACGCAAACTGATGTTTATGCAACCTGGCGTTGTAATCCATCATCTTCTCGAGAATTTCCATTCCACATGATGTCGTGTCTGCAATAACAGGCACTGTGGTCAAACACGGGAGCGGAGCCTCTGCAGTTTCATCCGTATTTCGTCCCGCCAACACGACGCCAAAGACGACAGAGCTTTCCCCCAAGTATGAGGCCAACAGTAGGGCCCAGGTAGCTTGAAGCACAGCCTGGATCGAAACTCCGATTATCTTCGTCGCTGCTTGTATCTCCTCCATGGTCATTGGCAAGGTGCTTTGACAGGTCACTGCTCTCCCGTTCTCTTCACGGAGTGGATTCATCACGGGAAACCTGCTTGGAACGGCTTTCTCGGCCTGATCTTCCCAGAATTTTTGCGTATCGGCATCGTTACTTCGTGATCGTAGTAGCAATTGCGTCAATGCAGGCTCAATAGGAGTGAAACTGATGTCCTGGCCTTTCAGAATGTAAGACAGTCCGTGAATCAAATCACGGAGCGACTTGGCGTCATATAATGCATGATGAATGGCAATATTCATCGTCACTGTACTTCCGGTTTCTACCAGCGCCACTCTCCAAAGAAGCTGGCCTGGATTGTTTGCCATGGTCAGTCTCGTCTCCTCTCTCCATTCGGAAAGGGAAAAGTCTTCGCTTGCTTCTCGGAATATCCCGACTGGACATCTGGAGGAATCCTCTTTCAACCTGATCATGCTAAATGCGCTTTCGGGTTGTCTCGTAGGCACAAACCCCGTGCGCAGCATCGGATGGCATTTTTGCAGCCGAATCCAAGCATCTTCGACGCTGCTCAGAATTGTGCCGTCTGGAACCATGTAAGTCAAAAAGTTCAGGTAGAGGCCTTCGGTCGAATTCATAAACGCTGATATCATGGCATCCTGCAGGCTGGTGCATGGCAGTATCGTTTCGATCTCTGCATCCGAGAACGATTTCTCAGCCATCTGTGGGATTACTGCGTGGTAATAGTTTGAGAAATCCAAACTTGGCGGTTCGCTTTGACGAGGACGGCTTTTGTCATTTTGAACAATCCGAGCTGCCAATTTTTCACAACTAGCACATTCAACAACATCTGAGGAAGAGACCGATAAGTTCTGCGCTCGCAGCACCGATGCAATCTGGACCGCATTGATACTGTCGAGACCCAGTTGATATATTGTAGTCTGTCGATTGATCGCTTTCTCAGAGGTTTTTGAGAGGTTGGCGATCGTGTGGCGAATCATTTTTTCCAACTCGTTCCATTCTGCTTCTTCTTTGACTAGTTGACTGGATTCGTCCCACTTCCTTTCTTTTCTGACGACGAGAGTGCCCAATTGTTCAGAACAAGAGGCAGGCAGCGAAGAACGCGTTGTCACTGCGTGATAAGGATTCAAAACCATCGCTCGCAACGCGTATTTGAATGAATCTGAAATGGCAGAAGCGAGATTGTTCGTGATCATATCCATATCATAATGCAAGTTCATGAAAACAGAGTTGAGATTTGGGCATGGGGTGACTTCGCAGACTATTGGAACGTCCATGTCGCCGGAATCCTGTTCCAGCGTCCAGACACTTTTCTCCATATCTCTTAGTGGGTGCTGCAGGAGAAAGAGTGCATTGAAGAGGTTTCGATGTCGCATGCCTGCAACCTTTTGAATGAGTTTCAGTGGTGAAAACTGGTATGGCATCAGCCGCGCATTGAGATGTTGAAAGGCTTTGACAAGATCCACGTTTTGAGCACTCTTCGATATGTCCATTCGCAAAGGTATGGTATTAAAACACGGAGCGATCAACCTGTCAATACCCTCGATCGCAATTGTCCGACCACTGACAACATTTCCAAACGCGATGTCGGACTGCTCAAAGACGCAAGACAGAACAGTGGCCCATGATGCTTGACACAATGACAAGAACGACACGCCAAGTGACCTGGACCTCTGCTGAAGCTCTCCGAAGCTTATGTCAATAGAAACAGAGTGCGTGCATTGGTTGAAGCCGGGGCGGGCCGATCGAGCTAACGTTGGCGACCCCTCGAATCCGAGGAACTGATCCTGCCAGAAGGACTCGACATCCGGCGGTAGATTCAGTGCCTCTTGAAGGAAAGAGGCATAAGGAACAGGAGAGGGTAAGTCGCGTCCATGGGCCATCGCTTCAATCTCTCTCCAGAGGTTTGCCATTGCTATACCGTCATACAAGGCATGGTGGCATATGAAGGACAGGAAATTCAATCCTTTGTACCGAATGACAGCCAATGAGCAGGGGGGTGTCAGTGAATCTAGAGGTTCCGGAAGGGAATCGAGATGTTCCTTTAGGGCATGTTCAAGCGATGGGGCGGTGACTTGGAATGTTTTCCATGGCAAACACCATTCGCGCAGAACGAGCTGGGCTATCGGATACGACAAGTTCCTTGTTGTCACAAAACATGTTCTCAAGATCCCGTGTCTTCTTGAGGCCTCCTTCCAGTAAGTCTTCATGTCGTGCGGCGAAATATGAAGTCGCAAAAGGGCTTTGTTGTAGTAGCTTCTTTGGCCCTGCAACAACATTGCCTCTTGCAGTGGAACGCAAGGCAAGATAGACTCGACATCTAGGCCATTTTTCTTGATTCTCTCGTCCATCTCGACGCTGAGACTCCTCGTCAAACTTTGTAATTTTTTCTGTGTTGTATCACTGCCCGTCACATCTTTGAGAGCCCGCCCTAGTTGAGCCACGGTAGAGTTCCGGAGGATGTCCGATATTGAAACCTGGCGGTCAAACTGATCGCTCACTAGCTTGGAGAAACCTATAGCAGAGATTGAATCAATACCAAGGGCTGAGAAAGGAGTCCACCTTCCTATGTCGCCTCGAGGGACATTGTACAATTTGGCGATGGCATCCGCGATGACGCTCTCGTGCTCCGTCCATTCACCGTCCTCTTCTAGCCTTGTGGATTCTTGAGAAACCGTGTCAAGGAACTCTCGCTGGAGACCTAAAAAGTATCGTTTCAAGGCGCTTCTGTCTGCTTTCCCACTCGGCATCATCGGAATATGTGAAACAGGTATGAGATACGTGGGGACCATGTATGACGGGAGCCGCGCCTTCAACGCCTCCATTAAGGTGCGATGTAAATCAAGAGCAACCGGTGTGGCGCGCTCAGGTTCAGTCAGTCCAGGCGACGTGTAAAATGTGACCAGACTTTCTGACCGACTCCAGTGGCTATGGCTCAAGATGGTCACCGCACTATCTACCAGTTTTGTGTTGGTCAGTGTTGTGTTGATCTCACTTGCTTCGACACGCTGCCCTCGAAGTTTGAGCTGATCATCCAATCGTCCAATGATGACCAATGAACCGTCCGGGAGCATTCGGCCGACGTCACCCGAGCGATATATCCTGCCAAAAGAAGGGTGTTCTACAAAGCTTCGGGCCGTCAGTGTATCGTCGTTGAGATAGCCACGAGCCACTTGACTGCCGCCGAAGCAAAACTCTCCTGCCCAACCGAGAGGTACCACATCCAGTGTGTTGGGTCTCAGTACAACGACAGATGTGTTTGGTAACACCCAGCCCAAATGCTCAACGTTGTCCCCCTGTGACATCCTCTTGACAATACATATGTTTGTTGTCTCTGAAGGGCCATAGCCTTGGAACAGGAATGGGTTCCATTTTTGAAGAACCGACGGTGTCATTGGTTCACCAGCTGCAATAAGAATCTCGACATGAGGTACATTTCTCGGCTCTACCAAAGATGCCACAGTCGGAGTCAGACTGAGATGCGTAATTTCCAGCTCTCTGATGGCGTGTTCTAGATCCTGAAAGAGGATGTCATTGTCTGCAGCGCAAAGACTCATTCCAGTATGCCATGCGTAGAACATCTCAAAGATAGAAACATCAAAGACATGGGAACATGCTTGCAGCATGCGAGGACGAGCAGATGACTTTGGGTAAATTGTGCTCAAGTACGCAATATTGCTCGCCAGGTTCCGCTGAGTCACAGCAACGCCTTTTGGGACCCCCGTACTTCCTGACGTGAATATCACATACGAAAGTCGATCTGCGTTTGGAGAGATATTCAGGTTGTCCTCCGGTAGCGCCGGTGAATAAGCATCTTCGACGTTCAGGACGGTGAAAGCATCTTGCAAGTCCGGGAATTGATACAAAGGATCGTCCACAAGACAGTATCTGGTCCCGGATTGCCGCAAAATCTCTCTCACGCGACTGAGTGGCGTGGTTGGTAAGATAGGCAGAAATGCACATCCTGCCTTGAGGATTCCTAATATTGTTGTATACAGTTCTGCGGATTTTTTCATCATGAAGGCAATGACATCACCGACTTCTGCTCCGTTATCATGGACGAAATGGGCTATCTTGTTCGCCCGTCGGGATAGCGCTGCATAAGTCATTGTTTCAGTCTGAAATCTATCGCCTTTGACAGACGATACGATCCGCAATGCCTCTGCATCAGGATTCCGCTCTAGTGAATCCTCGAACAGAGCAAGCACATCATCTGGCTCCTGGTCGAGGTCAGTTTTCGCGCTGTGTACCGACATCCCACAATCGTCGAGAACTCTAGTTGATGCAATCCTTGAATTTGGCTCATTGAGTATTCTTGAGCTGAGCTGAATGATTTGTTCGGCCAAGTGGTTCACGAAGTTTTCGCTGACAACGCTGGAATGATATGTAGCCTGTAACGTAAAACCAGTCGCATCAGGCTCGACTTCAATCAACAATTTTGTCTCCAGTCTGTCAATGTGTTCAACCTGCCGCAGTATCTCATTCTTGCTTTGCATATCACAGAGTGACTGTTGATACACAAACAAAACATCATACAAGGGCTCGCCCGGTCTGATTCCTGCCAGTTTTCCAACTTCAGAAAGTGGCAGACCACAATGTTCCATCATCGAGCGGTTCTTCGTGTGGATGCTCCTCAATACATCGATATTTGCTGACATGTTCTCCATATCTACTCGCAAAGGCATAGATGCAATGCAGGGACCGATTATGCCCTCAATGCCATTGACGGGAATAGTGCGACCAGAAAGCACCGAGCCAACGAGAACATCCGGCTGGCCCGTAACACCTTGCCACGTCATTAGCAGGGCAGCTTGAAACAGCACCTGGGGGCTTATTTCATAGCGTTTTGACATTTCTGCCACAGAGGATGGACACAAGTCTAGCTTTGTGCAATAAGTTTTGATCTCGTTCGCCGAAGGTCGGTCAAGCAGCTTCGGGAAAGGTGATTTGTTCCACCCGAGCAAAGCCTCGCTCCAAAAGATCCGCGACTCATCCTGTGACGTGTTCAGGCCATGAGTGAAAAAGCAGACAACTTGCTTAAACTGATGACGCTGGAGAGGCGATTCTTGCAACACAAGCTGAGAGACATCGGAAAGAAGCATATCCATTGACCACCCATCATACACGGCATGATGCGCTTGTATGAGAACATCCAGTGTTCCTCTTCGCATATTTGACATCAACTGGACTCTGAACGGACGCAGGAAGTCGTCAGCTTCATTCATCCCGAAACCGTGTTCAAGTTGCGGTACAAATGCAACTTGACCGTCTCTGGGAGCTGAGAACACGACAGAAATATGCTGCCCGTGTTGGTATACAAATCCAGTCCTGAGCGCTTCGTTCATTTGAATGACCCTTTCAAAGGAATCAGCCAGAGTCTGTGCGGGAATGTCACGCGTGGTGCGTAGTACGATCTCATTACAGTACAGCGCCGGGTTCCGTGTCGTCTCCGCTAGCATGGCTGATTGCAAGGGGGTGCAAGCCATGGTATATTCTATGGCATGTTGGAGGCCGGCTTTCCGAAGCTCCTCTGGAATAGGCGCCAAGACTGAGCCAAGTTGCCCCCGTTCGTTCTCAGCGTCTTGGGAAATGCGACCGGCTTTGGCGTTGGCTTTGACTCGAAGGCACACATCGCTGAGCAGTCGTGAGTTGAGTAATTCCGCAACTGATAGCTCGAGTCCATTATCTCGAAGAGCGCCGACCAGTTTGATGGCCGACAGAGAATCTAAACCAGCATCCTTGAGAGCGGTTTTTTCGTTGACCTCCGTTTTCAGGGTATTTGAAACGATTTGCACAATTTTTCTGGTCCGTGGATCTATTGTCTGATCAGGCGCAGTTGACTCGCCAATTTTTATCGCTCGATTCTGAATGAATCTGTTCCTCAGCAGCTTGGAGTCGACTTTGCCACTGGGAAGTCGAGGGAACTCGTCCATTAAGACAATCTCGTTGGGAACCATGTACCGAGGTAACCAGGATTTGCAGCTGTCTTCGACAGCTGTTTCATGGGTGTCACAGTCCACAGCGCAGAAGAGGATCAAGTTCGAATCCACCACCGCAGCATTGGCACCATGGCATCCAGGTGTTCGCAAAGCAGCATGCTCAATCTCACCCAGTTCAATCCGCTGACCACGAAGCTTCACTTGGCCGTCAGAAAAGCGGCCCAGGCATTCTAAAGTGCCGTCCAGATTCATGATTACTCTGTCTCCGGTGCGGTAGACCCTTCCGAATGGGGAGTCGATGAAAGCAGAGGATGTTAGCTCAGGTCGATTGATGTATCCCGTTGCAAGTTGGAAGCCCCCCAGAGCAAGTTCTCCAGCTTCACCTTTGGGGAGAAGGACGAAGTTTTGACAGTCTCCGGAAGAGTTCGCGGGCTCAATCACAAAGCATGAAACTGTGTCGAGTGGAAGTCCAATATTGCCAGGCGATGATGTGGATGGCAAACTCGATTTCAACGTACTGAGAGTCATCAGTGGTCAGTCATTGTAATGAATCAAGAGATCCTCTTGTGATCGTACCAGTGTATCGTGGCTTCTGTCGGTCCGTACATGGCCCATAACAAACTCTCACGATCGCCACTGCCACCAAATTCTTGTATGACGGGCATTTTCAGCATTTCGCCAATGGTAAGCAATAGTCGCAGCGTTGGCACTCTTTGTCGCATCTTCAAAAGGCTTCCTGCGACCGTTGGTGTAAGTTCACATGCGTCAACATCCATGCGCCGCATGACACCAGGGAGGTCGGTGAGCATTTCTTCCCTTTTCGCAGAAATGAGTGTGGCTCCTCGAAACATGGGGAAAAACGTCTCGAAAACGAAGACGTCAAACGTTGGAGACGCAAATTGAAGAAATCTTGAGAATTCAGGAATATGTCTGTTGTGGGCGAGGAGGGCTTGCGTTGCCGCTTTGTGCGAGATGCCGACTCCTTTAGGCTTACCCGACGATCCCGATGTGTACATGACGTACGCCAGAGATTCTGGCCGAGGTGTTGGACCATGTTGACTGCCGAGACATAAAGGAGCGCTATCGTCGTCGACAACGACGACTTGGACGGCGCAATCTGAAGGTATCTGCTTTGCAAGCTCCTGCGTAACAAGGACGACATGGGCTGAAACATCTTTGAGAATGAACCTTAGTCGCTCAGGAGGAATATCAAGATTCATTGGGCAAAAT
Organism: Claviceps paspali; assembly: GCA_013435705.1. Classification (NCBI taxonomy): domain Eukaryota; kingdom Fungi; phylum Ascomycota; class Sordariomycetes; order Hypocreales; family Clavicipitaceae; genus Claviceps; species Claviceps paspali. The sequence goes on from JABAEC010000004.1 coordinate 306,858, forward strand.
GCAGCCCCGGATTTCAGCACCGCAAGAAGGGAGATGTAAAGATGCGGGCATTGCGGTATCAAGATAGGGACAACAAGGTCTGTATCTTGATCTACTCGAGCGTGGAAATGCCCAATGAGTCGCGACAGCTTGTCTGAGGCATCTTGGAGATATCTGTATGAGTACGATCTCCGTTCATCTTCAATGAGATACTCTATTGCTGTTGCGTCGTTGGCCGAGGTGATGAGATGATGCAACAACTGTGGCCCAGCTAGTTGTTGAGGATAGGGATTGCATATCGACAAGTCCTCACGATTCATTGTATGGCCGTCGGTCCGCAGGACAAGGTATCAGAAAGCAGATTGTAATTGTGTGTGAATTAACAAAGTTTGCAATCAAAATTTGTTGGCATGTACGGCGTGTGCCCTTGTTGTTGATAGGTGTCAAATCATTTGATGACGAAACCTCCGTCCTGGTCAGCAAGGCATCTGGTCCGCACAATTCCATGTTTCCCTCTCTCGTCTACAACAAACTCGAAAGGATCCTGCCAGCTCGAGGTAGTCCGTGAATGAGAGGAGCCGTATGCAGATGGTAAACGTCCAATGCATAAAAGCGGATAGCCAAACCCGACTAACCGTCCGAGACAGCCAATGAGCAGCTTGATTATTCCTCGGGCAAGAAAAACGTTTGTCTCAGATGGGCCGAAAGACTGAGTTGGTTGAGATGGTTGATGCTTACATTCGGGGCGGTATGTGGCTGCAGCCTGTGGAAAGAGAGCAATTAATCAGCAAGACTCCGACTGGCATACACCAAGCACACTGACTGGTTCCAAGCACTCGTCGGTTGTAACCCGTTCCTGGTCTGTCGCAGAGCCAGCGTTGCAGCACAGAATGGGGACACAAGCAGAGGCGGCGACGAATGCAGTCGTTGTGATGAGGCCGTCGCCACCGTGGACTGAGCTCTTGAGCTGGTGAGGAAATCGAAAGTGGCAAGTGGCTCCTGCGCAGCCACGGTCGCGCTTGCCGCGCTAACTACCTGCTATCTCCATCTACAGAGGAGGAATTGTTCCAACCGTGTCAGCTTCATGCACCAAACATTTGCTGGCCATCCTGTTGACGTGGACGTGGGAAGACTGTGGCATCGAATGTGACAGCCGGTGAACAAGCAGGATTCGGTCCGCAAAACCAGGTACGACCAAGACTGCGTTATGCACATGTCTTTCTTTGCATTACGATGCACTACGCTGCGCTGCGCTGTTGCCGAGCACTAACCTTGCCTAGTGATCCCCCCATGTGGTGGCTTCTTACTGCTACTATGTAGCATGCAGCCGCCTCGAGTCCGATGCTACTTCGACGCAATTCCGTTTCTGATCTCGGGCAAGTATAGGTTGTTGCCTCGCTGACTACCGTATGGCTTGGGCAGTACCAGTCGACCAAGCGCAACGTGAGAACTTGTGGTGCTAGCCCAATGGACGCCGCCGAAAGCTAAAAACCATGTACTGCCGCGCAGCCAACTTGAGGCACGGACTGAAACCAGGGTGGGAAACAAGAGAATACAACCTGTCAGATGAATCAGACAGACAAATATTTGCTGCGTGATATTGGCCATAGAGAAACGATGTGATATAGTATCTAGGTATATCATGCTGAAGAATTTACATGTGTGACGAGAAACTTGGTAGCAAGATGGGTCTAAAATTTGGTCATGACGATGAAACCTGAGTCAAGTCCTGGGACCAACACAGGCTCTCTGGAAGGATACGCTCGGTTGAGCGAACCATTCTCCAGGGAACCGCATCGCCTTTGGCAAGAAAAATTTTTCGCTTTGTGGGTGCACGAAAAGAACGGTCAAGCGATTGATTGGCAAAGCCGAGCCCTTAGCTGGGTTGCTAAAGAGAGAGGATGAGTCCCAAGTCTTATCAGATCCGGTTTTTTTTTTATCTGATGATCAGATAATTCCCTCAGCTCCACTTGACTGAGCCAGGTCGGCGACGTATCATGTTGGTACAAATATCTGCACTCGCGAATCTATCGCGCCTACGAACTGGTCCCAGGAAATGAGAAAGATCCAGTCCCGTTGTAACCAAATTGCGACTATCCTGAACGTTCGCACGCAAAAACTCGTCAATTTCTGGCGTTCAACCCGTTATGTCTACTTGGGCTGCTCAAAAATCTAGCAAAGGCACACCCGCCAGGCTTTTGCATATTGGAATCACTGGGAGAGACTTGTGCTGATTTCAGGGTGTTTCAGAGTATCGCAACTGCGCAATGGTATCGCTAACTGGGCCCTTGAATCTCGATAATACCTCTGTATCCCATCTTATCAGATCAAAGCATTGTTCTCGGCCCTACCTCCAGGTCTGACAACGGCAAGGTTTATTACGCTACTCAAACCCAAAGTGGGAACTTGAATCCTGCTGTGACCCATTCGTAGTTGTAAGAGGTACAGAGGTAGGAGTACCACGAAAAATGCCCAATGAAATCATTGACCCGGCATAATTTATTCTTTCCCCCTTTAAAATTGTCCAATGATGTTTCAAGGCCTCCAGCCGGTTTCGGGGGGGGGGGGGAGGGGGGTTACTTGGAAAACAACTTTGTCGATGCCAAAGCCCCGGCCTGTCAGCTTCTAATGCATTAGAAGCCGGCGGCGGGGTCGCTGAGAACCCTAGATTGGGGGATTGACAAGTTGACGAAGCCTTATTACTGAGCATGCTCTACGCATGCAGGTGCTTCCATGCTTTCTTTGCTCTGGAACTTCTGCCCAGCTTGCCATTCTTTGGTTCCTGTGCTCTGCGACTCGATGCTGCGTCTGCCATGCACGTCTGAGTTGCCGACAATCCACATGGTGGCCACCGGGATTTTAGTCTGGCCAAAGCCACGAGTGCTTGGCGACAGGAGTGGGCTGCTGCGCGTGGTATGTCGTATGGGGATGGCGAACGAGTGGGTTGACTGCGGCCTCACCTCCCTGGTACGACTCCACAGCCATGACTTCTGCTGTGAAGCTTTGCCGGCTCTGTTTCTCGGGTCGAGCATCTGGGCCTGGGGGCTGTTTCTCAATGTTTCCTTCTTGTCTCTTTTGGTGCGGCGCTGATCCTTTGGCGATCAAGACAAGGGTCAGAAATACATGGCTCTCACTTCAAGGTACCTCTCTCTCTCTCTGCCTGACGAGGTACCTGGTGCGGTTATTAATGGATGAGCTTGCCAACCAGACCAGAGTTCATATTAGGGTCTCATCCCTCTCCCGGACCTCTTCCTGCTCGTTACCTCGTTTCCACAGTCTTGGTCTCTCGCTCTTTGCTCTTTGTGTCTCTGTCCGTAGGGTCCGCATTTCATCGAGGGAGAAAAGGAGCAAAAGTGACGTAAGGGGGAGAACTGCCTTTCCCGCTTTCTTGCTTCCGTCCTGCCTGCCTGCTTCTCTCGCTCCGTAAAGCGCAGACGTATTTGGCAACCTGCGTATATCTGGTAAGTGGAGGGCGGGCAAAACCTGCCTAGTTACCAGGCAGAGACGTTCGACGCTGTTGAGAAAACGATGATTTGTGCAACATGACAGGCAGTCGAACAAAACGGGTCAGATCGTCTGACTTTTTTTTTTTTTTCACAGGCTCGATTCACAGCACGGCCGGCGACGCGGTGAGAGATGAGTGCGGCCGACATGGCGCTCAATGGGAACGAAGAAGGGTTTTCGCTGAGCAGCAACTGCGACAGGCAGGTTGACGAGGCGGCTGCGGCGCCTGCCCACCTCGGAGATGCCCCGCAACCCCTCGCGTCCAGCAGCACAAGCGCAGCCGCTACCCCCAGCATCTCCAGCGGTGCAGGCTCGTGCGCATCGTCAGATGTTTCCGACGCTGCTGACGACGACAATGACGTGGCCCAGCAGTCTTCGCAGTCCCCGTACCTGCTTTCCGCTCCTCTTGACGTCGAGTATGATCTCGTCTGCGTCGGCTTCGGACCCGCCAGCCTGTCTGTCGCAGTGGCCATGCACGATGCCCTCGCGTCGGGAAGAAAGCTCTTGGCCGATGGCTCTTCCCCCAAAATTCTCTTCATCGAGAAGCAGCACCAGTTCGCCTGGCACTCTGGCATGCTGCTGCCGGGGGCCAAGATGCAGATCTCTTTCATCAAGGACCTGGCCACCTTACGAGATCCGAGATCCGAGTTCACCTTTCTAAACTATTTGCACCGCCATAACCGATTGGTCGATTTCATCAACTTGGATACTTTTCTGCCTGCTCGTGTCGAGTACGAAGACTATCTGCGCTGGTGCTCGTCTTTCTTCACCCACCTTGTCCAGTTTGGCCAGCAGGTCGTGTCTGTCTCGCCCAACGGCGCAGGCAGTGGCCCAGTCGCCTCATTCTCCGTCCGCTGCCAGGAAATCGCCACTGGACAGACACACACCTACCGCGGTCGCCACGTTCTCGTAGCCGCAGGTGGACAGCCATCGTTGCCCAAGAGCTTTCCCCTCAAGCATCCCCGGGTGATCCACTCATCACAGTACGCCAATGTGATCCACAAGATTTTCCCCAAAACATCGACACCTTGCCGTGTTGTTGTGGTTGGAGCTGGCCAGAGTGCGGCGGAAATCTTCAACAATGTCGCAAGCCGCTACCCCAACTCAGAAACGCGCTTGGTCATGAGACAGGAATTCCTACGTCCAAGTGATGATTCGCCTTTGTAAGTCTTGTTCGCCTTGGTTCGCAAGGCTCCCGGAGCATGCTCAATCTAGCGCCAAGAAAAGACTAACAAGATCAGCGTCAACTCCGTCTTTAACCCGGAGTACATTGATTCCATGTTTCCGAAATCTGCCAAGTATCGCAACAATCTGCTATCTGAAGCCCGCGCCACCAACTATGGTGTGGTCCGGCTCGAGCTTATTGAAGCACTGTATGAGCGAATGTACGACCAGCGGCGAGAGCTTGGTGCCGATGAAACAAAGTGGCCACATCGCATCCTGGGTGGTCGGCAAATTGCCAGCCTGGAATCTCATGGCGATGCTCTGCAGCTCAAAATTCACAACATTGATTCGGGTGGTCTCGATGGCTTCATCAATACATCTGATGAAGAAATCATCGAAGCTGATCTTGTCGTCGCTGCGACCGGATATCGGCGCGATGCTCACGTCGGCATGTTGAGGGACGCCTGGGATTTGCTCCCTAAAGCGACTCCGGGCCGTGTTGAATTTGCCAAAGGCATTTCTGGATGGAACGTCGATACCGAGCAGGGTGAACGCAAAATTGCCGTCAGCCGCGACTATAAGGTCAAGTTTGCGCCTGGGGCTGTGGCAGAGGGCGCAGGCGTGTGGCTGCAAGGCTGCTGCGAGGGCACTCACGGAGTAGGTTGCCCTTGTTCTTTTTCATTCCACCTTATCATAATGAATAAAATAAAAAGTATCATGCTAATATTTCGGCGGGTGCACAGCTCAGCGACTCCCTGTTGTCCGTGCTAGCTACACGATCTGGCGAGATGGTTGAGAATATTTTTGGGAAACAGTAGGAGGGGGGGGGGGGGGGGGGGAGCGGATCCAGGTTTGGCGAATTGCTTTTTTCTGATTTTTTTTATTGTTTTTCTCGAAAATCATGGCTTTCTACCACGTCGTAATGGCCGAGGCCACCACGGCTTCTTGTATCGGGCAGGAGGGAAACGTGGCATGTTTGGCTATGGAAAGGCAGCAAGGTGAATTATTTTTCCTCGTATAAACTCTGCGGTGTATACATATTTGGATTATAGAAGGAGCGGGAGTAAATTCACAAAGCAACAGCTGTGCAACGGTGAGAACTCTTGTCGTGAAGGTCCTCGACTGGAACGATGGTGAAAGATTCCCTAGATCTAGATGGAGTAGAGCAGTTGTCCGGCTTAGAACAATTGTCAGAGATCCAAAGGCAGTTCGGAACATATGGGCACTCGAGCGTGGTACTGATGTACAGATTTAATGGCATTCTGCGCAAGGAGAGAAGAAGAGCGGGTGGGGAGGTGTATGTATGACTTTTCATATATGCACCTTGTACGTGAGTTATGTGCCGCGCAAGCATGGCGCAAGACCGTTCTAGGCGCAACCGTTCTGTGAGGTTGTGCTCCTCCTCCGTAAAAGTGTGGCCTACCTACGTATGATGAGTGGTTAGCGCCTTGAGGCCATACACACGTGTATATATATAGGAAGACTCTCTGGGGGTGGTCCCAGAGCGGCAAGCTTTAGTCCTCCAATACAAGCCCTACCTATCGATGCTGCGCCTCGCTATTTTCAGATCTTACGTTCCGAAGAAGTTGATGTCTTTCTCCCTCATTATCACTTCTCTCGTCACTTCATTCTTGGTTTTTGTTTTCCGTCGATTGATTTCTCGCCGTGCGGGACGGCAGCCGTCTTCACTTCTTGCCCATTCTTTCCAGATAAGCGTTCACGTCAATGTCCCGCAGGGTCTCGGCCTTAGCCTCGACCTGCCGCTCCATGTCTAGCTGGTAGTCCTTCATTTTCTGCAGCAGCTCGGGCATGAAGGCGCCGAGGAATCGAATGGCCAGGAGGGCGGCGTTGGTCGAATTGTTGATGGCGACAGTGGCGGTAGGCACGCCTCGCTAGATCAGAGGTTTTTGGTCAGCTTGTCGGTGGGAAACAACTTTCTTTGGCAACGGGGGGGGGGGGGGGGCGCCAAAGGGGAAACCCTTTTTTTTTCTTTTGGCCCCCTTCATGTGGCGTACGTACAGGCATCTGGACAATACTCAGCAGTGAGTCGTAGCCGTCCAAGTGCGTTGCCTTGACGGGCACGCCAATCACGGGAAGGGGAGTGTAGGCCGCCAGCATGCCGGGCAGGTGGGCGGCGCCACCGGCGGCAGCGATAATGACCTTGAGACCGCGGTCCGCCGCTTCCCTAGCCCGTCGCGCCATCTTGTCGGGTGTCCTGTGCGCCGAGGTGATGTCTACTTCCCACGGCACGCCGAACTGGTCGAGGATGTCGATGCCGGCCTTGAGAACGGGGAGGTCCGAGTCGGAGCCCATCGTCACCAGCACCAGTGGCTCGCCCTGTGACCGCGTGGCCTTCGTCACCGTCGTGGTGGACGCCGGCGGCGGACGCAAGGAGGTGCTCGGGCCCCGGAGGCGCTCTAGCCGGATGTCATCCACCATCTGTAGCAGGGGCTTGGAAAAGGCCTCCAGTTCGGTGATGGATCCGAGCCCCGTGACGGTGATGTGGCCGATCTTGCGGCTGGGTTTGGACTCCTTGCCGTAGAGGTGAACGTAGACGGCTGTCTTGGTGCCGTACATGGATTTTGCCTTTTCCACGAGGCCAAGGTGGGAATCTGGTTCGGCGCCACCCAGGATGTTGATCATGATGCTGGACGAGACGTGGGGCTCCAGCACCTCGGGCAGAGGATCGTCCAGGATGGCGGCGAGCTGAGCTTTGAACTGAGACCTTGAGGCGCCGTTAGTAAATGGGAGGGGAAGAAGCTCTCCTCTGCTTGTCATTGCCGTTGTTCTTCGTTTTGCTTTTTATTTGGGTCACAAAAAGGGGGCAGAGCCGGTCAGACATACATGTAGGGAATAGACTCGATGGACGCATGCCCACTGTTGTGCGGCCGCGGCGCACACTCGTTGAAGATGATATCCCCTTCCCTCGTCAGGAACATTTCGACGGCAAAGACGCCTCTTCCCCAAAGCTGCTCGACCACAGAGGTGGCCACGCCCTGTGCCCTACTGCACACCTCGCCTGAGACGCCGCGAGGGGGCATGAAGACCCTCGAGCAGATACTGTCCTCATGCACCGTCTCAACGACCGGGTATGGAATAACGCGCCTCAACTTCCCGGCGTCGTCTTCGGACCGCACAACCATGACGGCGAGCTCCAGCTCAAAGGGAACCCACCTCTCGGCGTAGCACGACAGGCCGCCAAACTCACGGCATGCGCGGTCCAGGTCATCGGGGCCCGAGATCTTGAAATTGCCGCGGCCGTCGTACGAGTCCTTCCGGGCCTTGAGCATCCAGGGGAAGCCGAATCGGCGCGAGGCCTCGTCCATGGACGCGCGCATGCTGTCCCCCGTCTCAATGGCCATCTGCTCCGCGACGGGGATGCCCCGGGAACTCAGATACTCCTTCTGCTCAAACTTGTCCTGCACAAGCCGGAGGGTCCTCCACGAAGGATGGACAGCAACCTTCTTCAACGAGGTGGTGCCGTCGGGCCCGCGAACCGGCACCCCACGCGTATCTATCTCCTCCAGCACCTCCGTGTCAATGTGTTCGATCTCGACGGTGAGCACGTCGCACCTCGACGCCAGCTTTCTGATGCTGGCCGCGTCCTTGAAAGACCCCGTTACATGGTCTCTCCCGCCGTTGGCCTGTCTGGCTGGGCAGTTTTCGGCGTCGAGAACGGCGATCTGCACGTCGAGAGGTGTTCCTGCCTCGCAGAGCATCCGGCCCAGCTGCCCGCCTCCGAGGAGGCCAACCACCGGCGTCTTTTTCGAGCTCATTTCTCTGGATATCGGTCGGGAACAAAGATTTTTCGGGAGGGGGCTAGCAGGTTTTTTTTTTCCGACGCTGGCGCGGAATTTTTCTCTTCGGATTTTATGGAGAAGAAAAGAATAAAAAGCTAGTGATGCTGGATCGACAGAGAGTTTGTCGTAACAGCCCCACATGTGGTGGGTGGAGATGTGAATGTGAAGTGCAGACAAAGTGAATGAAGTGAAGAATACAGAATTTAGATGGAAATGGGAACGATTGTATTGAGAGTGATAGTGAAAGAAGGAGCTCAGCTGGACATAAGGTTTGGAAAAGCCAGGCAGAGGGGATGAGTATTGTCAAAGGACTGAAGCTTGTCACTACATGCGGGCTTGTGGTCAAGGGTTAGGGTCAAGAGCCAAGTGGCGCGACCACACAAACAAAAGTGGGGTGACAACCCATTGAACCTTCCAGAGAAGAAGAGGTGCTTTAATTGAAAACACTCCTCATATCTTTTTTTTTTCACACTATTCGCAAAAATGTGGCTAGCAGTGTCTCATCAGACTCCTCTTCTTGAAAACATCGTATGTAACTCATAGGTATGGCTGACCTAGCACCTGGTTGAATCTCGTCATAGCTCATAGCTTCCGGATATCCATTCCAGTACCAAAGACCACAAGTGCCGGGTCATGATGGCAAGCGCAAGCAATAATGAATAGAATACGGGGAAAGAAAGAGTTGTCAAGGAACCGCACCTCTCTAGACGGAACAACCGCATGTTGTGCGATTCCGCAAGTCGGAATCGCACGTCATTGCCGGCACTTAACACTTCCTCCCAACCAAAGCAAGCTAAGACGGAGAAGGAGAGAGCCGACTTGCGACTTTTGCAAGAGAAACCCGGCCGTCTCTTCTTCCAATTGTTGCTTCCCCGCATCGTGTCAGGCTTTCCCACTGGAATGTCCAACAGCTTCTCCAAGTCTCCGCGCTTGCCGATGTCAATATCGGCATCGTCCGCCACTTCTTCGTTTTTTCTTGGCGTCTCCGGAGTTGGTTTGGATGCCTCGTATTCCTAGCGGATATTCTCAGCCGCTTCTATGATGTCAGTCACCGTCGACTCTGGCATCCAGTGCTGTTGCCAAAAGCAACTCTCCTCAAAGGAGAAAAAGAAAACACCGTCATGGCGACTTGCCAGATGTGGCTTTCGCCTAATGTTGAATACGATGGTCTTTTTGCTTCTCTCGGAAGTCGGTGCCGTGTGAAAGAGCGACAGAGGGCAGGTTTTCTGTTTATATAAAGGTGTGGCAACACGGCCATCGCCTTGATCTTGATCTAGCACTTTCAGCCATCGTTTTCATTCATTGCACACTTTCAAGCATCACTCCAACCATCATCACGCACTTTCAAGCATCACTTTTTCAATAATCCACATCTCTCCAGACGAAACATCTCCATCCAGTATACTTTTTTTTCAGCTCCTATCCTCTCATCCCCTGTTGCCACTCACAAACAACATGATGCTGTCATTGCTTCTTGGTCTCGGTACGAGTGTCGCCAGCGCTTCTGTTTTGCGGCGTTCCGAATGTAGCTTCCAGATCCACGGCAGCGGACCTCAAGAGGGTCCTCTTGGGGAACTCGGCAGTGGCCAGGTCCGGTTTGGTGACATTGCTCCGACAACGTTCCATATCAAAGATGGGAAAGTCTGGGGCAAAGAAGGCAAAGGATGTTGGTGGACTCGTGAGTTCTCGCCCTTGATGCAAAGCGCAGATGTGACTGTCCTTCGTCCCCCCCTGTGTCCTTTCACTCACATAAATCGTTTGCCTAGCTCCCACTAGTGTTCTGCAATGCGATGTCGGCCAGCCACCTGTGCAAGGCTTTGGCATCGACTGTGCCAATCGGGTCTCGTTCGGTGGCCAAACGACCTTTTATCAGTGTGCCACCGGCGATGGGAACCAATGGAACATTTATCTGAGGCCGAATGAGGGCCAGGACTGCGGCGAGGTTACTCTTACCGCCAGCGGCTGCCATGCTACTTGTCACCCAGCTCATCCTCCTCCTCCTCCACCTCCCCCCGTCCCTCAACCTACGACAGCGGTAGCACCTTCGCCATTGCCTGCGCCTGCGCCTGCGCCTGCGCCTGCGCCAAAACCACATGGGTGCCCAGACAATCTCGAAGGTGCCTACGAGTTTCCGCATCTCATCGTCCCCGTTGACAGTTCGAACCCAGACAAGGCTGCCGGAACATCATTCTTTGGCGAGGTAACCCCTTCTGTCTCCTCGCTCTTCAGCTTCGACATTCCTGCCAGTGACGAAGGCAAGACCTGCACTCTGGTCTTCCTCTTTCCCGAGCAGTCGCAGCTTGAGACTTCGTCCTTTACCTTTTCTGATGATGGCAAAGTTGACTTCTCCATGCTCAACAGCCCCATCAGCACCAGTACCAACTGGAACAACAAGCCGGGAATGAAGTCTGACTATTCCACGACGGTTGTTTCCCCCGGTCATAGCTACTCTGTGGCAACATTTCCTTGTCCAGCAGGCCAGGCCATCTCGTTTGAGCTGCATGCCTCTGGAGACACCAAACTGCGGTACTTTCAAGATTATAACCCGTCACCCATTGGCTTGTATATCACCAAGTGCTAAACAATGGTTGAGATTATGAGCGTCATGACTTTTCGCGGAGTGGGGAAACAGCACATTGGCGGAGAGGTCCGGTGCAGTGAGGCTTTTCGGGCTCATGAGGCGCATGTGACTATTGTGAGGACTTCATCAGTACGAGGCTACTAATGTATACCGTGGAGGTCGCAGGCGAAGAATGGCTGATGCGATGTTTCGGAGGGACAGGGTTTTAGCACTCATGAGTGAACATGATTATTAATGAATAAATAGATAATATACATTATCTTCATCAATGGTTCATTTTATCATTTCTTACTGATGTATGCGTGACTCACAAATGAAGCAGAAGGAGGGGGGGGGGGGGGTCGCAGGGATTTGTTTCCTCACCAATCCAGCTTGTCAGGGCCTGTAGATTCTGTTTTAGAGTTTCGTCAACAAAAGCCACTTGTGGAGCTAAAGAGCCACATCAGGCGCTTGATCGTTGTTCTTTGTACATCAAACGAACTAGTACCTGCACTATTAGTACTGCTCACGTAGATCAAGGAGCGCTTCGATTGGACAGGTTCTGTGCTGGGAGGCCAGCTCCGTTTACAGTTCAAATGTAGGTTAGAAAGCGGTGACAGTTGGAAATAGAAGGAGGAGGAGGAGAGAAGGAGAGCGAGAAAAAGCAAGAAGGAATATCACGTCTTTCCAATCAAGAGCATTGTCGCTTATGTCTCCCTTCTACCTTGTTTACTCGAGGTTCTCCACGGACTGAGTTGAAAAGATTTCGTTCTTTTCAACTCAGTCCGTGGAGAACCTCGAGTAAACATCACTTATTCGTGACCTGACAACACAGTCGACGGCCCTAAAGTCAAAACTTGGAACAGCTGTGGGTTTAGGCCGTGGGCCAGCTTTGTTGTTCGTGCCCCATGTAACTTGGGTTGATAGAGCTGCTATGCGGAGCTAAGCTCAACATGTGCTGAACTGAGGAGTGCCTCCTTCGTGTATATAATCTGTCTGTCGGCTCCCTCGAGCTTGAGTATGTTTGCACACGAGCACCATGCAGTAGTCGCCGTCTCCTCATTTCTCTGAGCCCCCTTGATCGAATCTGGCAGCGTGAGGTTGCTAGAAAGAAAAGGTATTTGGGAAGAAAGAAAAGGGGGCACGAGGGATAGCACGGCGACAACACTGTCGTGTGTCGATATCGAGATTACCAGTTCGATGTCGGTATTTCTTTAGGCCCACGACGTCCCGAGATAGAGCTATTGCACCGTTGGTTCGTCATGATGAATCGATCGCTCAGCATCCGAAAACGACGTGCGGCCAAGGCACCGTTTCCGCCGCCAGAACACCTCCGGCGCGACGACGTCAGCCTCATTGCCATACCTTACACGTCGATGAAGACATCAGACCCGCCCATTCCGTTGGGCCCAGAAAAGAGCCCGGCGAGCCCAAAGAGCCCGGCGAGCCCATCGACGTTGTGTGCGAACCCGCCATCGCCCATCAAGCCGGTATCATCCTCGTCATCCATCTACCCCGATTCGACGGACTCGACCATCGTGCCTGGCTCGACTCACTCCAGCATTCTCTCTCCATTTCCGGCCACCGAAGTGGAACCCCCGTCCGTGACGCCCGGCGAGAAACACAGTTCGGCTTGTGAGGTCAAGCAAGTCTGGGAGGACATCTACGAGGCTGAGCCGGAAAACAAGCTCCCGGCCTACCTTGGTCGGTACATCATCAGAAGCAAGCATGACGAAGATCAACTGATGGAATTGTTCGCTCAGCCGTCTCCGCCGCCGTCCCGTCCGTCTGCACCATCAGCTCAGCGACGCACGACGGGGCACAACATTGCAGTCTCATGGGCTCCTCGCCAAGAGAGCAAATGCGTTGAGACGCAGTCACTGACTACCAAGAGAAAACGTCGCTTCTGGGGCGCTTTTCGGCTCGGGAGGAGACAAGGCATCACGTCGCCCGAGGAGGAACCCCCCTCGCTGGTGGGCGAAAACACAAGGACCTCCCGGCTGGGTTCCAGCGCCGACACCGTCATGACGGAGGAGTCTGTCGTGACGCCCGACGCGATTGAAGATGTGACAAAACGGGATGGAAAGGACGTGTCGGGTGCAGCAGATGAAGTGGTAGGCCGCCACTCGGTGGATGGAGGGTTGTGTCACAACATTGTGATGGAAATACCGATGGACTCTTATTTTGGCAACGAGTTCTGGGCGAGGTTTCCGCGTCAATTCATCTAATATCTCGCTGTTTTCCTCTGTCTCTATTTTTTTTTTTTTTTTTTTCATTTGTTGTAATAAATCATTTAGGATATCCCGCTTCGTTGTGTTTTCTCAGACGTGCGTCATGACAATGCGAGCGTCGAGGCCAATTTTTCGATTCATGCATGGCCTGCTGTCCGTCATGGACGTTTTTTTACCATAGTTGAAGGTTGAAGGGCGTGGTAGTACTGCGTAATAAGACTTACCTTACTGCACTCAAGGTCGTGGGCCCGGGTCACGGGCCCACGACGACAAACCCACAAACCCACAAACCCACGATCCCACGATCCCTCGACTGGCGCTTTCCAAAAGCAGTCAAACACATTTGCGCGCCAAGCTGCCAATTCGATTACGGCGGTATATGGCGCCGGGGGCCTTGCAGAGACTTCAAGGGTCGGTCTAGATTCGCTACTGCCAACTGCTTCAGTTCAGTGCCTGGTGGCTGGCTTCGGTCGTTGGGCTGTGATTCCTGCAACGATGGCCTCTCTGCCCGCCGCCACGTGATGGGGCTGGTTCAACGGCAGTCCAATCTGGATGAATGCCAAAATTAACCAGAACAGAAGCAGATTTGCGACAACAATGTTGTGAAGGCGTCGACCGGTTTATCAAGGGTCAACATTCCTTGTCCTCGATATCGACAGATTCTCGCCTGCGACTCGTCAGCCCGGAATTGTGGCTTCGTCCCAACGGAGTAGTTTTCTTCTTCCGTCTTCTTCTCGGGCCACCGCGAGGCCACCACCACGTGGCCCATGGATATGGACATGGCCACGGGTCGGGATGCTCTCACCCGGAACGTTTCGCGCGGCTCGAGTGCTCGGCCCTCGAATAATGACGGCACAAACAACAACAACTCCCATCGGCCACAGCACGCGGCTAGCACGGGACAATGGCAGGACCAGGATAAGGAGCAATGGACTTTCTATCGCGAATCTACGCCGCCGCCGCCACTAGACGACCAAGACCAGCAGAGACAGAGCGTTATCAACTCACCTTCATACGACGGTAGGTACGACCATGTCGCGCCGCCGGCGCCCATTCCGCGACCGACCGTATGCGGGATACGTAAGCGGTTGTTCTGGACACTCGTCTGCCTCGTGATCTTTGTTATTGCCGCCGCGGCGGTTGGTGCAGGCGTCGGCTTGGTAGTGGGTACGAGAGAGAGTGGTATTCCGGCATCAGACGAAAAACCCCCCGCAGCAACGACGTTGGCCCCCAGGTATGTTCCACAACCCATGCAATCATGCTTGCTTTTTCTTTTTCTTTTTTTTTTCTTTCTTTTTTTTTTTGAGACGCATCTTTTTTTTTTCTTGCGGGTGGAATAATGACCAAGGTTCGATACAGCTCGCTCGTGCCCTCCACCGTGACAGTGTCCGCCTTGTCCCATCCGACCCAGATTCCGATCGAGGCATGTCCGACCGCGAACAATACCAAGTACAGGATACCACAAGTCAATAAGACGTTCCTACACATGTGCGGTGTAGACTACGGCCATGGTGAGTCCATCGACCTCGGGGTCGTGTGGACTGCCAACATTCAAGACTGCATCGTTAGCTGCGCAGGATATCCAAACTGTACGGGCTGCGGATGGGGAATACTCCCGGGAGATACTGGGAGCAACCACCGATGTTGGTTGAAAGGCGACTTGAAAACGTCCCGCACTGTCTGGAGCGGCTGGGACTTTGCCATACAGCTGGCGTGATGTGATGCATGCCTCTAGTCGGCTTGTTTACCCTTCTTTTCTTTTTCTTCCCCCCCTCCCTGCCACTCCCTCTTTCTTCCATCACGTCTCTCTGTCTCTCTCCACATGCTTGACTCGTAACGACGAGGCACGCGGGCATAATTTAAAAAGTACGAGGCATAAATTCGCACATATCACAAGCATTACGGTAGCTGCGAGAATCGGTTTCGGCCTCAGATGTGGGATGTTCTCAGGTTAGAGTAGCACCTTGACATGAAGAACAAAGAAAGTCCTGAAAAACCATGTACTACGTACGTAGTACATCAGCTGAAAAGATAGAGTAGCTGGAGCGTTTTGGTTTACGAATTCCGAGCAATGCAAACCCCACTTGCGCGTTGAGCTGGGGTGGGGGAGGAATATACGCATGGTTGTCTGAAGCCGGAGAGGCTGGAATTGATGAAACTTCGACAAGACTCCATTCCATGGGTTGGGCACAACCAAGGTACTACGTAGTAGGTTAGTAGGCAGGGCCTGCCTCGGGGACTTGGTTGGAAAGACGGTAGTGGTACTGCCAAGGCCTCATATTCCCCGACGTAACTCGCAGAGGCTCGATCCTTCTGGTCTGTCCAACAGCGAGTTCGTCTTGTAAAACCTTTTGAAGCTCGATGCTCAAACTAGGAGGCACCCCAGGTTCTAGAACAGAATTTCATGGGCATTGCAGCTGCCGAGCACGTCAACATGCAGAAGCGGGGTTTTTTTTTTTTTTTTTTGAATACGCAGCAGAACACCACATCGTTGAACGAAGACGTGTATATATATGCTTTGCCAAGAGATGTATCGGCAGGAATACCTAATCGCTACAAAAAAAAAAAAAAAAAGAACGGTCGATGCGTACTTGTGTTTGTGTACTTGTAGATCTACTCATTATGTCCATGTCGGTGGAATGCGTTTCAAGAAAGAGAAAAGAGAAAGGGAAAATAAAAAAGAAGAGGTTAAAGAGATATGATTCAACAAAAAAAAAAAAAAAAAAAAAGGAGCGACGATTCGGCGAGCGGATACACGGGCCGGAGACCACGTAACCGTCCGCGAGTTCCGGCAGCGATGGATACGATATTTTGAATGCAAAGCCACACTGGTTCTGGTCCTGCATCAATGTGGATTCAGTGAGATTGTACCGTAAAGTGCGGCCTTGACCCTTGACTTGGACCAACACGACTTGCAGGAAGGCAAAGTTGTCAAAGGTTGAAACACGGGTGTGGGCCATCATCTCAGCAGGGTTGGGTGAGGGGTATCACCATGTACCATGCACATTAGTACTACTACTACTACTACTACTACTACCTACTATATTTGATTGTACCAGGCAACGTACTACTACTACTACTAGTAGTAGTAGTACTAGTACTTAGTAGTAGTAGTAGTAGTAGTAGTAGTAGTAGTAGTAGTAGTAGTAGTATGTAGTAGTAACCTTTTGTCCACACATATTCAGCCGACAAATTGCAATTGTGCCGTACAGAGGCCGGTCGTAAAGACAGGGAGGGGCTCGACAGAAATTATGCAACACAAGACGCCCAATCGGATTTACTTCAAGCCCGAGAAGAAAATGCAAAGCAAGTTATGACCGTTCTCTCTCCGCATCACATCACTTGTTTTATTTCCCTTGAGTCAAGCAAGGCGACGAGTCACACACAGGCTGCGGGACCCACGCTGACCAGAAGTGCCTGCTTGCTTTGCCTTGGAAAGCAACAGCTTACTACTACTACGTACGTACGTTGTACTACGTACGTAGTAGTAGTAGTAGTAGTAAGGATCGGATCGGAATCAATCATATGCCGTCATCTCTTTTTCCTGCCTGCTCCGTCAGAAACAGAATCTGTCACAGGAGAGGAAAAGCAAATTTCCCCCGCCGCCGACCGACCGGCAAAGTCCATTCTTCCGGCTTTTTCCTTTGATCAGGATTCAGAGCTGCACGTCTCACGCAAACCGCAAGGTTGGGTTTGGGTACTATGTATGTAGATGCCACGCAGTGACCAAATTTCAATTTCCGAAACTGCATCGGCAGAAACAAGAAGGGATAAAAAAAATACCTCGACATATTTACCATTTCTCTCAGAACGGAACGAACTACGTAGTAGCTGCCACGTATCGGGTTTCTCTGCCAGCTGCACAGCGTCGTTCAGCGGCAATGCAGGATCCGCACATACAAAGACATTGATATAATAACACAATGTTAAAAAAAAAGTGTAATTGAAAAAAACCTCGTCATCTTTTTTGTCATGCATCGTAGGTAATAATATTGCGTCCCCACAGCTTTATCTGGAAATATGCTGCACAAATTTGTGTGCACGGAGCCCTAGGGCAAAGAAGGAAAACAAAAGGAAAAAGAAAAGAAAAGAAAAAGGAAGGGGGGGGGGGGGGGTTGGCTAGAAGACTGCATTAGACGAGTACAAAGGCGAATCATCTCGCCGGACTTGCCTACCTTTTACGGACCGTTTGCTGCCTTGGGCTCCTCAATAGTTCTGCACCATTGCTGTGCTTTGAAACTCGAGCGGTGTTTGAGAATATCAACAGTTGCCTCGCGTGGAGGAAGGGGGGGGGGGGGAGGGGGAAGTGCAACAGAAGTATGGAGGTGGGTGATCTCCTCCTACAAGACAGAGTGACGAAGCCCACAAAAAAAAAGCACATTTAGCCTCAAAGCAAAAGCATCCCAAAGCTTAAATGCCACATCCACATATGATATGGCTGCAAAAGACCGGTCTGGGTGACGACGATTGAGACCGTGTCGCTGGCTGCCTTCTCTTTCTGGCCATGACAGCTGCCATGTGAAACCAACGAGCATGAGAACCTTTCTGCATCCCGCGCATGTTCACATGCTTCAATGATCATGGCTGGAATTGGAAGAAGAAGAAGAAGACAAACTTCTGCGGTAGTTCGATACCATGGTTCAAGACGCCGAAGGATGCGGCGCTAAGTCAAGATGGCTGCTCTCTGAAACCTCGATCCCAACTTCTCTCCAAAGGTCTGGCCGGCGGGGATGCCCTGCAGCCTGCAGGCGGCAGCACGCTCCGACGCGTATCGAAAAAAATCCGCCCAAGGTCTCCCAGATCTCTTTCGGGTACACTATCGAACGGGCAAAGCGTGACTGGGTTCGTCTTGTTACTAGCCAGGGGGGTTGAAGGGCCGTCAAGGGGAGGGGAAGGGGGGGGGGGGGGGGTTAACTCGTGCGCCAGAAGAGACTTGGACTGGAAGCCAAACAATAACCGTGTTGGCATGAGTCAAGAGAGGATATAATAAAGAACAATCTCCCGCAGTCACTCAGTCGAAAAAAAAAATGAGATCCTCCTCTTCATACAAGGCCTTCTGGTAACGGCTATATCACATCGCACCATCTTTTGCTTCTTCACCTTCCCTCCATCGTCTCGATTACCATCTTCGCTTTTCGCTTCCATTCTCACTCACTCATTAGTTCTTTTTGTTTTTCTATTCGTTCCCATTCATTCATTCACTCACTCACTCGTTCATCCTTACATTCATTCTCATTCTCACTCATTCTCTCAAGATTCGTCCTGCCAAGTATCATCACTTGTGAAACGCGCTTCTTTCTAAATCCATTCATCAAACACAACAACAAATTTGAAAGCGACCATGTTTCTCACCTCGGTCGCAACTCTTCTTCTTGGTGCCATCTCTTGCGTCTCGGCCGCGCCAGCCAAGTTCGACGCTGGCAGAAACCTCTTCCAGCTGACACCCAAGGGCAGCGGTTTTCGCGACGGTTACTACTACTCATTCTGGAAAGATTTTGACCACGCCAAGTACTACAGTGGTCCTGACGGATCGTTCAACATCACGTGGGGAACTGGCGGCAACGTCGTTGCGGGCGTAGGACGTAATCCCGGCAACCAGAGGTAACTAACTCTTTTCTTCTTCTTCATTATTCTCTTGTCGATGGTGTATCTGACAAAAAAACCACAGTCCAATCAGCTACTCCGGTGACTGGGACATCCAAGGAAACGCCTATCTCTCCGTCTACGGCTGGTTCCAGGATCCCAATCTTGTGGAGTACTACATCGTCGAGAACTTCGGCTCCTTTAATCCATCACACGGAGCCAAGAAACTGGGCGAGGTCAAGGCTGACGGCTCCATCTACGACCTCTACCTCAACAAGCGTGTGAACGCGCCCTCCATCAAGGGCACGCGCACCTTCTATCAGTACTGGTCTGTCCGACGTGACAAGCGTTCCAGCGGCACTGTGACAACGAAGAAACACTTCAATGCCTGGAAGTCACATAACCTGAAGATCGGCCCATTTGACTACCAGATCGTTGCCGTCGAGGGATACTTCAGTACTGGCAAGGCTGCCATGACTGTCAACTAGTAGAGACCAGTGCCCGCAAACGCAGTACGAGTCCAAGAAAGCCGCTTCTGACAACTTGCGAGGGTGACTTTTTTTTCGATCCGCCCGTTCTCTCCTTCTTTTCATTTAAACTCGACCTTTTTTTTTTTTTAATCTAGCCTTCGTTCCTCAACGCTTTTTGACTTGATGTCATTCGATGATTTTATTTTTTTTTCGAATTGTACTGGTTGATAGCTCGTCTCTTTCTGTCCCAAGGGACCATGGATTGGAAGCTTGGAGATGAATCTCTTGATTTGATGATAATTTAGTATGTCCGCGATGAAGAGGATAAGTTTCCTCTTCTCTCTGAATTACATAGAGAGGTCCACTTTAGCCATAGAGAAGATATGAAGCAAGAACTCAAAGGGAAGGACCCAAGCACTAGTGTTCATGACTCCTGCGCATCGTGCGCTACCAGCACTAGACCCGAAAGGGTCACGCGGGCTTTGCTCCCAGATTCCGCGTGACACTTTCTACTGCACTTCTCGTTTCTCTCTTGATCAATTCATCTGGTTGAATGTTTTTTTTTGTTTTAACGGCTGCGGTTGATCTTATCAAAACGACGTGTTGATCACTCAAGTTGGGTTGTCTCATGTAAAGTATCTCGTCGCGAAAGCCTCTTGTTTTTTGTTTTTTGTTTTTTTTTTAAAAAAAAAACCCCCCAAATTTAAAAATTTAAAGAAACAAGTAAAATGAGATGTGGCAGCCCCTGTGACGATCCGATTTCCTACTTGAGCGACGCGGCAGGTGAGCAGAGCAGTGGTGATTGGTCCACGGTGTGCCCATCCTTGTTCTTGGCACCATACTACGTACATCATACATGTGCTCGCCCATCCAAACATGAACCATGAACCACCACCACATCAATGGCTATTGATTTCTTTTGCGCTGCGTGATGTTCCACGCATGTCGCGGAGCATCGCATCTCCTCGTGCGCAATCTTTCAACCATCGTCAACACAGCATCTGGCTTGTAACATCCCTGCAAACCGGTGCGTCATTCGACGAAAACCGCACGTCCGGCTCGCATCTTCACCATGTCAACCTTCAACGGTCTTTTGTCCGAGTTTCCAGATATCAGAAGTAATCATTCATCATTCAAACAACTGAGGCTTTCAACCCTTGTGCGTCGAGCTGACACCTTTTTTTCTTCTTCTTTCTTTCTTTCTTTCTCTCTCCAGTTGATTTCTTTCGAGCGCATCCGACTCGCACACCACCCTTGGCTTGCTTCTTGAGCCATGTGCACAGCGATCATCTCGCTGGGCTGGAAACGTTACGTTCTCCCTTGTTGGTCATTCCCGTGCAGCTGTATTATGGAGAGCAAATCTGACATGTACAGCGTGTATTGCTCCGCTGCAACGAGGGCGATCCTGTTACGTCTGGAAAGGTACACCTGTCGGATGGATTACGCCCGGGGTGTCCTCGAGGCCAGGCAGCAAACTTACAAACACCTTCGAAAAATTCTGGTACGTAATAATCTGATTGCTAAATAGTAATCTGGATTTCTCGATATTTCATCTCTCATCAGCGCTCGAAATCGCAACAGAAATCTCTGCCTCTGGAAACTCCGACAACGATAGAATTAAGACCAGGATACAAGATTCAGGTCACTCTTTTTGATGCGAACCATTGTCCCGGTTCTACCATGTTTCGTATGTGGCATCTTTTTCAAGAGTATTCACTCCTAAAACAGAGACAAGAATTTCTTTCATTTTTTTCTCATGGTGGAAACAATAGTTATCGAGGGGCAAGGGAAGGCCATTCTCTATACCGGAGACGTTCGCGCTGAGCCATGGTTCGTCAATTGTATCGCTCGCAATCCCACCATTCTTGAGTACACCCATGGTCTCAAAACTCTGGACAGATTGTACCTCGACACGTCTTTCATCGAAAACGTTCCGTTCCAGACCAAATCAGAGGGCATCGCCGAACTTTTGCGAAAAGTCAACATGTATCCGCCTGACACGATATTCCACTTTCAGACATGGACATTTGGCTATGAGGAGGTTTGGGTTGCATTATCCAAGGCCTTGAACTCGCGTGTAAGACTGCCAATTTTTTTTAAATTCTTTTTTTGCCGCCCGCGACGCTACGCGGTTGTTGATCCTCTGGCAGATTCACGTGGACGCATACAAGTTCAGAATTTTCCAATCTCTTACGAACCCCTCTGCAGACGTTCATCTTGCGATTGGCGCCGCCGCGCTGAACGGACATCTTTGTGGCAACAGCCAGCATCCAGGCTGTCTCACATCGGACCAAGATGTGCGCATACATAGTTGCGAGACGGCAAACATGTGTTCGGTCGCCAAGAGACCCGGTGTTGTGTCCATAAGGCCTTTTGTCTTTCGCCGTCCTAACGGGGAGTCGACCATGGAAGCTGGCGTGGGTGGTGGCGGGAAGGACTTCTCTAGAGAAGCTGGATTGGATTGGGTTGCAAACAATGACATTGGGGAACTTCTTCGATCGTGAGTTGCCAATCCGCACTAGCCTGATTGATGTTCCCTTCTCGGCTAACACAAGTCAGTCTGCCAAATTACAATTCTATGAGAAGCGCAATGAGGGAGGAGCTCGAAACCTCATTGCGGGCCGAGGTAGCGAGCGGACGGCGTATCTCTCTGAAAGTGACCATTGACGAATTCGATGACGGCTTATCGACGGATTTGAAAGACGCCCTGTGTGTCCTCCTAGATGATTACATCCGTCGAGACTCCTCAAAGGTTCAGAACGAACGTGAATACGAAGACGAAAACGAGACGAGAGTCGACGGGCTGTCAAATGTGATATTGTTTCCGTTCGCAAGACATTCTTCTTACCAAGAGCTCTGTCATTTGACAAGCATCTTCAGTCCGAAAGATATTTGGCCATGCACAGCCGATCAACGATGGAAGGAACGAGGTATGACAAAGAGACAATGGTGGTTCCGTCAGCATGCCATCCCAAGGTCGGTCATGACTAATTTTATCTTTGCGGGGGCACCAGGCGCAAGCATACAGTTGTTATTCGGCAAATTCTGTTCCGGACAGACTTTCGAACATGATGATGATGGAGAAACAGCCTCGTGCCCTGACAAACACGGCGTTCAGCCCACCCAGGAACGAGGAACGCCGGACCCTGATTTACAGGAGAGCCCCAGTGCTAGCCTCAGTCGTTGTCATCGGTCATCAGTCGGTGACCAAGCCGCACATGTCAGCACACTTGATGCAGACCGCAGCATATCAATAATGGAGCCACTCGTGCATGCTGACGTCTGCGCCTCATCTCGGGAGACCATGCAAGGGCGGGAAGAGATCCCAGATGGGCACGAAAAGTCCGTCCGTCAAGAAATCACGCCAACCACGAATGAATTTCCTGCATTTCCTACGAAAAAAAGGCCGTATATGGAGACATATGGTGACGACGAGGAGACCGGCGCTGTCCAGGTACACGGCGAGCAAAGTTCTCAGAGAGAAAATAGAAGCATGGATTCTTCTCTATCGCCAGACCACAGCATATCACGGTTCGAAGCGTACCAAGCCATGCTCAGCAATAGTGCCGGAACGGGAGCATGGATGCCGATAAGTCTTCTTTCGACTGGTGCCAATCATGGCGTTGCAGACATGGAGCTTTGAGATGAACCGTAAACATGCGGGTTTTGGCTTTTTATTTTTTTTTTTCAACCCGCAGAATCGAGGGCTGTGAATCGAGCAAGCAAGAAAGAAACCCTCCTCCCCCTTCGCCTCTCCTTTTTTTTTTTTTTTTTTTTTTTTTTGCTTTCGGGATCCCGGATCTTTTCTAGCGTCATATGCTTAAAACGCCTCGGGCGCCCCTGCAAGGGTAAAGGGGGGGATACAAGGCTGACCATTACTGTACAAAGTCTCTCGAAGCGGATGACCCGTTTTGCCGTTCTTGGACGATTTCTTGGGCCTGCATACGTAGTAAGCATTTCTTACTAGCATGGCGATGGTCGAACGGGCTCGTGAGATTGTCGCAGAGGTGGCCAACCCCGCCCTGGTCACAAGCAACCGGTCATAAATGAGTGAGATAACAACGCTGGGCAATCTCATCCGCGTACCATGCAGGCCCCTCTTCAGCTAACAGAAGTGGTGTGTGGCCGGCCATCAACGAAGATGATGCAATGACTGACTGGTCGTCGTGGGTCACAACGCACGGTCACTTGGCCAAATAAAAAAGAAGGTGCTTGCACAGCTTGCTGCGCGATGTCGGTTATACACCGAATGTCATGACCGCCAACAGTGTCGTTGGTAGCACGGAAGGAAAACTCATTGTCCATGACAAATAGTGAGGGCGAAAAAAAAAACCAGGCAGTCGAAGGCGAGTCTCGTGAATGACACTTGTTTCAAAAAGCAAAACAACAAGAAAACTGAAAAACACTCATCATTTTTTTTTTTTTGAGCCAGCCTTTTCTTTTTTTTTTCCCCCTTTTTCTTTTTCGAACTTGACGATTCTTGCGTAACTATGGGTGACACCAAAGTTGGGGGAATTGCTGGCCCCATTGCGTTGGTTGCGTTGGGTAGTGGCCAGTTCACCGTCTACTTGCTGTTGCTGCCTCTCCTATGTTGCATTTACATGCTTCTCACCCGACAGAAGACATGCGGCGGAGTTGCAAAGGCAGAAAGCGATCGAAGCTGGACCTCGTTCTTTCAGTTCAAGTTTTGGGTCGAGTCCCGACAGCAGGCGGTCAAGTCGGCATATCTCAAGGTGAGTGAGTGTGTGTTGTCCATCCCAAGATGGACGAAACCTTCTTTTTTTTTGTGTGTGTCCTGAGAAAAAGAAGAAGACAGAAAACGCAGGACACTGACTGTTTGTTTTACAAATTAGTTCGGAAAGAGAGGCGAGGCGTTCATGCTGCCCAGGTTGCTCTCGCCGAGACATGATTTCGTCATCCCTCAATCGCAAATCCGTTGGTTTCTAGATCAGCCCGATTCGGTCGTCTCGGCGTTCGCGGCACACAAACGATCTCTGGTCTACCAGTACACCTTCTTAGACCATGAGCTGGCCAAAGAGCCTTTCTCGAGCCGGGTTATGCACCGGTTCGCGGCGCGTCACACCGTCGCCATGATTCCCAGCCTCGGCGAGCAAGTCACTTTCGCCATGAACAAAGCCCTGGGTCACGTTGGCAGCCAGTGGACCACGGTCAACTTGTGGGATCTCTGGATGCGTGTCATCCCCATTCCGACGGCCATGCTGATCGCAGGGTCGGAGATGTGCCGAGACGAGAGGCTCATCGGGGGAATAGTCGGCTTCGTCACGGCCGCGGTTCGGAGTCAGTTGATTCTCGGCATGACGCCGACGCTGCTCCAGCCCATCGTCGGTCCTCTGGTCACGATACCCAATCGACGAAGCTGGCAGTCAATGTGCCGCGTCGTGATGCCCGCCATCGACGAACGCCTGCACAGCATGGTGAAGAAAGCACAGGGCTGTCCGGAATTCGAAGCATATGTTCCTCCCGAGGACTACATCACCTGGGCAATCCGGCTGGTCATTGCGGAAAAGAGGACCGGCGAGTTCGACCCCGTCGCAGTCTCCAAACGCTTGCTACCCATTGCCTTCGCTTCGATCCACACCACGGTGCTCACATGCCACGCTCTGATTCTCGACTTGCTGTCGACCAACCCCGAGAACGCCGTGCTGGACACGCTGCGGGCGGAAATCGAAGCACAGCGACCCGCCTCGGGCGTGTGGGACAAGGCGGCCTTGAGGAGCCTCGTCAAGGTCGACTCGGTGATTCGCGAATCCCAGCGGCTGAATCCTTTGACGCCGATGCTCGTCTCGCGTGAGGTTGTCAGTGCTAGCGGACTGCACCATCCGGAGCTGGGTTGGACTCTCCCCAAAGGCACGTCTCTTGCCGTCTACGCCGAGGGCATCCAGCACGACGAGGACTTGTTCGACGAGCCTCTTCTCTACAAGCCATTCCGGTACGCCGACATGCAGGAGACGCAGCAGAGTCAAGACACGCTTGGTGATGGCATGAGGACGTCGGGCCATTACGCAATGGTTGCGACGAGTGATCAGCATCTTGCGTTTGGCCACGGCAGGCACGCATGGTACGTCATTAAAACTCGTTGAGAAACAAAAAAAAAATTGAATGGTTTGCCAAAAAAAAAAAAAAAAAAAAAATAAGAATGGTGTCCCCCTTCTCTCCCCCTCAGCACGCTAATGTCCCGTTTCACCAGCCCCGGCCGCTTCTTCGTATCCTACGAAATCAAGATGCTTCTCGCGCACCTCCTCACCAACTACGACATCAAGATGCTCGACGAGCGCCCGTTGACGACCTACATTGGGCTCAGTCCCATTCCCTACCGAAAGGCTTGTATCGAGATTCGCAAAAGGAACTAACAGGGCCTTGCTTCGGGTGTCTAATTACATGGGAGCGGGGGGGGATCAGCTTCGAGGCATTCTGCTATTTCTTCCCTTTTTTTTTTTCTTTTTTTTTTAGGAGTTTCTATGTATGTTCTTTTACGTTTCACATATAATGAATGGCCCATGAAACAGATCAAGTTGACAAGACGTTGTGTTTTATTCTCTGCAAGAATGCAACTCTCAAAATCATTTGAAACGTGTGGCTTGTACATTGGCCACCCACAATGCAGGTTATTCTACCGCATGTAGATGAGAGATGAGATATCAGAGGTGAGAGATGGGCCAGGCCAAGCCAAGCGGAGTAAGCACGTCAAGGTTGTGTTGCCGGGTACGTCTGGCTAGTACGTAGTAGTAGAAATAATAAATATACTACGTAGTAGAAGAAAACAAAAACAAAACTCGAATCAATGCTTTTTTTTTTCACATGCACTACCTATGCGCGTAGAAGCTATAACGAAGGATAGAAATATAGACAATAATAGAAAGGGGGGGGGGTGAAAGAAGACGGCTTGTCGAGGTGGACGTTTTCACAACCCCAAGCTGAGGGTATCGGTTCCGCCGAGGAAGATTCCGCCGAGGGAAGTGTCCCTCTCCTTGAGGAGCTGGGCGATGTCGACCCTCCCGCCGGTGATGTACCTCTCGCTGACGCCCAGGTTGACCCTCTGACTCAGCTCGTGTCTCAGCTGGGCGCGCAAGGCGGCCATCTCGGCCTTGGACAGCGCGCCGACCTCCTTTTCCTTGCGACGACGGCCGCCGCCCCTGCTGCCGGCGCCGCCCCATCCGCTCGCCTCCGTGGCCTCGAACTCGTCCGGGTCGTACTCTACGCCTAGGTCCTCGGCGGCGTTGCGGAGCCAGGCGTCGTTGCTGTGGGCCTTCTCCTTGGCGAGGGTCGCGTCGGTGATCCTCTTGGCGAGGTCGAGCCGCGGGCGCAGCCGGGACGCCACCTTCCTGTCGACGGGTAGGCTCTCCATCATGTGGTGCTTGGCCGCGGCGGGGGTGTTGCCTGCCGCGGCGGAGCGCTGGGCGTGGACCTTGCCGGCGAGCCTCCGCGTGGGGAGGACCTCGTCGGGCGAGCAGAGCATGATGCTCACGCCGGCCTTGTCTGCGCGGGCCGTCCGGCCGGAGCGGTGGATGTACGTGTCCGCCGCGCGGGGCACGTGGTAGTGGATGACCTGGTCGACGTCCTTGATGTCCAGACCGCGGGCGGCCACGTCAGTCGCCACGAGGACGGAGCTGCGCGAGGCTGCGAACTTCTCCAGCGACCGCAGCCGCGCCTTCTGTATCATCTGAGAGTGCAGCGGGAGCGCGTTCTGGCCCAGGTTCTGCAGGAGGGGCGTCACACGTCGCACCGCCGAGATGGAGTTTGTGAAGACGAGCGTGCGCCGGCCCGGGTTGAGAAGAAGGACCGTGTAGAGGTATAGGTCCTGCATTCCCCGGGGGGGGGATTTTGGTTAGCGGATCAAAAATCAAAAATCTTTTGTTTTTTTTTTTTTTTTTGAAGGGGAGGGGACGTGCGAGGGCAGGAAGAACGAAAAAAAAAAAAGAAAAAAGAAAATAACTCACCTTTTCCATGGCTCCGCATTCAATCAGACCCTCGCGGAGATTATCAGCCATGCGTCTGACGGGATTGACGTCGATGTATTTGGGCTCCCCCCTGAACTTGAGGCTCTTCATAAGGTACGCCATCTTGTCGTCTTCGCCGCCGACGCCGCCTGCCGACCTGGAAGACCTGGCCTTGCCCGCCAGCTTGGTCTGCAGGTCCTTGTCAAAGGTTGCAGAGAAGACCAGTGTCTGACGCCCTCTCGTCGCCGTCGTCGCGTCACATCTGTCGTCGTCGTCGTCGTCGCCGCCGCCGCCGTACCCGTCCTCCTCGGGCGCCTGTCTGTCCAGGGCGCCGATGATGCTCTCGGCCTCCTTGAACTGGCCGTCCTTGAACAGTCTGTCGGCCTCGTCGATGACGAGGAACCGGATCCTTGTGAACCGTTCCTGGAGGGCGGCATCGCCGTCGAGCACCTCCCACAGTCGGCCGGGCGTGCCGATCACGATGTCGGCCTTTTCCAGCTGCCGCTGCTGTTTCTGGATGCTTAGACCGCCCGTGACGACGCAGATGTACGGCGACGTGGGCAGGCCGTCGCAGACGGCTTTGATGTGGTCGCCGATCTGCTTGGCCAGTTCTCTTGTCGGGCTCAGGATGAATGCCAGGGGGGCCTTGGGTGTTTGATTCTTCTTCTTCTTCTTCTTCTTCTTCTTCTTTTTCCCCTCCTCCTCCTCCTCTTGCTTCGTAGTTGTCGTCGACATTGTCTTGCCGAGACCCTCTTGCTCGTCGTCGTCCACGTCCACGTCCATACGGCCCTCGTGCATCTCGAGCCACCGCTCGACAATGGGGATGCCAAACGCCAACGTTTTGCCCGATCCCGTCTGCGCCTTGCCAATGACGTCCGCCCCCGCCACTATCTCGGGAATCGACCTCCGCTGTATGGCGGTGGGCTTCGCAAAGCCCAGCCTCGCAATGGCCGACACCAGGCTCGGCGACAAGTTCAGCGCCATCCACGCCGCCATATCGATGTCGTTTTCTCCGGCCCCGTCGCCGTCCTCCTCCATCCCCGCCAGCGCCGCAAACTCGTTTCCCCCTCCGTGCGAAGTCGTCTTGGCCACTCCCCGATCCCCCACCTTCCGCGACTTGGGTTTCTTGCCGGCCGCGTCGGCGGCTTTCTGGACAACCTTTTGATCCTCCCCCCGCGTCGTCTTTCCGGATCTGCCCTTTCCGTCGTTTCTGCTCTTCGCGGCAGCAGAAGCCGCAGCCTGGTCCGGTGCTCCCTCAGCCGCCACGTCAGCCTCAGGAATGCCAGCCGCACCGGGATCGAGACCCGGAGCCTCCACGCCGTCGTCGCCAAAGCCCTCAAAAGTTTCGCCCTCGCCTCCGCTCTCAGCAGCCGCGCCCGTCGGCTCTGCCGCATCGCCCTTCACGATGAACTTGACTTGTTCGCCATCCTTGACAACCTCCACGCCCGACAGCACCTGCAGTCCGCCAAAGTCTTCGCCGACGGATTCCCAGGCTAGGGCCGAGGCGTCAAGGACGGCCCTCCCGGCGGACGCGGCTCTGGGCTTGCTGGTTTTTGGTTTCCCGTTGGCTTTCGCGCCGCCCGCCTTGGCTCTGGCCCCCAGCTTCTTGCTTCGTTTCGGGTTGGGCCCTGCGGTCGGAGGAACCTTGCGCTTGTTGTTCGGGGGGTTGACCATGGGGGGCTTGCTGCGGGAGAGATCCGGATCTCGTGCGGCCGCCGGGTTCAGTTCGGACGCGTAGGCCGGATTGGCGCAATAGGAATGTTTCGAATGTTGCTGATGGCCTGATGCTTGATGGGGGGGAGACGGGCGTGTTGAACATTTATTTGCATGGCAAACAAGGCACATGCAGCATGTGGCTCAGCGCAGCCCACATAAAACTTTTTTTTTGAGCAGCTGCCGTCTGCGTCGGGAGTCGGCGCAAACTGGGGCCGATGGCCGAACGGAAACTCCTTTCTAAAGTCGAGTAAATCATTACAACTGCTTTCCGTGTCTCTTTGCGCACAAGCATGAAACACACGCGCATACGTTTATTGCAAAATGACAAATGGAAATGATGCATTAATAATTGACCAAACGCGTCTTGGCCCTGGACTACACATCCATGGTTTGCCCGCCAAAGCCCTCCCTCCTCACGGCTGTCGAAATAGAAATACATGTCAGGAGAAAAAAAAAAAAAAAAGAAAAAAAAACAGAAAGAAAAGAAAAACAAAAGAGCAGCGTACGTTGCGAAACATTCATCCCAGACCTTTTCCACCTCATCTCGCCAAGAATTCTTCCCTGCCCTCGCATACAAACGTGTCATGCAAACATTGACAGCGCTTCCTCAGTGCGCTCCTCTTGCTCGTTTGGCACCACCTCCAGCTTCTGAATCACCTCGCGGACGCTTGTTCCCTGGTTGGAAATCCGTCACACCTGGATTCATGCCCCCACGTCCACCACGATGACCACCTCGGCCACGTCCCGCGTGAGGACCTGCGCCTCCTTCTTGACTACCGGTCGTCCCAGCACGCTGGCCCGGTGGAACGTAAGGACCGCCGCCGCGTCCGCGTCCGCCGCCTCTGGGCATTGGGATTCCGGTTCCGCGCCCGGATTGCGGTTGGTGGCCGTGCTGTGTCTGCTGAGCTTGCTGAACCTGGGGAGTTTGCTGTGTGGGTTGAGCAGGCGTGGCGCGGGCTGCCTGGGCAGGCAGAGCAGGCAGAGCGGGAAGAGAGGGCGGGGCAGGCAGACCATGCAGGCCACGTTGGCCCGGTTGACCCGATGGAACGGGCCGGGCAGGTTGAGACGGCTGCTGCTTCTGCTGCTGCTGCTGCTGCTGCTGCTGCTGCTGTTGTTGTTTTTGCTGCTGCTGCTGCTGCTGCGGTTGTTGCTGCTGCTGCTGCTGCTGCTGACCCTGTTCTGCCTTGACCGCAAAGGGGTTTGGACCATCCGTCTGGGAAGCGTTTCCAGAAAAGGCAAAGGGGTTTTCGCCCGACTTCGGTCCTCCGGCGGCGGCGTTCGCTGCTGGCTTTGGTGTCGCAGCTGTGCCGGCAGGTTGTTGGGATGCTGCGGGAGTGGTGGCAGCAGGAATCGTCCGAGCTACGACGCCAGGTGTCGCAGGAGGCTGCTGCTTGGCTGCTGCTGGTCCTCCCTTGGCCGGCGTCCCCGGTGCCGGTGTAGCTGGCGGTGGCTGCGCCGTCTTGGCCACTTCCCAGACCTCAATGACCGGCTTTTGTGGTGTTTGTCTTGCTGCCGTCTCCACGACCCCGAGTTTCGCCGCTGCAGACCTCAGCTTGTTCTCCGACATGTTGATGCGCAGCGTAGACTTCTTGGATTCCATCAACTGAGCTTGCTCCCTTGCAGAGGTGATCTTGGACTCGAAATCGGTCTTGATTCTAGCAACCTCTGTTTCGAGCTTCTTCTTAATATTGGCCGCGATGATGCTCTTCACAGTGGCATTTGTCGACAAGAACTGCCGGATGCTGGCGTCGTCCACCTGGGAGAGATCGGGAGCGGTTGCTCCAGGAGCGGCGGAGCCGGTCGGAGTCGCAGGAGGTGCTTCTTGCGCAGCCTGCTTCTCTTCTGGTTTGGCCGGCGTCGCCGGCGTCGGTGACGGCTGGGTTTCCGGAGAGGTGGCGTCGTTCTTGCCACCATGCTCGGCTTGCCATATGAGTTTCTCCTGTTCGAACCGAAGCTTCATGTCCTCCTCCCTCTTCTTGTATTCCTCTTCCATCTTAACTCGGCTGTCTTTGAGCTTGTTGTTGAGTGTGTCTCGCATCCTATCTGATCGCTCCTTGATTGTCTGCTGGATCCTGTTTTCCACCTCGTTTGCTTTCTGCTCAAATTCGGCGGCCCTGGCTTCTGCCGCTGCAATCTTCTCCTCGAAAGCCGCCCTCAGCGCCTCGTCCGATGGACCGTTTGGCGCACCGACTTCAGCGAGCGTTTGCTCGGCGCTCGCAGCCGTCGCATTGCTGCTTTCGGCAGCCTCGAGGTTGTGCAGCTTCTGCGTGGCAGCGTCCCGCTCAGAGACGGCAGCATCAAGTTCCAGTCGGAGCTGCTCAAGCTGCTGCTCGGCGGCAAGCTTCTGTGCACGCACGCCTTCGAGTTCCCCGTGCATGTCAGAGAGCTGCTGCTCCAGCTGCTTGACAATCACCGCCGACGCCGCGGCTTCGGCCGCTTCTGGTTCTGTTTCCGGAGGGCCAACAGGAGGCTGCTGCTGCTGCTGCTGATGCTGCTGCTGCTGCTGATGCTGCTGCTGCTGCTGCTCGGTTTGTTTGGCCTGTTGACGAAGCTCATCCACCTGCTGCTTGAACCACTGGATCTGTTGCTCCAGCTCCGTCTTGTCCCTCCCGGCGTCCTCAGCAAGCTTTTGGGCATCTCGGAGATCTCCGTTGGCCTTGTCGAACTGCTCCTGGAGCTGGTTTGCTCTCTGCACAGCCTCGTTCTTCTCGCCAGTGAGCTTCCTGGAGCGTTCTTTGGCCTGCTCCACAATCCTCGCCCGGGTGGTTTGCCAGGCCTGTCTCTCCGTCTCCAGTGTGGTTTCCAGCTCCGTGACTTTCTCCTGGAGAGGTTTTTGGCCCTCTCGAAGGGCGCTGCACTCCTTCTCAAGGTCGTCCATGTGGTTCTTGAGCTGTTCCATCTCCGCTGGGTCGACACGGCCATACTTGGTCAAAATGCCTTCTGTCCTCTTTTGCCAACGATCACGGTCCTCTTGGATCTGCTTGATCTCCTCTTCGAGATACGACTTTTGCGTGCCGAGATTGTCGATTTCTGCTTGCAGAGGCTGAACCTTGGCCTCCATCTCCTCGATCAGCTTGTTCTTCTCTGACACCTGGTCCTTCAGCCGTGCGTTCTCGTCGCGGAGGGCAGCGCTGCTCTCGCGGTACAGGTTGAGCTCGTTGAGCTTCTCCATCAGGTCCTGGTGTGCCAGCGTAGTGCGGCTCCCCTGTGCCGATTGCGTTCGCTCTTGGTCCAACTTCAGGCGCGCCTCATCTAGTTGTGATTGCGTGTACTCGACTTGCTGCTGTAGCCTTCTCGACTCTTGTGATTTCAAATCATACTGGACTTCGAGGATTTCCTTTTCGCGTCGCAGGTAGCTGTTGAGCTCTCGCAGACCCTCCAGAGCGGCGTCGCCCACGTGAGCGACGGGTGACATGGCCTCATCGCCGGCCTCATCGCCACCCGATCGGTTCTGTTGCAGAGCTGCGACCTGGGCGGTCAGACCCTCGAGCTGTTGGTGGAGAAGTTTGTTCTGGGCATTGACGTCCTCCCGGCGCGTCGTCAGCTCCGCCATTTCCTGCTCCAGGCGCCGACGACGATCCTCCCATGAGCTTTCGTTCTGGGCGAGGGTGACCTTGGCGGATTCGGCTTCGGCCCTGAGAGACGCCGACTCGCTCTTGAGCGCGTTGTACTCGGCACGGAGCTGCTGGACGAGCTTGGCGGCTTCGGCATGCTTGACCAGTTCCTTCTCGTAGTCTTGCTGGGCCTTGGATGCAATCTCAGCCTGGGCCCGCAAGTCTTGCTGGTGGTAGCGAGCGGCCTCCGTGTGTCTGGCACTGTCCTCCTTCAGGCGCTTCAGCTCGTCCTCGAGAATGGACTTCTCGTCTTCATGCTTGCGAGCAACATCGCCTTGGGAGTCACGCAACTGTGACAGCTCCGTGTTGGTTCGCGACAGCTCTTCAGACATGTCTTCGATGCGCTGGCTGAGCTCCTTGGCCTTTTTGTCCTTTTCCTCCAACAGTGATTCGATTTCGAGCCTGTACTGTTCTTGGGATGCTCGCAAATCTTCCAACATGTCCTCGTTGCCCTGGCTGATTTCCCTGTACTGCTCGGCTTGGGCTTTGGCGTTCTCGAGCTGTGTGTTCGCCAGGTCGAGGTCGCGCTTCAAGTCGGAAATTTCATTGTTCAAGTCGTGAAGCTCGGTTTCGAGTTCTTGCTGACGTTCGTACCCGTCCCCTCCCAGTCCGGGGCGGGGGGTAGGGCGTGGCTGGAGCCGGCCAACCCGTTCCTCGGCGTTTCGTAATTCGACCGTCAGCTCGTCAACTCGTGCCTGCAGATGGTCCCGTGCCGTCCTGACACTGACATGCTCCTCGCGCACTTGCGACAGGCTGCTCATGAGGTCATCGACGCGTTTCTGGGACTCCTTGGCTTCAAACTCCTTCCTCAGTTGAAGCTTCTTGGTCTCCTCGGCCTCGTTGGCCAATTTCTTCTGTGCATCCGAGAGTTCGCGTTCCAACGCCTCGAGTTTTGTCTGAGCTTTGCGTCGAGCCTCGGCCTCGGTGATTGTTAGCTCGTTCAGCAACGATTGTTGCGTTGCAAGCAAGTGATTGAGTCCGTTCTTTTCCTCTATCAGACTCTCGTTGTCCTTGCTCATCCGGTCTTGGATGTCCTTCCATAGCTTCTTCTCGGCCTTGAGGTTCGCGGTTTCGTTTCTCATGCTGTCCAGTAGGCCTTTGCACTCGATGAGCTCTTCGGCCACCTGTTGTGTCCGGATATCCTGCTTCGCTGCCGTTTCCGACAATATCTGGGTTCTCCGCTGCAGCTCGGCGTTTTCGTTCTGCAGCGCAACATAGTTGCTCTGAAGCATCTCCCTCCTCTCCGACTCTAGTCTCGCCTCGCCTTGGAGTCTGATGCGTTCGGTATGCAGGAAGCTCTTTTCGGAAGACAACTGATCAATCTGCTTTCTCATATCTTGGCGAACTCCGTCTTGGGCATCTCGGAAGTTATCGTACTCGGATTGCAGCTTCCGGAGAGCCTCGCTGAGGGGTTCAGTTTGGTCACCACCCTCGATGCTGGCTAGCGGCACACGCTGGCTGCCATCCAAAGAGCTACGCATCATGGAAGCCTCGGCAGCACCGGCGCCACGCTGCTGAAGAATGCGGCGGAACATGTCCCGCTCCATCTTGTAGCTTTCCATGGTGTTCTTGATCGATCGGCTTTCTTCAGTCATGTGCTCCAGCTCGCGCTGCAGCTTTTCCACCCTGTCATGATCCTCCTTGGCTTGGTGCTTCGCAGCAAGTGCCTCTTCACTTTCCAGTTGATCGGCTAGTTCACGCGTGATACGCATCAGATCCTCGTTCTTGGCTTGCAGAGATTTGATATCCTTGAAAACGACCAATTTCTGAGTAATAAACTGGTGGGTGTCGGAGAGATCCGAAAGAGCCTCCTCCGAAATTTCTCCACGTTCGAGTTGTTGTAGGCGGAATTTCTCCTCCTCGGTGAGTTGATCCATTCCCTTCTCGACAGCGTACATGTTGAAGACGAGCATCTGGATCTGCGTGCCCAAGTCACGCAGTTGGGTTCGCAGAATCTTGACCTCGGATTGCGCCGTTGCCAGTGTGCTCTCGGCCTTTCGAGCTGCCCTTTTCGCAAGGTCTCGTTCCTCGAAGCTTTGCTGAGACAGCTCCGACATGCGGGCGATCTCGTTGCGGAGCGTTTCCGACTCGGCTTGTAATTCTTGGATTTCAGGCGCCTTGGCCTCGAGAGCAGTAATCATGTTGTCGAGTTCCTCAGAGAGCTGCTGGTTTCGTCTTTTCTCGCTGGCCAGCTGGCCCTTGACTTGATAGAGTTGCTCGATGGCCTGAGTCGCAGTCACAGCGGACTTGCTTCGGAGCGAGACGGGAGTTCCAAAGGGGGATGCAGGTCGAGCCATCATGACACCATTGGTGCGCGGTGTCTGCGGTACAGATCCTGGCGGCGGGCCCTGCTCGAGGCGAACCTGCACGTCGTCGAGCTCGGCTTCTAGCTGTCGGATCCTTTCCTCCATTTCGGCAGTGGTCTGGCGTTCCTGCTCCAGCTCGAGGCGAACTCGGCGGATTTCGTTTTCATAGTTATCCTTGAGGCGTTCTCGTTCAGCTTCGAGATCTCGCACACGTTCTTGGTGCTTCTTGCTGAGCTGCTCTGACATTTCAACGAGCCTCCTCTGATCCTCGAGCTCCTGTTTGTAGCTCTCGACAGTGGATGCGAAAGCGCCTTCCTGCTTCTGAAGCTTGACGAGCGCATCATCAGCCTTGACTTGCATGGCGCTGAGGCGCTCACGGAGCTGCTGCTCGGATCGCTTCAGAGCCTCGACCTGTGACTGCGCATCTTCACTCTCACGCTGAAGCTCTGCGATACGAGCACCCCTCTCCTTTCTCGATTTCAATGACTCTTCGCTCTTGGTCTTGAGCTCCTGTTCGAGCCAATCGCTGTTTCGGCGGGCGAGTTCCAGTTGCTGTTTGAGCGAATCCTCACGATATTTGGAGCTGTTCAGTTGGCCCTTTGCATTCTGCTCCGACTGTTGAAGGGCGGTCACCTCTCGGGCAAGCTCGACATTTCGTTGGTGCTGCTTGGTGAGCTCCTCGGTCAGCGTCTGATCTCGCTTGTTGTTTGAGTCGATGATGCTGAGATTTGTTCGGTTTGAAGACTGCAGAGTCTCGATCTTGTCGTTTAGGCTCTTGACCTCTGCAGCGTGGTCCGAGTTTCTGGCCTTCAAAATTTGCAATTCGTTTTCCAGTGACTGCCTCTTGGTCTCTGCACGACAAGGTGAA
This sequence comes from Claviceps paspali, assembly GCA_013435705.1. NCBI lineage: Eukaryota > Fungi > Ascomycota > Sordariomycetes > Hypocreales > Clavicipitaceae > Claviceps > Claviceps paspali. The sequence goes on from JABAEC010000004.1 coordinate 342,611, forward strand.
AAGTACAGTCAGCGGCATGGTTCGCATTGACGGGGATGTTGAAGGAAAGAGATGAAAAGAAGGAAGAAAATAGAAAGCAGACAGAAAGAAATTACTCACCCTCCTCTTTCAACTTTTGTCTTGCCTCTTCTACATCTTTCAATGCCTTTTCAGCTGTACCCTTGGATGCCTGCGATCTATTCTCTGAGCTTCGGACTACGTTCTCGAGTTCGATATCCGTCTGCAGCTTGTCGGCGTACAATGTGTCGAATTCATGGGCCTTGGCCGCAACCGCCTGCAAGAGCGTGGCCACGAGGTCGATGGTCGGATCTGTTGCCAGACTCGTCACAACAGGTTGTTCGAGGCCGAGATAGCCTGCTATGTAGCCGGTGTCAACTTGCACGGCGGCCATGTTTGAGCCTGGTTTAGGACCTTGCGGGAACCAGCAGACCCGTCATCACTCGACAGTCAAGTGCGCGACGTGAAGCTGGGAGAACGGAGATGTCGCGATGGTCGGGCAAATGGATGTGATGAAGACGCTGATGGAGACAACGATGGATGGTGATACAGGGCGACTCGCAAAACTCCGCCGGCCGAGTCCTTTGCGAAGACGAGAAGGCGAAGCGGAGTTGCGAAGTGAATTTTCGAAAGAGGGGGAGGGGGGAATTGCTGAAGCCGGGTAAGAGAGAATGGGGCGTGCGAAGTTGATGAAGCTCGTCTTCTTTGCAAGCTGTAACAGGACCCATGTTTACTACTAGTATTTAGCATCCGAAGTCGACCCGACGGCCGTGGTTACCCTACAGGGCTCGTTATTTATTGAAGGTGAAATTGGTGCGCGAAATCGCAGACGTCGTCGGATGGACAGGGGCTGGCTGCCACTTTCGAAATCCGAAATCCATGCGCAGACTACGAGTATGCCGTACCTTGCAGGGTCACTTTTATTGGGAAGCGCTAAATTGATGGACACACCCGTTGACACCCACGTAATTCCAATCTTTTGACGAAACGGGTTTGACAGAGTTCGGGTTTGTCCGATGTCCCTTTCCCAAGCGTCATCGGCAATGACCCACAGTTTCACACCTACTACTAGTACTGGGAGTATGAAATAGGAATTCACCCACGCTCCGCGGAAAGCAAGAAATTGGCAAGAATCATCGCTTGGTATTGAAATGGACATTTACAGCCCGTCAAAGATAAATAAGAATGTGGAAATATGAATTGCACCGCAACGACGACGTGAGCTCCAAGTATGCCCGTCTCCATGTTATGCCCAATCGATCATGTCTCATCCGGCCATGCCGGGCAAAGCAAGTGCTCCGTAATGACATGCCCTATTTCCAATGCACGCAGCCCGCTATGCTATGAGTCTTTGAGAAAGCAAAAATACCAGAGGAGAAAGAAGAGGAAGGAGCAAGAAAGAGAGGCGGAAATTATGACCCGAACGAGAAAACAAAAAAAAAAAAAAAAAAAAGAAGAAAACAACAAAAACAAAAGACCACACACTCCCCGAGAGCGTAATCGCTCACCATCATCACAGGGCAGCGCGTGACCCAATCAAGGTGTATGCCGTTCCGACGCCGTTGCTTAGTAAAAATTCCAAGCGTGAATAAATAGTAGTATGAGGAGAATCAATTTGGGTATCGGTTGTTGGATTCGAGAAAAGAGTAAGAAGAGAGTTGAAGAAGATGTAAAAACGAAAATAAAATAGGGTGAATAGAGAAGTAGGGAGGAAGAAAGTAGCAGAAGATTGAGTAATTGACGAGATGAAGACGAGTGACGGCAACCTTGGCGTTGCCATCATGGGTCACGAGTTGCATCGACGGGAAGCGATGCGAGAGAAGATTCTGGGGATGCTGCCGCGGCGATCCGGTGACGAGCTTAGCGACATGCGCTGTGATGAGTCGTGCGAGATGCAGGTGGAACACGAATCTTCCGACGTCCGCCGCGACGACGAGCGCCTCGAGCTGCCGACAGAGTGGGAGAGCTCGGCATGTCCGCCAAAAGAGCCATTCCAGCAGACGGGCCTGGCGGGCTCCTCGACGATGACTGACTGTTGCAGCTGCCGTTGCCGCCTCTGCTCGGCGGCTGCGGCGCTGAGTACCTTCCATAGCCCGTGGCCCAGGTCATCCCAGACGACAGGCGCCTTGAAAAGCTTCCTACTGGCGCGCGTGCCCTCCTTCTCGTCGAGGAAACCGTAGGACTCGAGCTCCTCCATGGTGGGCACGGCCTCGCAGACGACGGTGATTTGATCCATCTGGTCGCTCCATTCCGAGGCCTGCAGGAAGTCGACGATGTAGTTCCACGCCAGAGAGCGGGACTCCTCCTCTGCCTCGAGGAGTGCCTTTTGGCGCTGCTCCTCCTCCAGCAACCGGCGTTGTCTGCGTTTCTTATGGGGGAGCTCGAAGAAGGTGCTGTGGTGGCGGACGGGTATGGGCGCAGCGGAGGTGGCCAACCTGGCGACGACCATCATTGTTGTTTGTGGTATTGTTGTTATTGTTGTGTGTACGGCGTGTGTGTAGATGTAGAGGTTGTGGTGGATTTGGTTTTTTTCCTTCACCGCCCGCACCCCAAAAATGGTAGGGATAGCCGAAGAAGAAGAAAAAGCCGGCCGCAAAGTGTCGAGGCTTGTTGTGATATTTATTCCGCGCCGAGGTCGAGGCTGGCTCGGCCAGGCATACACGTGTAGTAAAATTCAGGGCAGTATCAGAAGCGTGGATAGTTGCCCGGAACGGAACCTGACGAACGGGATGCCGTCACTAACGCTCAAAAAGGCTCTCGACCCGAAAAATAAAAAGAGACCCGGGTCGACGGAAAGACGGCGGAATATGTATTTTCTGCCAGCGACAGGAAAGTGCCGAGAGATTTGGACAGGGGGGCGGGACCGGGTTCGAGGGATCCTTTTAAGTATAACGGTATAAGCAAGGCCGGGATGCCGACGCCTGGTTTGAGTATGTTGGCCGCAACAGTACGGCCGACCTTGTTCTTTTTTTAAAACCGAAGAAGAAAAAACAAAAAAAAAAAAAAAAAGAAAACAAACACAAACGCAACAAATTAGGGGAAATCAGACGCACGGTGCGGTCTGGGGCATGATATGTTGCGTGTAGTGCCGACGAAGGGGGTGGACCAGCAAGGGATCTAGCCTGATGTTGTGTTGCTACTAGTTGGTGGCTTGTTCGGTCTAGTTGGCTGGCTGACACTGTCTTTTCTTTCTTTCGGACTGTTGTCTCGTCTCGGGTTGGGACTATTTCTGTCTGTTTGTTGCCACCTGAAAGCTGAAAGTATAACCGCATGCAGTTGTTTTTTTTTTCCCTAGCCCTATTTGTTTTGAAACATGATCGGGTATATTCCTCCTTTGATTTCTCTTGTCGGGTGCGCAGAGAGGGTGGCGATGAATGCGGCGAAGCGTTGAGTTTCTCTTTTCGGTTGTGGTCGTGTTCAATTTCGACTCGCTCGATTCCTTTTTGCCGTGGGAGAACAAACAAAAAAAGGAGAAGAGTGAGGGAGGAGGGGGGTTGATTGGTTGGTTGGTTGGACTGTTCCCTCTCGACGTTTGGTATCAGGAAGGATGAGTGGGTTTTTTGTTTGGAAGTATTTGATGAACTTGAGCTTTTGTGGAAGAGGAAGCAATAAAGCAACAACAAACACGATGAGCTTTGGACAACTGAACAGGGGATTTCTTTCTGGGGAAAGTGGAAGCGAGGAAAAAAAAAAGGGGGGGGGGGGGCGTGTGGGCGGTAGAGATTCTTTATCTATGAAGCTGTTTTGTTACTGTCCCTGAGCGACGGGGAAACGCGTCTGCCTGGTGCTCTGTTTCCCATCCATCCATCCATCCATCCATTTTCATCACGGTGACCAGTTCTTGCCGCCCACCCCCGCTGGGCCTGACCCTGCTCACCTTCTTTTCTTTTCTTTTTTTTTTTTTTTTCCCTCGCTGGCTGGCATGTTTGTAATAGCCGCATCCCGCCCAACCACCCCAGCTTTTTCCCGCCATGGTCCCATGCCCAGCCCAACATACACACCCCCTCCCCATCCACCTGATGGCAGTTCGCAAATTACGAGTGGGGCTGAAGGGGGGGGTGTATGAACGAACAGTGAGGATTAGAAAGGGCGTGCCAATGGCATGTGCCAGGTCCCTTTCCGGATCCCGAGGGGAGGCGTTTCGCGGGACTGAGCGAGAAAAGCCGGCGACCGACTGTGCTGTCTGGACCGCTTGCGGCGCGTTCGGTCTGGCGAGTGGACTGCGCAGCAGCTGCTAGCTGCTAGTGGCGCCCGTTTCCGCTGGCAGGTGCCAGGGGGCGCCCATGACGCGCCCCTTCTGCCTTCTGCCTTTTCTGCCTGCTGCTCCTTCCTCGTTCCTCCTTCCTGGCTGACGAAAGGGCACGTCGAGCTCAAACCGGCTTCTGTCAAGATGGCTTGCTTTTCCATCTTCTCCTGGATGATGATTGATGGCTCATGTTCATGTGCACTTTATCAGCGGGTATGCGGCGATGCTGTTGCCCGGACGCATGACGTTCGAATGTGCGCGTGCCGGTCCCTCGGTCGGTGACTCATTATTAATAGCAGCAGCCAGCGGCGATGCAAGTTGTCGGCCGCAGGAACAGAACAGGCAAGCAGAAGAAACTGTCGGTCCCCAAAACCGTCGACGTCCAGCGTCCAGCATTCCTGCCGCACCAGCGCACGCACACGAGTTCCCATTTTTGACTCCCGCCGGACAAGCAAGACACAAGATTGTCCGCGTCATGTGTCGACGACATTGGCTGCTCTGAAAGCGTCCCGTTCATGCAGATGCCGACGCCGTCATCAAGTAATGGCAGGTTGGCAGCGCACACGGATGCGCACGCGCGTTGCAACGGCGGCGACGACGGATGATGATGATGATGATGATGATGACGACGATGTGGTCTTTTTTTTTTTTTTTTTTTTTTTTTGCCTCCCAATTGTCTCCGCCGAACCGTTACCGTTCCTCGCTCTGTTGCAACTCCGTCGGCAATTGCATGTGGACGGCCAGCTCGCTGCCGCCAAGGAAAGAAGAAGAAACCACTTACCGCCACTGTTTGACCGGAATGGCGGACCACAGAGGCACATAGCTCGAGAGCGCGGCCTCGAGGATAGTGAGCACAAGGCAGCCGCACCAGGAGAAAGGACAGGAGGGGGGTGTGTGTGCAGAAAGACGTACCTTTTTTTTGTTGTACATACACGGGCACAGCACCGCCAACAGCTCATTATCACCGCCATATATGGGACCCTAGACAGCTGGCCCCAGGTCCAAGTGGTAGTATGCGCGTTTCACCTCTCGCCGTGACATGTACTACTTACTACTATCCGCCGACCGCCGACCCGAGGCGATTTCTTTCGTGGGGCCCCCGGGAGTTCCAAGTCTCGGGTCTCAACTGGCTTTGCCCTGGTAAGGCAAGCAAGTGAAAGGTGTGATGTGCATACGAAGGCGGGCCTTGACCAACAGCGAGCTGAGTTGACCGGGCCGAGAAAGGCTCGCGGGCACCAGGACATTCTTTCTGACCGACCGAGTGCGCGCGCTCTCTCTCTCTCTCTCTCTCTCTGTGTGTGTGTGTGTGTGCCGTAATCCGTAATCTCCTGCTCGGCACGCGCTGCCTAACCTTAATGGCCATCACTGGACCGGCGGGACCAAAAAAAAAAAAAAAAAGTAAAACATAAAACATAAAATAAAAAGCACAGTGACGACGTCCAATGCCTGCTCCCCCGAATTAACCGAGGTCACCGAGACCGAGACCTCCGCAAGAACGAACCGCATGCCACGGCAAGGGAGAAAGGGGGCCGCGGCGCCATGGAGCCATGGAGCCGATCGCGCGCAGATACGCAAGTCGTGGACGCGTACGATACGATCGGCCAAGGTTTGGGTTTGTTGTTATCAAAATGGCGTTGGGGTTTCCGAGCTGGTTTGGCTCCAACCCGTCTCCAACACGATGATGAACCAAACCCATTGAGTCCATAGATGGATGTTGAATGCTCGACGCTCGCAAGCCAAGGCAACCGTCGTTCAATCTGATGGCACGGTGCCACCATGCCAGTGTGCAGGCAGGGCAGAGCCACGGTCAGTCAGCCCAGTTGAGTAATACACTTGCTGAACAAGTTAGTAGTAGTATGACGCGGTTAGGGTTCCCACCTGTGAATGACTATGACGGTGAGGGTCAAAAAGAAAGAAGGGGTGCGTGACGCAACATTAGACAAGAACGAAGGCGGGGGTGGTCCTATCAGGATGCTACCATGACAGATTGCTTCACACCGACTGCCGGGCGGAGAGATGGGCCGTGGTACGCGGCCGATTGATTGGTCGATCCATTATTAGCATCATCACCGGCCAGCCGAACGTTGTAGCTTCACCAGAACCCGACCCGACCAGACCGCAACATGTCGTCTGTGTTGTTCTCTCTGTGTCTCTCTGTCTCTCTGCCTGTCTGCCTGTGTCTCTGTCTCTCTCACACACACATCACACACACACCACACACACACACCACACACACACACACTCTCTTCTCTCTCCCCATCTCCCACACACACATACTACATACTACGTACACATAGTGACGGCCGCGCACAGCAACAACAACCCGGGCGCAGCATTCCAAGCCAGTCCAATCCAACCCAGAATGCGCAGTGAGACCTCTTGTCGCATGCAAGCACGGGCTGTGCAAGTCTCCGGTGTCTTTGCCGTAGATTGATGACGACAACTTTTTTTTTTTTCAATTTTTTTCAATTTATTTTTCGGCCGGGGGGGGGGGGTTTCAGCGTATAAGTCCCAAGGCTAAACGCCATGCGCGGCGATGCGACATTGATTTTGCGCGCCTGAACAAGCGGACGAGAAAACAAAATAAAAATAAAAACACAACACAACACAACACAACACACTCTCGCACAAACACATAGTAACGTTGCCGCATGCGATGACAAAGAAGCCGGATGCGAGAGAGACTAAACAAAGAAAGAGAAGAGGAAAGGGTCTTCGTTCATTCCCCCCCATACATGGATAGTAGTAGCTGTCAAACAAGCGCCGCCGCACGCCCCCCCTCCCCTCCCCAGGAAGGAGGGAAAAGAGATGAAACAAAACTTCCCAAAAGAAAAAGAGCTTAATTACACAGATGTCCAGATATGGCCCCAGGTCGAATAGGAACGCCCCATTGAAAATGCACGCTTCAAGTTCAAAGGCGCCCACCCCTCCCCAACAGATAGAATGCCCAGACCGCCTGCCCGCTCTTCCCCCTCACTTTCCCCCCTTCCCCCCTCGATTACTAAAGTTGAATGTGGTACGGTGGAAAAGAATGTGTGAGGGTTTCCATTTATTGTTTATATATATATATATATACACACATACGTATTGTTTTATTTTGTCGGAGGGGAAATGAGGTGTTCTCCCCAGAGAAGGCGCACATGCTCAAATGCAAATGCAAATGCAAATGCAAAAAAAACCCAATCGTACCAGAATCAATCACGACCTGCTCAGCCCAACGGCTAAAACGACGAGAAAAAAAAACAAAACACCACCAACTACTGTTTTAAAAAAGAATGTGAAGTTTTCGCTTAGGTTAAGAAGAGCCGCAGGTATTCGTGGTTAGTTCCTTTTTTTTTTCTTTCTTTTTATGCACATTTAAGCAAGCGAACGAGACTCCACCCCGCCCGATACGCGAAACATTTCCCACCCTATTGCAAGAGGTTGTTTTTGCTGTTGTGATGTTTGTTATTCATTATGGCGGGTTGTGGGTTTACCGTGAGCAAAGTCGGTGTGTGTGTGTGTGTACGTACATACATACATACATACTACTACTACTAGTATGTACATACATATTACATAGTACTCTTACTTAGTACTACATACTACGTAGTAGTAGTAGTAGTAGTAGTAGTAGTAAGAGTAGTAGTAATATGTCTGTCTGTGTGCACGTATGCGTTCATTGCTCTCCCCCCCCCCCCCAAAAAAAAAAAACCATCACGGCCCAAAATCCCAACCAACGACCAATTTTCTTTTGCCAGACCAGCATCAGATCCCGTTCCTTCCACCCTCTCCCATGTTTTTAAAGTGTGAATACGTTGTTTGTTTCTTGTTTTCTTCTTCGTTTTGCCCCAACCCCGCGCGCCCCCAGAAGTAGACAATTCCTCCCCTCCTCGGGCCTCACAGACCCAGAGGGGAAAACCCCCCCCCCCCCCCCAAGTTGGCAAATCAGCACATCAGCCCGCATCACGTGGATCCCTTCACTTATCTCCATGGGCCCAATCCCCAATCCCCAATCCCCAAGTCCCCCAAGTCCCCTTCCCTGTGGGGAGTGGAGGGGGGATCGCAATCGAAAGGGCCCGCGCAAAAGTGAAAAGCGATATACAATCTCGAAACGATCATCAAGATCAAACGCAGCCCCCTCCTTCTCTGACAGGCACGTCGAGAGATCGAAAGAGCGCCGGTGTGTATTCATTACCTAATTGCCCACGGCCCGCCACTCCGCCATATCCAAAACGAGACGTCCTGCCTAACGAGGAAAGGCGGGAGAGCCACGAGGAGAGACTGCTTGGAGGCTAGAGGAGGGGGAAAATTAAAAATTAAATTGGTTTTGGGGGGAAATCGGCCCATTTCATCGGCCAGCGTGATGATCATCCATCATCCTCGCCTCTACTACGTAGCCCTTAGCCTCAGCTTACGCGAGCATCTGTTTCGCGTGCCCTGCGCAATCGCAGGTGATGTCATGGCCGCAGCCAACGACAGAAAGAGAGAGTCCCCCCCCCCCCCGAACGTGTGCGCCTGCGCTTTCCCAGTAGCCTCGTCGCGTGGGTAAATAAATGTTGACCGACAACAAGGCGCGTGGCGGCAAACCATCCGCCTGATGCATCGACGGCGTCTTTTTTTTTTTTTTTTTTGCTGCGTAGAGATCTCTCCCCCCCCCCCCCCCCCCTCCGCGGGCCCAATCGTAGAAATTACCCTATCATTGACCGCAAAAATGAGGACAACACAAGAAACCAGTCGGTTCGAGACCATCCGCCAACAGCCGATTCAACCAACGGGGTTCCTTTTGCCACACCGGTATCCAAGTTGCCAGAGGGTCATCAGGACAACCTCGAGTCACTGCTCGCTACTCAGACAGTACAAACAGCCAGCCATATACTGTAGATTCACACCAACGCTGTATTCGTTCTTGCTGAGGAAGGACTTCAGAAATGACCTACTACTACGCAGTATGTAGATAGGTATGTGTAGACATGTGCGTATTTTCATATTGGTTTTGCTTAAACTACCATACATGCATCATGCATGCGCATGCATGATTTCGCGGCATACAAAGGCGACTGCAGCGTCGCCGCCCCTTTGTTTTGTACGCAAAGTAGCAAATATCGTTTCGATCCATGATGACGAGCTCACAGTCCATTCCGACGTCCAGCAAACAGTTTGCATTTAATGGCGCATACATTCTTCAATCCCAGGCGGGATGACCTGCCGCTTTCATCTCCCATTCATATGTAAAGCATCTTCTGTGGTAACCTCATCAACCTCAAGGAAGAGCCCGCACATCAGATGTCATCTGCCTCTTCCGTCAATGTGCCTTCTCGTCTTCTGTCTGACCGACATAGCATGTCCGCATGGGGCCAGTAACCGCTCGTCACCCTATGACTTCGCAATTCGCCATCTCACTTCAGCTCTGTTGCCGCCCGCGGCGGCGCATTTGACAGTGCCTGTAACTCGGAGATCAGTGCCCTCTGAGAACTGCCGAAGACTCGTATCCAAGAGCATCTTGAGGTCCTTGTCGCCAATAGTAAAAGGACCCTTGGCTGCGTCAGCCGGCTGAACCCCGAGGGTGCAGTCCTCAGTTTGCAGAATGGGGGTGAATCCGGCCGTATTCACGTTCCCGAGCTTGAATGTTCCGGTTTGTAGTGTCCAAGAGCTGTAAAGGCTAGCACACTCACGCCAGTTTGCAGGATCGAGGTTCGTCGACTCAGCGAAAGTCGAATTGCCACATGTAGACTGAGTGTCGCCAGATGGATGCCACGAGATGCCCGTCGAGTTCACCATGGCAGGGACTGCTGGCAGCGCCCAGGCCGACGAGAACAAAGCCACCACGACGTAGAAGAATCCGAACATTATCTTGCAGAGAAGACTTTTGTGTGGAGAGGGGGTGTCGACTGTTTTTTTTTTTTTTTTTTTTTTTTTTAGGTACCAAAATAAGGAGATATGTTTCTGTCTGTGTATGCGAGGTTTAGACGGAGTTTAGTACCATTGCACGAGAGACAATGTGAGTTGTTGAAGCACAGGCGCGGATCTCGAGAATAGAGTGGACAGGAGAGTGGAATGTTCACGTTGCGCGACCTAGGAAGCACGGGTTGGCGAGAGCATTATAGAAAACGAGAGAAAGAGTCACAGGGGACAACTGAGGATGTTGGGGGTTATTTTTTTTTGATGAGTTTGGGTCGACTTGCAAACGAACGACGACCGAAAAGCACGGTCCACCTGGCTTGGATTCGAGGTTCGTTGGTTGGTATTTTTTTTTTTTTTTGCTCCAAGAAAAATCAGTCGTCGTGACAAGGAAGGAGAAAGGGCAAAAAAGGAAAGAGCCAGCCAGCCAGCCAGCCGTCAAGCCAGTCAGTATAAGAAAAGAAGCGAGGGAAAGTCGAGAGACTCGAGAACAAGAGCCAAGGTCAAGAATTGTCGACGTCAAACGCAACATGCCTGCTGATACACGCCATGTTTGAGCCGGCCGCGAGCCCGAATTCCCTGGTGGCGGACAATTAAACTCGGATCCATGCCCCGAGTTGTCCTGTTGGCTGCGGCACAGTTGCCTGTTTAGGCTCCCTGATGATGAGCCAAGAATGGGGAATGGGGAATGGAGCTCTTCTCGGCTTGTTGGATGTGCAGGGAGCGGTTTGGAGTCGCAGGAAGCGAATGGCTGGAAGGGCTATGGCTGGAAGGGCTATGGCTGGAATGGCTGCTTCGGATGACGGAGGAAACCGAGTCGGTCGAGTGACGTTGAAGATGACGCCGTCGCCCGCAACGCTTAGCGACGGCGAGCGATGCGCCATCTGTCTGTGGAGGAGCCATTCGGCGCCATGTCATGTGCAACTGGTTGCAACGGTTCACCCCTTTCTCGTTCGTTGCCCTTGGACCTTGGATCAGACGGGGCGTCCAAATCGATGAAGAAGGGCCGTCACCCCCCCCCATGTCGTTTATCGTCGTCGTCGTCGTTGTCGTCGGTATCGTCGTTGTCTGAGATATATGACGTTGGCCGTTGACGTCGAGCTTGCCAGGGGACGAGTGATTTAAACAACAACGGCCTACGGTCTGCAGCAACCTGCGGCAGCACCTGCACAGCGCCTGCAGCAGCACCTGCAGCAGCACCTGCAGCAGCATCTGCAGCACCCCTCCTCTCCCCCCCCCCCCCCCCCCTGCGGCATGGACGCACCCGACAATCACAGCGCCGGCAATCGCACCATCAGGCGGCTCGTCGGGCGTCTTCGGGGCAGCAGCAGCAGCATCATCCACAGCAGGGGCAGCAGCAGCAGCAGCAGCGGTGGTGGTGGTGGTGTCAGCACTTCCCAGCAGCCCAGCCTCGCAACACCTCGCACCTTTTCGTCACTGTTGACGGCCTGCTCGCCACCCCAGACATCCCCGTCGCCCAAGGCACAAACCACGCATTCGCCAAGAATCCGTGGCGACAGACGCAATGCCCGATCCGCGGAGGCCCAGCTCTGTCTCGACTTGTGGAATGCAGCGTACGACGGCCTTCGGGATGGCCCCAGGTCCTCTGGGTTGGTCGTCGCCTACGAAAGCATTATATTGCAGGAGCTGCCAGCCCATCTCAAACCGGGAGGTCTCAGCGTTCGCTCGTCCCTCGGCGAAAAAACAGCAGACCAACGACAAGCCCTGTTGCAGGCGATAACAGTCAATGGGCTCAGGAGGCGACGGGGCTCCAGCACGAGCTCGCCAGACGACTTGACCCAGACAATCCTCAGCTCGGCAAGGAGCCAGGTCGAGCTCGCTGCATCCGAGTATGAGGCGGCATCCGTTGCATGGGCAGGCTTCTGCACACTGACTCCGGTGAGTGGCAAAACGTACTTTTTTCGCGAGAGCACGAAAAAAAAAAGAAAGGAAGGGCAAACAAGATGGATTCCATACGGTACTGACATGACGGCTTTCCCTTCTCTTGCCAGCTTCTCCTCGAGGCCATAGCCCAGCGGCCGAGCTTCAGAAACGGCTTCGTTCACGTGGTCGGCCGCATACCGTGGTATATGCACGCTGCACGTCTTCTGGATCCTGCCTCTTGGGAGGACCGCGACAGGTTCCGCGAAACGAAAAACGCCGTAAGAGAAATGCTCATAAAGCTCAACAGAAAGGTTCTAGAGTTCGAGATGATCTGCGTGTGCGCCACGGCGAGCGCATGGAACGTGGCCGCCAGGAATGTGGTTGAATGGAACAAGATGGACCAACTGATGCACACCGTCAAGGAACTTGACGGTCACATCATTGACATCATCGAGCGAAATTGCACAGACAAGGTCAGGAACGCTCTCCTGGCACGGTACCAAGACATGGATCTTCCGCCGCCGCCGCCGCCGCCGTCGTGTACAGGACATCAGAAGTCCGGAGCCGACGCTGCGTTGGCTCCCGAGAAACCCTCGAAGCCAGTGACACGTTCGAGGGAGGGCCAAGAAGACAGAATGATGAGATGAATTCCAGCACCGACACCTCCGAGACCCGCAATGGTGTGAGATGTGAGTGTGAGAGATTGGAGGGGGGCGGAGGGAGTATCTCAACGGTGGCAGGAATGGATGCTCGATGTGACCCAAGATGCATAAACCGCAGGGAGACTGGGCTGGCCTGGGCTGGACAGTAGGGGAGGGGAAAAAAGAAAGAGGTTCTGCGCAGACACACACCGGTCCGCACGGAAGCAGAAGGTGTTGGCTGGCCGTCTCTTTGTCTTGAATAGGGGCACTCGGGCATTCTGGCTAATGCAAATTTACACATGCATGCATTACATAAATACATACATACACAGATACCTGGATATATACAGGCCACTATGCACACCGTGTGCGTTCCCCCTCTCCCCGATATATGGCGCAACCCATTGCCGGCCTCGCGATTCCGCCTTTATCCTCTTTCCCCAGAGCAAAAAATCCCGCCCACGACAACCACTTGACCCCCCCCCCCCCCCCCCTCCCCGCCATCGACGATGAGAGAACCACGCAACTGGCCGCGGAGAAAGAGAGCAGCAGAAGACGAGGTGCCGCTGCTGTGTCTGGACCGACAAGGCTTGTCATGGCCGCCACCGCCGCCCTCACCAGCCTTGCCCCGCCAACCAAGACGCGCTCCAGGGTCCCCGTTGTTCCCGCGTGGCGTCCCCGCCGCCCTCGTAAGCAAAGATTCCCACGAGAACGACTCAGGACACCGAATGAGAATGATGTGTATATAAATAATAAAAAAAAAGAGGAAAAGGAGGGGGACAGAACTGTGTGACGATGAGAACGAGGTGGCACAAAGAGCAGCGAAGCAAAACACAGCTAACCCCCCCCCCCCCCTCCTCTCACAGACCCACGCGATAAACCACATCCAGCGCAATGCCCGAGGCGCCATCGCCACGGCCGCCGCCCTCCCCCTCTGCCCAGCCTACGTCGCCGTGCAGATGGCCACCTTTGCCGGCCGCTAGGGACGGCTAGCCACCTTAGAAGCCGGCGCGATCCCGTCGAGCCGAGGGGGGGAAAAAAAGGAAAAAAAAAAAAAAACACATAGCACCCCCGTTTTCCGCGGCGCCCATCTCCCGTCGCACCTTGAGGCACCCACCGTGTGGCCTGTGCAATCCACGGGGCAAAATCCCCTGGCTTGGCTTCGCGAGACGGTAGACATGACGAGGTGAGCGGCGTTGTATACACCTTAGATCTACAGCGGAAAGGAGTCGGGGGGGGGGGGCAATCGCCGCTCTGGGGATGGAACGTCTGGGATAGCTTGGGGGAAAGGAGGGGGACGCGAGATGCCGAGGTTGCCTGTGATGGACATTTTTTATTTTATTTGTTTGCTTTCTCTTCGTCTTGGCTTGCTTCTCTCTCGTGTGTTTTTCGACGGGTCTCCCCTCCTTTGCGCCGTTTGGGGAGGCCCATGGCATTCTGGGAGGCATTCGTGTGCTTGCCTTGATCGGGGCGTGCGTTTTTTGTTTGCGGGACTGGTCCATCGTCAGGCTAGGGCGTTGCGGGGAGGGAAACTGGTCACGAAGGGAGGGATAATAACGCTTCGAGAGAGTCGTTGTTCTCATTCCCGCCTCTTGTAGTTTCAAAAACGCTGCCATCTACTCCTCCTCCTTCTCCTCCTCCTCTCTCGTCGCCTTTCCCCCTGGGCATATCGCGAAGTTCGATGTGCCGTGCAGGAGAACGGGGACGAAGATACCCACTACGTACGTACTTGTGTTCACCCATCCCGCAAAAAAAACATGTTCCGGAACCGCATCGTAGTCTTGCCCCCGGAGCCGAACCGGCTTCATCACGCCGCCGTGTCCTTCCACAGATCCGTCATCGCACCCCAGGCCGGGTAGAAACCCAGCAGCGAGATGGCCATGTCCGGCAGGAATCCGCCCGACGACGAGCCCCAGTGCATCGTCAAGGGCGCCCAGGCCAGGTTCCGAGAGAAGTCCTTGTTCCACCGCGCCAGCCACTCCGTGTCCTTGGCCGCTGACGCGCAGTCCCTCTGCTTGCGGCTTCGCTCGACCAGCAGGCGCGCGGCTTCCATGGCCACGTACAGACCCCACGCCCGCACGCTCAGCAGTCCAAGGCGGCCTTGGGTTGCGGCCGAGGCCGGGAGCACCTTCTTGCTGGAAAGGAAGGCCACGTTCTCCGAGGCCTGGAAGACGACGAGCGACGCCATCTGCGCGTAGGCGACGAGCGCGTCAAACATCGACTCGGCCGGCTCGTCTGCGGCGCCCGTGACGACGCCCCCCCCCCCGCTGCTCTGCTGCTCCTTGGCCGCCAGGGACTTGTGGACCAGTCTCTTGGCCGCGACGTACAGCCCGAGGAGCCCCCAGAGACGAGCCATGGTTCGGTTCTCGCTGATGACGCCCGACAGCGCCTTCAGCCGTCCGCCGAGCCGCAGGGCCACCGCTGCCAGCGAGGGCTGCGGCGTCGTCGAGGCCATGACCACCGTCGTCGCGGGCGGGAGCTTGTACGCCAGGGCGACCAGCCGGCGGGCCGATTGTCGGATGGCCGCGCCGCCGACGCCCTCGAGGATCGAGCCGGAAAGGCGAGTGGCGTAGCAGGCGAAGAGCAGCACCGTCTCGGCACCCGTTCGCGTCTGCATGCATCTAGCCAGGCGGGAGAGAAAGGCGTCCAGCCGCGAGGGGGCGGCCGCGAGGACGGTCGAGATGGGCCTTTTCTCGCTCGAGCGCGGCGGTAACGAGGGAGGCGGCGCTGAGTCGACTGCGCTCGCATCGGCGGCCGAGGCCGTGCTGATTGGGGTCTCTTCGGCAGCACTCATCATGTTCTGTTTTGTTTTTCTCCCTGGTTCTCTCCCCCTCGCTTTTCCTTTCACTTTTCTCTTCTTTTTTTCTTTGTCCTTCGCGGCTTCGTCTGCCGAGGGTCGTCGAGTGGTGTGGAAAGCAAAAGCGGGATGATCTGATTGATTGATTAGATTATCGACTTGGGGACATTTTACAGCGGCCGCGTGGTGGGGGAGCTGCACTCGCGCGAATGGAAGATCTTCCTGGACGCAAGGAGAAGAAGACGTAATCTTGATACTACTACGTAGTAGCAGCCAAATTGACTCCGTTGAGCAACGGAAGAAGAAAGAGAGCGGGTTTCAAGTGCCGTGCCGTGCGTGTCAGGTCAATTTCAGAGCGCCCTCTACTTTGTACCTTAGTATCTTGTACCTACTGCTAACACACTAGCAGTACAAGTTACTGCCTGCCATCCAAGGGTACTAGGTACCAGGCACCAGTCTACATAGTACCTTCTGAAGTGCCTAGTCGTGGGGAGTAGATTAGCAACCTCGGCAGGCGGGGCAATCTCTACAACTTCGGAACCGCAAAGTCCGTGAACTTTTTTTTTTTTTCATTTTTTTTTTCAATGACACACCCCCACTTCTGTCTATGGATCATAGTGTCATTTGAATCACTCATCCTAACCTGACCCCCCCCCCCCCCCCTCCCCTCTCTTCGTAGCAACTTCACCGCGCGGAGCCTCCCCCTTTTCATAGTGATTCTTCATTATGCATATCGTCCCAGTTTCCGAATGCACAATCTTCCATCCATTCACGCAGCTCCATACAGACTTATTGCATGGCATGCAGGACAAACAAACAAAACGTGTTCAAAAAGAATAAAAAAAATAATAATAAAAAAACACAGAGAGAGATAGACAGAAAAAGACGCAAACAGCTTGGTTAATTTCTTTCTTACCAGGTGCCGCACGTAAGTCGCAGCAGAGATTGTGCGCCTACGCCCAAAGTTCGACTTCAACTTTCTGTCAAAGCTTCTTACCAGATAGATACTCTTCCCATAATCGAGAGCCTTCTCCAAACTTCATCCTCCGTATAATCTCAACCCCGCACAGCAGCTCCCAGAGCACCACCAGTGAACTGAGTTCCTCCAGCTTGTCGCTGAGGGTTTCCGCCTGTGCGAGCACCGCCTCGGGCACCTCCCCGGCCGCCACCTCGGCCGCCACGACCGCGGCCTCCTTGTCGCTCAAACGCGTTGGATGTGCCTTGTGTGCGCTGTTCGAGAGTTCGCTCGTTGGTCTCGATGAGAGAGCTGGCCTTGTCGGAGAGAGTCAGTGCCAAAGATTGCAGGCGGCTCAGCTCGACACCCTTGCGGAAGATGACATTGTTGGTGACCTGGTCGAGAGAAGCAGCCAACTCTTCGTGGCTGATCATCTTGCTGACAATGGCACCGGCCTTGGCAATGTCCAGCTCGAACATCGAGCTGAGCGTCTCAAGCGCCAACGTGTCGTAGAAGGGGGCATAGGTGAAGAGGTACGTCCGGAGTCCTTCCTCCTGGATCTGCTTCGAAAGCATCGACTTGATATCATCGGCATTGGGCATTAGTTCCCAAATCTTGATGCTGTGGATGAAGGTGGTCGATTTCTTCCATTCTCCTGCAGCCAGGGCCTTCGACGCTTGCATCACATGATCTCTCGTGTTCTCCGGCGGTCCGGTGAAGATTTGTCGCTCGTGGTATTCGAGCATACGTCTGTAGGTCTTGCTGATGATACGCTTCCTGATATCAGGAGATGATCCGGTCTGAGCCAGCAGAGGAATCTCGAGAAGCATGCTGCACGTGAGATAGACACACTCCAAAAGCTCCAGATTGATGTGCATGTGGAAGGGCAGCTGGCGCTGCTTCTCCAACCGCTCCTGCTCAGGGGACACCTGGTTGTATCTTTGCATCATGACGCCCTGAGCCAGAAGTTCCTTTTGACGGCCAGATCCACAGATCTCCTGGAGCGTGTTCTGGGCATCGTAAACCAGACCCTTGCGGAAGGCGCATAGACCGACCTGGACCAGAGTTCTGTTGTAGAGGATCTGCGACTGAACATCGAAATTGGGGATAGTGTCCTGCAAATGGGACATGAGCATCATGTCACGAGCCTTGTAGTAGTCGCCGTGGAGGGCCAGGAAATAAACCTGGGACAACATGGCACGCGCACGAATGATGCCGTCGCTGTTGGTGAACAGGAAGTTGCAGAGAATGTTGACCAGATCGTTGGCATCCTGAGACTTTTCGCGAGGAGTGATGACAGAATCAGCGTTGTCTCCGGCGGCCTTTGCGCAATTGTCCTCAAACGTCTTGATCACTTGAGCGGGCTACAGGTGTGATTAGCATACATCTTCATCCTGCGGAATATAGGCAGTTGATCGAGGGGGAGGGGCATTTGTTTACCTTGAAATAAACGTGCTCGAGACGTCGCATGACGATCCTGTTGACGCTCTCTTGGGGAATCTCCAGAGTCTCGTCCTGTTGAAGGCGCTCATAGTACAGTTGGCCACGGAAAATGATATTGTACAACAAGCCCTCGTCCTGCAGACGCTCGATATATTCAGAGGTATGAGGGTCGATGCTCTGTAGAGAGCGCACCAGCTCGTCATCCAGTCGTTCGATGTACGAGACTGCACTGCCGGCAACCTTGATGTACTTCTCGCCGGGCTGGAGGCTGGGGGGCTTCTCGTCGTCATCCCACTCCTCGACATTCTCCACAACCACATATTCCTGGTTCTTCTCGAGAACGGTCAAAAGCGTAGACAACTCCTTTTCGGCAGCCTTCCAGTGCTCTAGCGGCATGACGTTGGAGGTACCGGAACTAAGATCGAAACGAGCAGAGACAATGGCGAGCAAAACGCGAATCTGCTGATAAGGGGTGTTGGCAATTTCGCCAAGCTTCTCCATCACCTTGATCTGCTCAAGACGGTCGGTGTTCTTCTTGCCACGAGACTCCATGATACCCCGCAAGTGCTTGAAAATGCTCTCAGGGGTATACTGGAGAGTGCGCCCACCCTTTCCAACTGTAGCGAAGCCATCATCGGCAAATTCCTCAGCCGGTGCGAAGTCTTCCTCGATTCGAACGGCCTTCTTGGGCTTCGCTACAGGCTCTGGCTCCTCGTCCTCAGACTCCATAAAACCATCCTTGTCTGCCTTGTAGGCATCGATTTCAGTTTGGTATTCTTTGCTGGTCTTCTTGATCTTTTGCTTGACGGCGTTGAGACCACGGGCTTGAGTGGCATTCATTCTCTTAGGGGTGACCTTCGCCTTGGCCAACGCCTCGTTGAGAAAGTCCTCCAATTCGGCGATAGTTCGAATATATGATTTGGGGGTTTTTCGACCATCCTGCATACGAGAAACTTGCCGGCTAAGCTTGTCGAATTCTGCAAAAAGAGAAAAATCGTTAGAATTCATGCAAAGATAAAGAGACAAATATCATGTAGCAATATGATAAAACACCCTCCTTTTAGGATGTCGGTGCCTTTTCAGCATATCCACATCTTCACATACCGGCTGAAATCAAAGTCCAATCTCCATTCTTCTGTCCGTTCTCAATCTGCTTGATTGAGGCGTCGAGCTCGTCAAGGCGCTTGTCCTTGGCACTCTTCACCTTGGCTCTGACTTCCTCCTCCTCACTCTCACTGTCTGACGCGGCGTCCCTCAAGAAACGGTTGGCACCACCTGCCCCGTCATCGCTGGAAGAATCGTCGCTGTCGTCAGAGTCATCCATGTCGTCGGAATCATCGGAATCATCCTGGTTGGCATCCTGCTGGTGCTTCTGTTCCTCGTCGGAGTAGAGCTCTTCCTCGTCGGAGGAACTGTCGCTGGAGCTGTCCTCTCCACCACGGAAAAATCGAGACATGATGGGCGGCTGTTTGTCTTTCACGCTAGTCCCCGGTCGAATTTATGCCGCCTCGACAGGTTCGAGGAGAGAAATGTAGAGTTGCCGCGAGGTTGCGATGCGCGGGGTCAGGAAATCGAGTCTGGCTCGTCAGGGTCGAAAATTGATGATTTTTGGTGGGAGGTGGGGCGCGCAACTCGGGGCTTAGCGAACAGAGTAGTGGGAGTCGACACTGGACAAGCAGCTGCTTTTCAATTTCACTCACACAACACACAACACTGGTACAAGGTACAAGCCCCCCCTGCCTTCTCCCATGTTGTGTGTGATTATGTCAGCCGGTCGGTCGGTTTTTGTGTTTTTCCAGCATTTAAGCTCTGGCCTGCCTAAGCCATTTAGTAGTGCCCCAATCCAGCTGCGTCTCGCTGCTTATCAATCAAACGTCAAAGGTCAAACACGACCAGCTTCCGACAATATTTTCATCAGCAAGTTCTACCCGTCCAACGAGCAGCTCACTTGCTGCCGCCGCCCATAGATATACCGCCATGGCCAGTCTGAGCTGTGCGAATGGCGCTTCGTCAGCCGCCAGCTTATTCTTACGCATCGCGAATCGCGGTTCCTCAACAGCTGCTACCCGTCGATTCACTGCCCCTCTCGAGTTCCTACTACCGCGAACCGTATCCAAGACGAACTTCCGTTGGGCATTCCTTCTGCGACAGTCAAGAGACTATCATGGTTCATGCCGTTCAATACCGAATCCCGCGGTGGGCCATGCCAGCGTTCCGCAATTGCGGCGCAGAAACTTCACAACTACGTCGACTCGAAGAACCACGGCGTGCGTCTGGAACCCACAAACAGATGAAGATGGTAAACCGATGATATTAGAAATAACATCTGGAGCTGCAAATGTATGCACGCTATTTCTTGATCATCAAATCGGGGACAGGTCAGCTAACTCAGTTTCTTGGCAGCGCTTATCAGAAATCATGAGTAAGGACAATAACCCGAATCTGGCGCTCCGTATACAGGTACAAAGTGGCGGTTGCCATGGCTTTCAATACACCATGAGTCTTGTTACCATACCTGCCGAAAACACACCAGAGTGGTCGACAGTTGTCAACGACGATGATTCAATCTTTCAATTCTCCCTGAATAGTGGGACATCGAGCCAACCTTCACCCGATGCCAGAGTCATCTTAGATGAGGCGTCCTTGAATCTACTCAAAGGCAGCAAGGTTGACTTCACCAGGGAGCTGATTGGATCTCAGTTTAAGATTATTGACAATCCGTTTGCGACGAGCAGCTGTGGGTGTGGTACAAGTTTCGATATCAAAATGTAGCGCCCTATGCGTCGGCTGAGATGCTGATAAACAAAACAAGGTCTTTGGAAGGCAAAAGGTATCATATAAATCGCCCATGATATTTTAGCGCAGTAAAGCTGCATCCAAATCAGTTCTGCTTGAAATTCATCGACTAGCACGCTTTGCTTCAATTGTACATGAAGAATGTCTCCTCCGCGTGAAACATCAGCCTCGCTGTCATCACAATGGATTACGGACACGAGCTATGTGGGGTACCCGCAACGGGGCATGATGGATAATATTCACTATTGACATGTGGAACGCTTTTGTGTCATTCATCAAGGATATCAATTGCCAAGAACCTTGTCATGTACGAAACGCCGAGCGAGCATGCCATAGAAAAAACCTTTTTTTTAACCATTCCCAAAATCAACCCATCCATGCGTGAAAGCAAAGCGACTTTTTATTGCAGCAATCTAGTTCATCTGGCGGACCAATGCGTTGATGTGCTCCTCACGGTTGCCAAGATCACCACCCTCGATGAAGTGCTTGAACTTTCGGGTGCGGAATCCTCCAGTGGGGTTGGAGAGCTTGAAGGGCCACAAGAAGTTGGAGGCCTGCTTGAAGTTGGGACCAACAGTGAAAATCTCGTGAATAAGATCCTCCATGCACACAATACCGTACTTGCCGAGGTTGTCCTCGATGATGGAGTTGTCAGTCAGCGCAGTGCGCTGCTTGTTGACCTTGCCGTAACCACGCTTGTAGACAAGCTCCTTGACGGTCTTCAGGTTGGGGTAACCGTAAGCGACCCAGGGCTCGACAATCTTCAGCATCTCGGTGGTGGCCTTGGTGGCCTTGATGAACACACCGTTGTTGATCTGGAGAAGACGGAGAAGCTGAAGAGTCTTGCGGGGCTTAGGGGGCATCTTGTTGATACCCTTGATACGGACAACGAAGATCAACTTCGACTCGGCAGGGATATAGGCAGAGTCGTTCTCCTTGGCCAGGCGGTGAAGACGAATCTTCTCGCGCTCAGCGTCACGGTACTCCTTGACATACTTCTCAGCACGCTGGAAGATGACGCCGCGCTTTTCCTTGTTGGCCTGATACAATACAAGAGTCAGCAAGATTGATGAATGACTACATGTTCGGTAAATGGACGAGAAATTTTGGTCGGCTTATGTCAGACCCGAAAGAAGGTATAAGATCAACAACATTGACAATGTCTAGTTGAAGGGTATGTTGTGCATCATAATGCCAGTAAATGTGAATGGAAAGTGAACATACAGCCTTTCTCTTGGTGATAGCGTCGGTGCGCTCAGCGCGAGCCTTCTCCTGAGACTTGCGCTTCTTGAGAAGAGTCTCAGGGACCAGGATCTGATCCTTGGTAGGGACGGAACTACACGGCCAGTCAGATTAGTACGAGGTCCGTCATACTCTATGGTATGAACAAGAGCGCCGGCGAGAGAACTGTAGCTGAAGCGCGACATTCTCTGTCTAGGCTGACTCGAATTTGCATTTAATCGGTGAGAGACGCAAAGCTTAGAACTCGGTGGCAGTTTCTTGCACGTCGAGGTTCCATTCCAGTCTGCGAACAAACTCATCCAACAACAACCCCGAGCGAGAATCTCGAGAGAAGATAGTTGCAGAAGACCATGTCCAAGATGTTCCACTGTCATCAGACAGGAGGAACATCTGGTGTTGTTCCCTCTAGCAACGATGAATTTTTGAGAGAAGAATTGGTGTCAATTCTTCACCTCCAACACCCCGGGCATCGTCTTTCGATCCGCAAGCTCAAATCACAAGCCTGAAAAACCGAGGGAGATGTCCAAGAAAGATCGAGCTGACAGGTTCTTCCAATCTCACGACCCTCGATAGAGACGCGATGGAGAATTTCCTGCCTAGCGAGAGGACCACGGACAACCTGCGAAAGAACTCATGACCGGCATTGATGTCCATATATCGTCACATTCGAGGAGGATGAACATACGTGGCACCCATTGTCGCGACTGGCTGTTGGACGTGAGTCGGTTAGTATTGGTGTGGATGGTGGATGGGAAGAGGGACAAAAAAGGCGGCGATGAGAAAAAATTAGCTGGATTTCTTTTTCCTACTTCGTCTACATGTGGAGAACTTTCACAATACCGTCCCACAAAACTTCAACTAGGGTAGGGTTTTACGCCAGTCCACACAAAATCTTCGACTTTTCTGCCATAACCCACCGCCTATAGCATCCCGCTCGCTAATCCACATCAACACCAGCACCTATCACGACAATTGGGTAAGGTTTTTTTTTTTTTTGGCTCTTCATTTCCAACTGCCAGTCTCGAGAAACCAGATTCAATATGCCTCCCAAGAGAACCCCCGCCGCCCCGAAGGAGAACATCTCCCTTGGGCCCTCCGTCCGTGATGGTGCGTCTGAATGAAATTACAAAATTATTGCGACTATTACAGTCTAGATGGCTTGATTGCCGTCTTAAAGAACGATGTGCTGACAGTGATATCCCAGGCGAGCTCGTCTTTGGCGTTGCTCGTATCTTCGCTTCTTTCAACGATACCTTCGTCCACGTCACCGATCTCAGGTTCGTCTTCATCGAAATTGTCAAAGGACTATCACTCTGGCCCGACTCGTGGAGTGGTGTCGTCACACTACCATGTGGCCATGACGAACAGCAAACTGACATTGTCTATAGTGGCCGCGAGACCATCACTCGTGTCACTGGTGGTATGAAGGTCAAGGCTGACCGTGACGAGTCCTCCCCCTACGCTGCCATGTTGGCTGCTCAGGACGTCGCTGCTCGATGCAAGGAGCTGGGCATCAATGCCCTCCACATCAAGATCCGTGCCACTGGTGGTATGTCTTTGCATGC
Organism: Claviceps paspali; assembly: GCA_013435705.1. Lineage (NCBI taxonomy): Eukaryota > Fungi > Ascomycota > Sordariomycetes > Hypocreales > Clavicipitaceae > Claviceps > Claviceps paspali. The sequence goes on from JABAEC010000004.1 coordinate 366,057, forward strand.
ATCCTCAACGTTCTCGTCAAGACCCAAAGATTCTATTCTAACACTGTATTCCTCAGGTAACGGTACCAAGACCCCTGGACCCGGTGCTCAGTCAGCTCTCCGCGCCCTCGCCCGTGCTGGTATGAAGATTGGCCGAATTGAGGATGTCACCCCCACTCCTTCCGACTCGACTCGCAGAAAGGGTGGTCGCCGTGGTCGCCGTCTCTGAGCGTCTTCACGGCAATGGGCTTGGCTTGGTTTGGAGTTTCGCTATCTGGTTTCTCTTTGGCGTTGAGAAAAACGAGGAGAACGGCCATAGTGCCTGGTCTCCATTCTACGGTGCTCTGCCACATCCGATTAGCGGTTGTTTTGGCGAGCTGCTAGATAGACGGATATGAATTCGCCGCCCCCGACGCAGGCCTATCCTATCTTTAAGTTTCATTGCTGAACGTGTTTGTGTGGATTGCTCGCTCAGTAATTAGTCCCAAGGTGTCCCGTTTCACTCCATACTTCGAGCTCTTCACAATTCAATGAGCGGTAGGTATTAAGCTTGGATTTATGAACTTGTACCACTGATGCAGGTCCGCGACTGCTAGGTGTCTACATGCTCGCTGTTGATCCAGTCAAGGTTTCGTTCCCGCCAGTACTTTGTTTTTGTTCTATTTGGTGCTTGGTTTGAGCGTCCACATGCCACGTCCCGCACCACCGGCCTTGTTAAGGACGGCAATTCTGTCCAAAGCCATCTTGAATTCGTCACTTTGTTTTTTCCCTGGGCAGTAAGTGTTGAAGTGATCAACCAGCATCTTGCTCGGAACACGTCCCCCGTGTCTATTTATGAACGCTTTAATCATGGCCATGAAATCCTTCGATTTTAGGTTCCTGTCGACGGTGGTCGTTCCCGCGCGAGAACTAGTCGCAACAGCAGCAACATTCAGGCCTTGCCGATTCGCCAAGTTGGTCACGATGCCAGCAGAGCTTGGTCCTCCGCGGCGTCTAGTGGTGCCGGGACGTCCTGCCGACCCAACTTCTCCGGTCCAAGTTACCGTTCCGATTGGAACACTGCGAGCCTGTTGAGCAGCATGTTTTAGATGAGCAGCTGCCTGGCGGGCTACCTGATTCGCCTCCTGACGCAGAATACCAATATCGGCTTTGGGCTTTTGGGGTCCATTTACGATCTGGTCATGATCGTAGGCGCTATTGACCGAACGAGAGAATATGCCCTCTAGCATGCGTTTTTCGTCATGAACTGATCCATCTTCACGAAAATCCTCCACGACTGTCACAATCTTCCGCAATTCTCGTCTCTCCGTGTCGTCATCCTTTAACCCGGTGCTATCGATCGATGCCTTCTTCGTCTTGGCGGAGTCCTTTTCGTCACCCATGGTCGATATTCCCACTTCAGCGCCTTTGAAAACTTCACTTCGTTGGGCTGTTGCGGCATCACCTGCGTTGAAGGTGAATAGATCATACAGATCGGATAAGTCGTATGAGCTTCGCTGTTTTGGATCTTTGAGCACCTTGTTTGTCATGAACTGTTTGAAAATTTGCCGGTGATAGATCTTTTCTTCGATGGTACCCTCCGTCATTAGTCGATAGATTTTGACTGGCTTATTCTGTCCCAATCTCCATGCCCTCTCACGGGCCTGCAGGTCTGTGGACGGATTCCAATCTGGGTCAAAGATGATGATCCGATCAGCACCCGTCAAGTTGGTTCCCAGCCCGCCAGTTCGAGTGGTCATGAGAAAGACATGAATGGATGGATCGGTGTTGAATTTATCGATCATCGGTTGTCGATTCTGAACAGGAGTTTCGCCGTCCATGCGGAGGTAGTTTATATCGCAGTCTCGCATGCACTTTTCGATGATGTTGAGCATGAGCTTGCCTTGGGAGAATAGTAACGTCTTGTGGCCGTTCGGTATCATCACTTTTTGCAGTAAATCTTTGGTCAGTTGCAGTTTGGCTGACCGTTCCGGGTTTCCAAAATTGGACTCGGCTTTGCCGTCCAAACGCTTGTCTAATAAATCTGGATGGTTGCAAATCTTGCGCAGGACATCGATTCCATAGAGAGAATGTCGTCTTTTACTCAATATTGCTGAGACTTCGTCAGAGCCTAGAAACGTTTCATACGCCTTCCGCTGGCCATCTGTCAATTTACAAAACAGGACTTGCTCCGTCTTCTCAGGCAAATCAGCTGCCACATCAATTTTCAGACGCTGCAGAAGATATTGACTTATTGTCTCTTTTAGAGCTTCGGCACACTTTTCAGCCGTCATCACCTGAAGATTCGATGCATTTGCGTAGCCACCCTGTCGTATAGGTATTTCGAATTGCGCGCGAAAATTAACGAGTGTACCCAACCGCATCGGATAGATGAAATCGAACAACGACCATAACTCAGTGAGGTTGTTCTGCACTGGCGTGCCAGAAAGAATGATTCGATTCGGCGTATTTAGCTCTTTGCAAGATACTGTTATTTCTGCGTTGGGATTTCTGATCTTGTGGCCTTCGTCAAGTACGGCGTAATCCCATTCTATATGCAACAGCTCCTCAGCGTAGGTCAAGAGTCCGGTGTATGTAGTCACAAGAACGTGTCCATCATCGACAACGCCTTTCACTATCCTTCGCGCGGCACTGAGTGACTTGTTGCCAGCTGGCTGGTAGTGGTCGAGGTCATGGTCGTCCTCTAGCCTGGGATTCATCATACCACTGCCAGATGAATGTAGAATGGACACTCTCAGAGGCGGCCACCAACGATGAAATTCACTGACCCACTGTCGCAGCAACGTAGCAGGTGCAACAACAATCACCGGTCGTTTCAATCTATTGCTGTGGTGCAGCGCAGCAATGAAAGCGATGAGCTGAACCGTTTTCCCCAGTCCCATCTCGTCGCCAACAATACCCCCCACGCTTTGCTTGTAAAGTTCGGCGAGCCACTGTACTCCCGTTTTCTGGTAGCCAAACAAAGACGGGTGAATATCGCCAGGTATCTTTAAGTTTTCGTCAATGGGATAGTCTGGACAGTTCGGTGCTGGTTTCAACCATTCATCCTCGTCTCCGCTTTCGACTTGAGACTGGTTCCCGTCATCTTCTTCTTGACGTCGTGTTTTCCTGGTCCGACTTCGTCTCAAGATCCAATCGTCCAGTCGTCGTCTATACAATGTTTCGTTGCCGTCGTCAAGCTTGCTCAAATCGATGTCTTCGGCTTGTTGCTCGTTTGACTTTGCCTTGGCTTTCCGACGCTCTTGACGAATCAGGTCTTCTTCATTTCCCTGTTGCCAGACCGTCGAATCCTCAAAGTCCGATCCCGATGACGCGTCGGGCTCGAAATCCGCAGACGGACTGCGCTCTCGCCCTGTTCTCTGCCTCTTGCGAGGTCTCAACGAAAACTCAGTCTCCACCGCGGTCTTGGAAGGCTTTTTCTTGCCTTGGGCTACATCGTCGATAAAGCCTGGCCGTCTTAAGAGCTGGTGAGAGGTTGGGCCATGGTCAGCTTCGTCAAACTGGTTTGCCACAGCCTCTTCCTCGGCCTCCAGAATTGTGTTGGCGAGTTCTCCTTCTATATCCTGCGGTCGGGGGCCGCCAATTGTCGAGAATGGCGTGATCTTTCCGGTTCTGATGAGATAGTCACGATGGCTCTCACCAGGAAGCCTATTGGACTTGGGCTGGCCGACATCCTCCAATTGATCCTCTGCATGCCTCTTATTTATACGTGCTTGAAAATCGTTGATGTCATTGGAGACATGCAGCAATTCTGCTTCCAGCTTTGTGACTTCTTTCTGGATATTACGAGATTGATAGATGTTCCCCGACGCCCGATCCAGTCTCTTTCTCTCTTTGTCAAGCTGTGACTGCAATCTTTGTCTCGTCAGATCTAGTTTATCTATGCGATTCTGGTCTTTCTTGTCTTCAGCTTCCATAATCGCTGCATTTGCTTGCACAGTAATATCTCGTTCTAAGTCGTTTTGGTCTCTGACAGTGCCTGTAAGGTTTCTGAGGGCATCTTCCTCTGTCATATTATTCGGGTCGGTTACTTCTGGCTTCCCACTCTCTGCGCCTGTTGCCATCGTTTCTTGGGATGCCGCGACTATAGTTTTGATCAGGGACTCACGGCTTGTGCCAGAAGCACCGTGGGATCCGTCAGCCTCGGAATCCATGATGGGACAGATTGCAAAAATGGAAACTTGTGTCAAGTCAGTGTCTAATCCACAATCCCCAAAGTTTCCTGATTTTTGTGGCTTTGGAAGAAGCTCGGCGGATAGAACCGATAGCCGTTTCACCACTCGATTGCTTCCGGCCTCGAGTTCATGGTGTTGTAAATATCAGCGGTTGTGAAGCGTTGACGTCACCGCCGAGAGATGACCGGAATCAGGTATGTCTCCAGAGCCGATGCGAGGAAAGAAAAGTAGCTGTATTTCACCAATAGTCCGGAAGTGTTTGACTCAAGGAAAGCGTCTGAAGCGGCTGACTATATGCTTTGCTAGAGCCATGGCAGCTCAGATATTAGTTTGTGGTGAACGGAGCTTTGAGGAACAGAGAGAGAGTGGAAGGGCGGAAGGCGGAATCTGATTGGTTGTAGCCCTAGTCTGTTTATTAATATTGTACGTCACCTATCGCTATCGTCTTCGTGGTTACTACGACTAGTAAATTGTATACTACTGAGTAGTACTCAGTAGTACGTAGTAGTACTACGTAGTAGTACTATAGTACAATTTACCGTCGATAAATGATGATGCCCTACCCTGGAACCGAGAGCACAGTGATCTCGTGGTCACTACTGAGTTGGGTTTTCTCAAGGTGGAGAAGATTGAAGATTCTCAAGACACAGAAAAGCAACAACATTTCATTATGTATGAAGTTCTATCCCTTATATTCTGTCTATGTCTCTCGTAAACAGGCTTTGCCTTAACCGCTCGCAGTTAAATCACTCTGAACCCTCGCTCCAACACATGCGCCGTCTCCTCGACCCAACTGACCATGAATGCCATACGCCGTTTGCTGTTTCTGATGATAGGTCTGAAAACAATATGCAAAATCATGCTTCAAGGAGGCGACGGTCAAAATATTTGTCGCATTGGTACTCAGTGTTAGTCCATTCTTGCGTCTGGTTCAAAGTGGTAGTGTAGTGTTCAGCACAACTGTCGAACACGAATGTCGATGGACTTGCAGAATTCGATGTTGGTCGACAGAGTCAACGCCGTTGTCTTCTTGTCCGCAGGAATTTATATGCAGGCGGCACCGTTGCATGCAGTTTCCCATGACTTCCTGTTGTTTCCTGGCAGAAAATGAAGACTTGAAAGTGGTTCCATCCATACATTGCAAATGAAGCGACCATTGATGCTAAACAAGTCTTGCCGTTTCCAGAAGCCAGAAGCAAAGGTACAGAAAGGCCAAAATATCTTGCCGCCTCGGTCGATTCGTCTCGCTCGCGTATGAACGAGAAGTCTGGCGGAACCACCGGAAGATTCAACATGGTCTTTGCTGGAGGGTCGCCAGTACTTGTCTTCCGAAGACTCCTTGCTGGTGCATCCACGTAAATGGCATGATAGCACGAAAATGAGCTTTATACCAATGGGCGGACCGAAACTTGGGCAAGTGTAGAGGAGGCAATGTGTCTATCAGCTGCCAAGCCTTCTGACTAGGGGCGGTGGGAGCTGGCCATTGCCTCTGTGCGTGCCAAAGTTGATAGAGAGAAGAAATGCGATATACTATGTACAGCAGCATGATTGTAAAACTGCCGAAATGCAGTGAATGTCTATGAAGCGAAGGGAGAGAAAGGTATCAATCAATTCATGGACCGAAAGCTCGACAGATGAGGCGCAACTCAGTAAAATAAGAGACAGAGGGCCGCTTCCTGCGTAAAAAAAATGTCACGACGCATGTCATGTTTGCACAATTGGGGCTCTTTGTTGCTGGCACGGTAGACTTTAAGTGCAGAGAGTGGCCGAATGTCGTGGCCCAAGATTTGCTTTCCCCTTTCTTTATGTGTGTCATGACGATGCACAGAGCCCAGACAACTGTTCCAGCCTCCCCCAAGGGGTCCAGGACAAAGAAAAAAGAGCGCTGGCCAAGCGAATCCAGAGAAGGCCTCGGAAATGTTTTCCACGTCAGATGGCTCGCCGTGAACATGGCCCAAGGCGTCTCTTTTGTCCCATTCCTGGTCGAGCGGGAAGCTGGGCACTTGCCTCGCACATACATAGTAAAATGTAAGCAATAGCATGAAAGGCGTGAAAGCGCTCGGCAGACAAACAGCGGCGAGCAAAAGTCTCCCTACCGTGCAGTATGTAGGCGCATCTCTTCCGTGAGCTCTTCTCTGCCGTGAATTCGTAAAGTCAGCATTGTCTTCCTGTCTTCATGGCCACCACTGCTGCAGATAGAAATCAGATGCTGTCACTCCTGGCAGCTGTTTGTCAAAAGCCAAGAGCGAACACGTAATACGTAATGGCAAATCGTTTCGCTGCTGGCCCCACTTGCAGCTTAGATTTCCTTGACCTGCGACTTTTTTTTTTTTTTTTTTTTTTTTAACTGCATTAATTATTACCGGCCAGACAAAATGGACAAAACGCGCCGCGCCAGCCAACTCGCGTCACTGCCGCCCGAGACCCAAGACGGCACCTGCGCCCTGTGTTACTCTTATTAAAGCCAAAGCATCAACACACAAAACACCACGCTCGTTCCCTTCATCACCTCCTCACCGTGTCACGCACTCCCGCGAGCTCATGCGACGGGCGTCGTCCTCGGCATGCACGTCATAAAGCCCTCGTGGCTGAGCCACAGCGGCGAGCAGAAGGATTTCGAGGTCTACAGTTGCCACATCTCCCCTGATGGTCATCGTCTTGCCACAGCTGGCGGCGATGGCCACGTCCGGGTCTGGTCCACCGACGCAATCTATCATGCCAAGGATGCTAGCTATACCAAGCCGCGCCAGCTTTGTCACATGAGCCATCATCTGGGGACAATCCATTCCATACGCTTCTCACCAAACGGCCGATACTTGGCCAGCGGAGCTGATGACAAGCTCATCTGCGTCTACCATCTCGACAAGAGTGCGCCAGCCGTTTCCTTTGGGAACAACGATCCGCCGCCCGTCGAAAACTGGAAGACGTACAAGCGGCTGATTGGACACGAGAATGATGTACAAGACCTGGCCTGGTCGCCAGATTCCTCCTTGTTGGTGTCTGTCGGACTGGACTCCAAGGTCGTGGTCTGGTCTGGCCACACGTTTGAGAAATTAAAGGCCATCCCGGCGCATCAGAGCCACGTCAAGGGCATCACCTTTGATCCCGCCAACAAATTCTTTGCCACTGCGAGCGATGATCGAACCATTAAAATTTTCCGATATACTCCTCCAGCTCCCAACGCAACCCAGCACGACATGATCAACAATTTTGTGCTTGAAACGACAATCAGCTCACCGTTCAAGAGCTCGCCTCTGACCACCTACTTTCGACGATGCTCTTGGTCTCCCGATGGAAATCACATTGCTGCTGCTAATGCCGTGAACGGCCCCGTGAGTTCCGTCGCCATCATCGAGCGAACAAGATGGGACAGCGAGATCAACCTGATCGGACACGAAGCCCCAACCGAAGTTTGCATGTTTTCTCCGCGACTGTTCCATACCGTGAAGCCGGATGATGGTGCTGCGACCAACGGAGATGCCGGTCAGTTGGTTACGGTTATTGCCTCTGCTGGACAGGACAAGACCCTTAGTATCTGGAACACCAACACCTCCCGCCCGGTGGTCATTCTTCAAGATCTCAGCGGCAAATCAATCTCCGACTTGGCATGGTCTCCTGATGGACAGACCATCTTTGCCGCCAGTTTGGATGGGGGTATCGTCGTTGTGAAATTCGACGAGGGCGAACTGGGATGGGTCGCGCAGACCGAAGAGAATTTCAAAGCTCTACAGAAGTACGGAGCGTCAAGAAAAGGCATGGGCATTCCGGAAGATGTGGACGGTCTATTACTAGAAACACAGACCAAGGCGGGTGAATCGAGAGCTGTTGAGTCGAGAATGGGAGCATTGATGGGGGATCTGCCTGCCGACGCACCCAAGGAGTCCCCACCAGCTCCGAACGGCACCAGAACCGACAAAACGGCCTCGACGAACGGGGATGCTGAAGCGGCCGATAAACCTGAAGACGATGCTGAGGACAAGTCGGCGAAAAGAGTCCAGGAACTCAAGTCTCGCGTTACAATTGGCAAGGACGGCAAGAAAAGGGTGGCACCGCTTCTGGTGTCGTCGTCCGGTACAGGCCAATCCTCACTCCCGCAAACGCAATTGGTTGGATCTACGGCCGCAAAGACGGCACAGAGCGACGTGCCACAAACCATGCTAGATCTGACCAAGCCGTTCGACGGCCTGCCCAAGGGAGGCATCGCTTCCATGCTGCTCGGCAACAAGAGGCGATCTGTCATCGCTGAAGCTGATGAAGAAGATGCGCCAACTGCCAAACGCATGGCGACTGGACCTACGCAAATTGTCACGAATGGTGTGGATGGCGTTGAGCCGGCGGCTCTAGCCCCGATGCAACATGGAGTCGTCGCAACTCCCGAATTTCTGCGACCAGCTGTCCTGAATCCATCGATATCCTTTTCACAAGTCAGGCTAGCCGTGCCTCGTATAAGGTCTCATATTATCCGAGCGACGGAAAAAGGTGTGCTTCAAAGTGATGGGTCACTTGAAGAGGTGTCGAAAGCACCCGAGAACCTCATCATGGAGGCGAAAAACGATGGAAACCCTCGCGATCCGTCCCATGTCTTAGTCACCAAGAGAGGCGAGCTACTGTGGCAGGAGTTTTTACCTCGCGCTGTCATCTTGGTGACTGCCAACAAGAACTTTTGGGCTGCAGCTTGCGAAGACGGATCGATCCATGTCTGGACTCCTGCTGGCAGACGACTTCTGAATCCAATAATCCTCGAATCGCAGCCCGTCATCCTGGAGTGCAGGGACCAGTGGTTGTTGTGCATCACAGCCGTGGGACTTGCTCATGTTTGGGGTATGAAGACGCAATCGTCACCTCATCCGCCAGTTTCACTGGGGCCTATTCTCGACGTAGCTGTTACGTCCTTGAATCAACATTCTGCCACGCCGGGTCTGGGTGTTACTTCTGCTCATCTCAACTCAACCGGCCACATTGTCGTCACGCTGACAAACGGAGATGGCTTCTACTATGCCCGGGAAATGTTCACTTGGCAAAGGCTAAGTGAAGCTTGGTGGGCAGTCGGCTCGCAGTATTGGAACTCCAACGACTCTTCTATATCTGCTCTGCAGTCTACAGCCGTCGGCCCAAGCTCGAAAGAGAACACGGACAAGACCTCAAACGTGACTGTGTCTTCTGGCATCATCCCGTTCCTCGAACGACACACCACAAACGAATTCCTGCTGAAAGGCCGTGCATACGCGTTGCAGCGAATCATCAAGACAGTCATCCAGCGAAAAGAATCGGAAGATCTGGAGAGTTGCGTCAGCATTGCACATCTGGAGAATCGTATTGCTGGGGCTTTGCAACTCGAAGCTAAAGAAGAGTTTCGCCTTTATCTTTTCATGTATGCAAAACGATTGGGCGCAGAGGGTACTAGGCCAAAGATCGAGGAACTGCTGAATAGTTTGCTGGGCGGGATCTTGCAGGATAAGCAAGGCAGTAACTATGCTGGCCGAGGATGGTACAGCGTCAACGACGAAATTTGCGGCTGGGATCGAAAAGAGCTTTTAAAGGATGTCGTTCTGATTCTAGGTAAGTCAATCGCCAGAAAGGTGCATTCCTTCATAGACTCTCAATATTCTGTCAAAACCAGAGCTGATTGGGCCACAGGAAAATATCGCGAACTACAGCGTCTCACGTCTCAATACGCGAGGGTCCTCGATTTCAGCCTAGAAGACGGTTCCGTGGACGTTGACACAATGGAGGTGGAGGCTTGAATCCGATCGACAAGGCTTTTTATTCTCCCCAGATTCTTTTCATCTTCCCCAGCTTCATTGATTTCCCGAAACACGCTCGCCAAAACTCCTCTTGATTGTATATTTATGCCCGCGAAAGAAAGAAACAGACGTGGTTGAAGCAATGTCTGTCTGCCTTCTTTACAGTCTCCTGCCCGGGAGGTCTACCGCGCATGGCAAGTTCTGCTTAAGGCTAAGGCGTTGGTTGTGTTTACTTGAAAGTATAGCGACAGGACCTTATGTTATGTATTGTTGTGTAGGGATAGATTAATACTAGTACTTTTTGGTACCGCGGAATAGCGTAGTTTCGTCCGAAGTCGGTTGCTTGCCCCTGAGCGCAGTCCTAACCCCCACCTTGTAGGAAAGAAATGTACTCGGCACTCATTCCCGATCAAACTGCGCAACCGTTTCAATTCGAGTGAAGGTCAGCTCAATCTTCCCCCATAACAAATATTTCAGTACTGATGCGTATGATTGGACGCTGGCGGAAGAAGGAGAGTGAATTGTGTCGATCCGTCCGAGTGGCGAATTCAAACAGCTGGCACGCATGTGGCAGGATGCTCTTGCAACTGCCTGCCAGCTGTACTGCGAAGAGAGACCGATGGTAGTAGGTACTCCTAATAGCTACTACTAAGCACAAGGATAAGTACCACTACTACTAATGTTTTGGTGCTGTACTTCGTACCACAGTAGTAGAGTACTACTTAAGTAGTAGGTACTAAAATATTTGATCTCACCCTCTTGCATTCTTTTCACAGTCCCTCTTCTCATCTTCAACCTTGTTCATCTACTCCAATACTGCTACTCGAAGACAAGACATCTGGGAGGCGATCCCTCGCTCCCTCACCTCAGATTTCCTTCGATCACCTCCTTTCTTCTCATCCGCATCTACACACACCTTTTCTTATTCTCCCTCCTTCGATTTTACCCATCTATAAATAGCTGCACAGAGGCGTTGAGATCCGTCATTGCAAAATTTCGTCTTCGACGCAAGGATGACGGGGCCGAGGCGATGCCAAGACTTATTACACGAGTTGGTACAGCTTGCTAAATGGTCATGGTTAGCACTTCTCGTTCCCCTCTATACGCCCGTTGTCGGCCATTCCCTCAGCTCAGTACCTGGTCTTGATTCTGCTCCCAGGGCAGCTCTCGTCACTTTAGCCCATGAAAATGACCTAGAACCTTTATTGTCGTCGATGTCTCAATTAGAAGATTCATTCAACAACAGGTACAAATATGACTGGGTTTTCTTCGGCGTTGAGACACTGAGCGACAGGTTTCGGCAATTGACATCTAATGCTACCGCCGCAACCTGCATCTATGAGGTTGCTCGCCAAAATGACGCCGGCCCACGACGATGGCTCAGGAATGTTTGCCACAGTCAAGCCGAGTCAACAAAGACTTCCATCCAAGCACCCTCGTCAACCAGAGGCGACCTATCCGAGTCTCTGCAGAGCATTCGTCAGATACAACGATGGAACAATGGGCCATTTGCAACAGAGAAAAGACTGCAAACATATGACTGGTTCTGGCGGATCGAGCCTGGAGTAAGACATTGCTTTCTCGGTGCCGTTTTGATCTACAGAGCAACAGAGCTGATGGCTTGAACCAGGTCCAGTTTACACACGACGTCAAGTTTGATGTATTTCGCTTCATGCGAGATCACAACATCGCCTATGGGTCGAATAGAGCCAGCCTAGGTCCTACTCACTTGGATTCGCTGTCTTGGGACGTCAAGCAGTTTTTGGAGAAGCACCCTGATTTGTTACACGCAGAAGCCGACATGTCCTGGCTGATCGACTCCTCCGACGCCCGACACAAAGGTGGCCTCAGTTCATGCGATTTTACGCAAAGATTCTATCTGAATCGTGCGAACTCTGGTTGCGACATGTCCACACAGGGCTAGTGGCCCTTGGCTTTCGGTGGCCGAAGCACCATAGACGAAATCGCAAGTTCTCCTGCAGAAGCATTCAGCTCATGGTTGCGGACTTTCGGTACCTCGAACGATGTGCCCAAGTTTGAAATCGGCTCTCTTGGCTTTTTCCGAAGCTACAGTCATCAGGCATTACTAGAGCATTTTGATGAATTAAGTAACCAGCATAACGAGGGGCTACGCGATATGCTAGTGCCATCAATCAGCGCGAGTATCTTCTTGCCGCAAAAGAGTGTTTGGAATTTCCGTCAAAACAGTCGAAGTCTGCCACAACCACCTGATTCCACGCCTGAGCCAAAGCTGAAGTTGTGGCATCTTTTGACAAAGACAGCTCGAAATGATGCTCGCTTGAAGACGACAAGATACAAATCATCTATTGGGAACGACTTTGACAGCTTGAAAGAGCAATTCGCGATATGGGACGCCATGGCAGAGGATTTCCATAGACAAGAAGTTATACCGGGTCTTCGTTCAGGAAACACGGTGATTGACGAGCGTAATTTTGCGCTTGAACGAAATGACAAAGGCGTCGCGGGGGGGCTGATGACGGTTCTGAAACGATGAGGGAAAACGATGGTGTCAATCTTCTGGACTAAGTCTATAGTACTCAATTTACAAGGACTGGTCTTGCATGCGAATAGGGGTACATAGTAGTTAGATTGTTACTATTTTTCTTGGGTTTGCAATTCTAGCTTTGTTGCGAGATTTTGGCGAAAGCTTGTTTAGAAGTGTTTGATCAAACAGATGAATCGTCGATATTTCTTCCCAGTCTATGACTGAGACGGGTTGATGCGGGACAGACCCACCATAAGATGGAAAAGCGACTTTTACTGGTTGCTCAGCAATGAGTCCCTTCATCTTGCCAGGATGTTCCCGAAATCAAGGGAGAGAACGAGGTGTGTGATGATGATGATGATGATGATGGTGATGGCAGGACATCCATCGTCTTTGTCACTTTTTTTATTCCTGAAAAAAAAAAAAAGTCAAAAGTCAATATACACAAGAAAAATACACCATGATTGGAAAAAAGAGAGTAAACCCCGAAAGAAAGAAACCTTTCGCAGGATACTGTTTCTAGTAGTAATGCGCATGCAAGCATGCACCGCATCGTGGCCCGGTTTCTAGCTCTGCCACTTCAGGCAGCCCAGAGTCCAGGCAATTTAGTTCAGCCGGTTCTTGCAGGCCGCCACGTCGCCACAAGAGGATCAGACGTCATTCATTTGACTGACCCTAATGCAACCATGGTCTGTAGGCCTCCTACATGAGTACGTAGTATGCATGTACAGATCAGCTCTCTCACATTTGCCCTTCGTGCTCCACCGCTGCACTTGTTGCGGCGAGGAATGGAAGGCGGCCAAAGCGAATGGCGTCAGTTAGTTTTTTTATGTAAACTCCTAGAGTCACGAAATTTGTGGCCCGTATCCCCGGAATTGCCCAGACCTAACTCTTCCACCTACTACGTACTACTACTACTACCTACCACCTCCTACTACTAAATACTGCTACTACTACTACTACTACTACTACTACTACTACTACTACTACTACTACTACTACTACTACTACTACTTACTTAGTAGTATGTTACCTGGTGCCCAAATGCTGGAGAGGTAGCTTCAGCCACTTTCCCTACCGCCATCTTGCCCTCCCTTTTCCGGCCTCACATTGTCTGTCTAGAGGACAAACGATTGTCGCTCCTGTCGCTCTTCTACTCGCTGTGCGCCTCGTCACTCCTTGGTTTTCGAAGCCTCTTGCGTACAAGAAATTTGAAAGCAGGCAGAGTCGGTCGCGATTCCGGTCGCGCTCCTGGCTGAGGTACCAATCGCACAGCCAGGCACAGTCAGTCGTCGTTTTTCTTCCCTGCGCGACGGACATCTCTCTTCATCGGGAGTCAACGCCATGGTGATTCTCGAGACTTCTGCCTCCAGGGCAAGCGGTGCTGCCGCAAATTATGGCGTGCGACGAAACGGACTGGTCAAGAATGTGTCTCTGGTCTTTGTACGTGCTCCATTGCCCAGCCGTGCTGTCTGGGTCGACACGCGACCCTGCCACCGAGAAGAGCTGCGAATATGCAAACCATTACTGACTGGCAATCTGAGCTTTGTATAGTTGACATTTCAAAACTCAGCATTAATACTGGTAGGCCTCACGCGAGACCTTGTGACGTTACCTACGATGAGGATAAAATAGAAAGGAACAAAAACATACAAGGGGACAATCAGAAGCTAACAATCTTTCTAGGTGATGCATTACTCGAGGGTCATGCCCCCCGATGGAGACCACCAATATTTTACGTCTACTGCTGTCCTCCTCAACGAAGTAATCAAACTTGCCGTTTCCCTAACGGTAGCGATGTACGAAACGTCGGAAACTCTAGCCCCGAACACACCGGCGACGGTTCTCTTCGAACAAATTTACAATGGCATCTTCTCGAGTGATGGGTGGTTGCTGGCTGGACCAGCTGCGCTCTACACTTTGCAGAATTTGTTGCAATATGCCGCCGTGGGCAATCTTGACCCAGTTCATTTCCAAGTTCTTTATCAGGTGAAGGTACTACATGGTCTGCAAGCCAACGACCTATCCGTTCCGGGGAAAAGGAAAAAGAGGGAAACAAGCACCCTCTCGTTGTATGATGCGTTGCTGACTCGAACTGGTAGATCTTGGCGACAGCGTTATTTAGCGTCTTGCTCCTCCGTCGACACTTGGGCATCAAGGCCTGGGCTTCTCTTGTTATTCTGACAATTGGCGTCTGCATAGTTTCGGTGCCCTCTTCTGACAAGGCGGCCGATGCGGTCCTCCTTCACGGGGTTCCAGACCCCTTCTTCCCGCGATCGAAGCATGAGATAGGCCAGACTGTTGCCGGTGCAGCGATACCCGAGCCGGCGCTGCATTTGAGTAAGAGGTCAGCTTCGTATGAGGGCATTGCGAACGATTTGCCCTCGTCCGATCCCGTCATGGTATACTCAGCGGGTGTCTCTGCCGTGCTCATCTCCGCCATTGCGTCAGGTCTTGCGGGCGTCTACTTTGAAAAGCTGCTCAAAGAGAGCGCCACCAATGCCAGTGTGTGGATGCGCAATGTCCAGCTGAGCTTTTACTCCATCATTGCCGCCTTTCTGGGCGGCTGCGTGTACCAGGATGGGGCTGGCATTAGAGAGCATGGATTTTTCGAAGGATACAATACAGTGGTCTGGTCTGCCATATTGCTTCAAGCTGCCGGTGGTATGCTAGCCAGTCTAGTGATACGAGATGCCGACAACATCGTCAAGAATTTCGCCATGAGCATCAGCATCGTCATTAGTTTCGTCTTTAGCGTGTGGATATTTGACCTCGCCGTCAGCATGAATGTGAGTTGGCCTGGTTTTTTTTTTTTTTTTTGACCAACCCGAGGAACAGGAAAAGTCTTCAAGCTGTCATTGCTAATCCGGACGGCCAGTTTTTGCTCGGCACATCTCTCGTCCTCATCTCGACATACATTTACGGCACCCCCGAGCGCAAGAGACACCGACCGTCCCCCTTTCGTATCGTCAGCTTCGAAAAGCCCGCTGTTGAACATGTCATGACACCGCTACCGTCTTCTCACTCGCCCAGCGTCCGGCGCTTGAACTTGGACTCTTTCGATGGCGGGAATGTTGGCAAGTCAAGCAGTTGCCCCGGCAGTCCCGCGCTTACTCGGTCAGCGAGTCGCACACATATCGACGGACAGAAGTCCTAGATGGGCTCAAGCGAAGAGGTGCAATACGTCCTGCGACAGGCCAGGAGCTGTTCCACCACGTTTGGCACGGAAACATTCCGTGCTTTGATGTTATTTCACGTAAAGGGGTTTCCCATCTTCCAGCTTTCCTTTTCTCTCCTTTGTCCAACTTGTATTGGCTGCGCCACGCGGGCGACTCGTAGAAGGCGCAATGGCATCTAACGTATTTGGGGCAATGCATTTTTACAGAAAATGATAGAGCATGGGTGGATATTATGCGGCATTTCTTGGAATAATACCAAGGCTGTAGACGAGAAGGATAGCGATACCACACGGAGCGAATTGACGTTCAAAATCATTGTATCAAGGCAGATGCTTGATTAAACACTACAGGAGGCTCACTCTGTGGACCGCGACCATCGCATCTAGCGGGCGTTTTCGAAGATGATGCACGGTTCTGTGCTACACGGTCGAGGTACGGACGGCCGCCACGGAGAATTCCCAGGGGACCGTGATGACAGTGGCGACGCTGGTAGGTGAGCCGATTCAAAAATATAAACCGTCGCCGTCCGGCATCTTCTATTGCGCTAGCCAAGTTGTGAGTGATGATTTGCATTCTTTGATTCGACATGGAGCTTGATGGAGGGCCGCCTCGCGACGCAAATGTACTGCAGTACAAGAGTGGTCAACTTGAAGGATCTCGCTGCATTGCATAGTCGCTGCATGGATGATGGATGACATGGTGAGTTTAAACAAGGCTGAAGTAACTGACATGCAACGGTTGCAGGACGAAAAGACGAAAGAAAGGCCAACGACGGACCGCAACGCCACGTTTTAGTGGTGGGGCAACTATGCAGCAACTCCCAGCCACCCACTTTTGGCCGTGGAACACTGTGACAGCTCCAGACACCATTAATCCATGTTAGCATCGCAACAGGCAAACCCAAGGCCTTCGATAACCACGGTCCTTGGGACGATCAAATCTGGATGCTACTTCTCAATGTTTGATGGAGAATGTAGGAAAGCGAATCGGGAGACATGCTGGACCCTTTTGCTGGGTGCCTTGCTCGGCTTTGTAACCTTGCACTATCACTTGTTATCCTTGTCAAGTGTCTGGTTAGAGCTACTACTTAGTACCTACTACTACTACTACTACTACGTAGTACTACTAGTACTTACTGGCTTAGCAAAACAAGAAAGCCATACATTTGTAGCAACAACGGCTTCACTTCACTATCTCTTCACTTTTATCCTCATTGCCTTCGCCCACGCTCGAGCTCGCTCACACTCTCTTTCTTTTTTTCTTTTTCTTCTTCTTTTCAATACCCTCTTGCTCTGTTTTTAGATATCACCTCTGAAACTGCATCCTGCAAAGCCTTTCCTTCTCTTCTTCGCATTCTTCTCCTTCGCTCTCTGTGGCTTTTGATGTGGGCGTCCCTTTTTTTCTTTCTTTCTCGTTGTGCCTTGTCTATCTCTGCACTGTCAAGAAAAAAGATTATTTCGTTTAGGCCGATGGTCAGCTCTCTTGGAGGAATTTAGAGGTCCCTTGCGGTAGCGTTTATTCTCGACATGGCTCCTCCTGCGCTGCGGCGTCACCGCGGCGGGCAGTCGCATATGTCCATCAAGCGAGAAGGAGATGGACCACACTCGAGCGAACACCGAGACCCTAACTTGGACGACGATCTTACCGAAGATGACTTGAGATCGGCGATCTCCAACTATGGCGGCTCGACGGCGTTGAATCGTGCAGATCATGCTGGCAGGAACGGACGATCTGATGCTCGTGAGTACATCAAGTTGTCGATGCTGGTCCAGCTACGCCGTAGAATCTAACCTGACGAGCCGACAGCACCGCCTAGTGAGCGTAGCACAGAACCCGCGCCCCTGTTTCGGGAGATCAGATCGCGGGCTCCCGTCAACGGGCAGACAGCCGCAAGTCCCGTGAACAATCCCGGAGAGAGTTTCTTCAGCACGTCTTTCCAGGATATCGGCAAGAGACTGAAAGCGTGTAATGACACACTCGGTGAGCTTCAGCAGCTTGGTGTCTCGCATGACGTCCAGTTGCCCGAGCTGGTTCTGGTGGGCGACCAGTCCGCAGGCAAGTCGAGCTTGATGTCTGGCCTGGCCAATCTTGATCTGCCTCGAAGCGAAGGCACCTGCACTCGTTGTCCGCTTCATATCCGAGTGTCGAAAACCAGCGACTGGTCATGTCGAGTATGGATTCGCAAGGATTACTCCTATCAGCCCCCGCCCGGACGCTCAATCAACGAATCCGACGTGACCGACGAGGACCCCTTCTTCCCCTGGCGCAAACAGCCCGTCACAGCTGTGCATGAGTTCAAGACTATGCATGACAATAGTCAGATTGAGGAGGTGTTGCGATGGGCTCAGATTGCCATCCTCAACGACGACAAACCACATAACCTTTTTATTCCGGGATCCGGAAGCATCGCAGTCAACATACCCGTTTCAGAGGCGGCCGAGTCGACCACGGCCAAGTTTTCCCCCAACATCGTTTCGTTGGAGATAAAAGGTCCGGATCTGCCAGACCTGTCTTTCTATGACATGCCGGGAATTTTTCAGAACCCCGCCGACGCAAGCGACGATTATTTGGTCAACGTGGTTCGGAATCTGTCCAGGGCATACATATACCACTCATCTGCCATCATCATATGTGCGATGCCCATGAACAGCGACGCCGAGAACTCGTCTACATTTGGCCTCATACGACGTCTGGGAGCATCGGAGAGGACGATCGGCGTCCTCACGAAAGCAGATCTATTGCCTGAAGCTGGTAATCATGACCAGTGGCTAGCCATCATGAGGCGAAACACTCACATGACGGGTCTGGGTTACTTCATCACCTCACGACCCCAGGGCAAAGACTTGGACGAACTGAAGCGTTGGGAAGAACACGTGTTCGAGGACCACTCCGTCGGGAGCTGGCCAAGCGCCTTTTATGAGTTTTCCGATCGATGCGGCGTCGAGAAGCTCAAGTCATTTCTGTCTGAACGCCTGGGAGAAGCGTTCATTAGAAGGTGAGACGTGACATATGATCACCATTGCAAACACATTCCGCTTGCGTGATGCTAACTAAGCACGTCAAGTCTCCCTCAAATTAAGTTCAAGGTCAAGCAGCATCTTGACAATATCAACTCGCAGCTTTTTAAGCTTCCGGAACTGCCTGATAATGTAGAGCTTGAGATACAGACAGGACTACTGAGGTTTGCGGACTCTTCGAGGGTTGCATTAGATGAGTTTATGAGTCACTTCAATACCCTGCCACACAACTTTCGCGACTGCCTCCTGGCTATCAAGCCAAAGTTCACACTCAAGGACAAATCCGACTTTCCGGTGCACGAGATATCCGATGATGATTCGGATGATGCCTCCGTAGCCACGAGCCAGACAACTGCGACGGCGACGCCGACGGCAAAGCGGAGGACAGCCGCAGTCACGACGACTCCCTCGAAAAGGCCTCGCCTGGACGCCACAGCGAATTCTGTACCCAACGGCCGCATCAAGCCAGAGGAACAGAACGGATTGACCTCGAGGGGTGGTACCGCAGCAGCCCCCGCTAGGACTAAAAAGGTCATGCTACCGGATCCTTTCGGAGAGTTCACGGACATAGGGCGAGGATTCCGCACGCTCCGTCAAGTCCGGCAGGAAATAGCGCAGAAGACAACGTCAGGCATGCCAGATCGAACGTCGGATGACGTTTACAAAGACCTTGTCATCGAGTCCGTGAGACCGTGGCGGGAGCCGATGCATGTGTTCATCAAGCAAGCCATGAACGAGCTTCTGCTCAAACTCGAGGCGACGCTGAACAAGTCTCTTGACAATCTCAAGAGGAGATTTATTTACAAAGAAGCCAAGAAGAACCTGCGCAGATGTCTCGAAGAACACAAACAGGAGATAGTGGAGGACTTGAATCTTCTATACCAAGATGAGACGGAACGCCTTCTCACATTCAACAACGACGCCTTTATGCAGTACAAAGACGAAGAGCTGGCGGAGCTCACGCGGTTCCGACACTACATGCGCATGAAGGCAATGGGATCCGACACGGGAAAATACATACCGGGTGATCAACTCTCGGAGGACAAGCGAGCTCAAGATACGAGAAAGAGAGAAGCAGAGCTTGCCAAGCTTGGGCGAGACCACTTCGCGCGAGAAATTGAGGTGGTTGCATATGTTAGAGGCTACTACCGCCTTGCTGCCCTGCGCTTTGCCGATGCGGTGTCGCAAAGAATCATTTGTCGCATGCTGCCATCCATTCGCCGAAAACTACCCTTTGACATCGAAAAGAATTTGGGCATCAGGAGTCCCGATGCGGCAAATGTTTACGTGCGATTGATGGAAGAGGATGACGCGACGGCTTCGAGAAGAGAAACTCTCAAAATTGAGAAGGAGAAGTTTGAGAAGGCCCTCGCTAGTATCGGCGCTCTAGAGACTGGATCTACCGAGAACATGTCGGATCTCCCCATGTCGCAGAGCATGACGGAGGTGTCTACGCAACGAGCTGATCAACGCATTGTCGATGCCGACATGGGTGCTGGTATAGAGGATGACGAGATGTGAAGAAAAAAAAAAGAAAAAAAAAAAAAGACGAAGGCATTTTGTATTCGCGACGGACAGAAAAAGAGTGTTGGCTGTTGATGATGGCGCATCAAGACACAACAATAGCCAAGCACGAAAGGAAGATTGATAGTGTAAAAAGAAAAGGTAAAAAAAAAAAAAAAAAAAGGGAAACATGAAACATGGCTTGGAGGAGCGGTCTGATGATAACGGAACCTTGTGGGTACGAGATTGCTTGCGATAGCTGAAAAAGGCACAACAATGGTTCTCGACTACGGATCGAAGAGGGATTTCAATATGGAAAGCACGATTCATTGACCTAACCCTAAGCTCGCCGACAGAGAGGAAAGAAAGTTTGGAATTGAACATTTCTCTACGGCGATGAGAAAAGCATAGGGCTTGTTTTTTTTTTTTCTTTTTTTTTTTTTCGTCGTCATTCCCGCGCTGTTCTCTCGAGGGAGCGCAAACAGCTATGGCTTTCGTTGGCTGGCAGAGTGAGGCGGAAAAGTGTACGATAGGCTTTCTGAGAAAACAAGAAGAAAATCAAAAAAAAAAGGGGGGGGGGGGCAAGTTTGGAATGAAGAGCGATTCTGGCACAATGTTTCTTGAAGTAGCTTGCCAGAGTGACGTGACATCAACATATCTGACAGTCTCAACATTTGGTTTTGGACACAATGACGGCGGGGAACGACGACTGAACAAATCGGAAAAGGGGGCTCGTGGTTCTTGCCGGGGATTCTTTCCCATGGCACGGATGGGCGTTCTCAGCCGCTAGATACGACACAGGCGGGCTACGGTCGGTGGATGGGTGAAGACGGCGGAGATGAGGACTGTTGTTCTGGATGATTTGTGCTGTAGTTGCCGACAAGGTTTATAACCACCCCCCTCAAGAATTTACTATGTATTCAATATATCTAGTATTGGGCCTGAGCTTGATCCTGCACCGTCGATATCGATATTCGACTTGAGCTCATGTTTCAATTCCACAGCTAGGGCGAGCCAGTCGTGAGGTGAATGCAAGCTTGATGCCGAGGCATTTGACAGCTTTCCGTCACTCGAGTGCCCCGATATGATGCGACTTTGTTCTTCGGCCATCTCGCATCTCCAACATTGGTTTCACGTCTGGACCGGACCGTCTGGACTGAGAGGGAAGACTACAGAGACGTTTATCGACGCAAGGTGTGGACATGAAGAGTTGACAATGATTGGCCGTGATTTTGATATGGCTTTCCCGTCGCAGCGGGGTCGTTCAGGGATTCGGAGGATGAAAACAAAAAAGCGGCGAAGACGGTGGGGTTGACGAAGGAAGGAGGAGTTCATGCACTTACTACTACGTACATACTAGTACTACTAGTACTATTAGTACTAGTAGTACTATGTAATTCAATTACAAATCATGCATGTGGCAGGCAGGCCCTCGCCTCGTTGTCGGGCCGTGGTTCTCCCGGTCTGAGAAAACGAAACAGCATTCGCCGACCCACAATTGAGAGCGACGCATTCGCCAAGCCACATGGTTCAAGCACCGACTGAGTGACGACGTCCCCCGATAACAGCATCATCATCATACGACATACGAGCACCACCGCGCATGTTGCCGGTGATGTGAGCGCATGCACTGTGCACGCATAGAGTCGCGATATCAGAAGCGAACTCTCCAACCGGTCCCGTCGCAGCATGGGCATCTGCCAGTCATGCCTCGGACGGCACGATGGGGATGCTTATGAAGAGGTAATTATGGATGCTTGGGGGGGGGGTGACACTGCCGAGCAGCCTTGTTGGTTCTCCGCCGCTAACGCGATTTACAAGAGCGTCGAAACCCGTCTGTTATACGACGATGGCCACGGGCAGTATGGCTGCTTCAGCGACCATGACCATCACATGGGTGGCGACGACACAATCGAGGCTCAGCGCGAACACGAGGCATTACAGAAAGTCGTCGACAAAACCTCAGAGTATGTGCATTGTCCCGAGGGACTCTCGAAAAAAAAAACACCGCAAATATCTGACAAGGAGAAAAAAAAAACAGAAACATGGTAGACGTGTTTGAGATCGGCCCTGACGACGCGACTGGCTGCTACATGACTTCTTCAAATCCCTTCGCCTACGCTGGACGATGGGCCGGAAGCGCCCGGTACCAGCATCTGGTTTCCAAATTAAATACCGATAATGAACGCGTTACCCACAAGATCAAAGTAGATTTCCTCACCGACGAGGACGAACATGTCGAAATGAAGACCAATCAATCGGCGAACATCAAGTCTTTTGACGAAGAGACCAAAGGTCCACTCGTCGGCACCTTCGCCGATGCCGCCGCCGCAATGGAATAAACAAATAGCAATCGACTGCGGGAGATATGTGGCTAGGCACTTGAACTTGACTCCCGTGTTCAGGTGTGACACTCATGTCCAATCTTGCTTCCGTGCTTGCATGCCCGATAAGTCTAAAAGCAATATATTGGTCGGCGTTTGGTTATGTCTCGGTCGGTATCTTCGGAATTCAAGAAAAGAAAAACCCCAGCGACTTGCATGACTTGATTCCTCTTTTTTTTTTTTTTTTTTTCTTTACTAAAAGTTTTTGCCAGGCACTTGTTATGCCTCCCCTCCTCTGCCTATTTTTTTTTTATGCAATATCTTTTTTTTTTATACATCTTTCTCATAAATAACCTTTTCTTGTTGAAACTTGAGAGGTTGTGTTAACCTTGTGCTACAACCAATCGTCACAACCTCATGGACGTATGATACTTTTCATTTGTTTAATATGACACACGGAGGCAATTTGTAACAAAAGCAATTCAAGATATGAATCAAGAGATGAGTCGATTAGACTCTGAAGTTTTTTTTTTTTTTTCATGCAAAAGAGAAAAGGGAACTCTCTACTTCTACTTCTTCTTTCTTTTCTCCTCTCAAGAGGAAAGCTCATCATGACGGTCAGCTTGCCTATAGATCGCATCACACCACGCCACTACTTGACAAAGAACACGCATCCATGCCCTCGAACACGAAAACCCAGTCCGTCTTTGACAGCCGCCGTACAAACTACACGAATCGCAGGGTTGCAGGGATCCTAAATGTGTTCAAGGCAACACCCAACTTTTACACTTTTTAGACAATGGCCCATTGAGCGTGCAGTGCAACACGTGCACCACCACTTGCGAGTGGAATGCCAGCCAACCAGTCCAATGGGATCCGAAGCTCAAAGGCCTTGTCCGTCGAATTGGCCGTTGATTTATCCGTTTTCGGCTCGCATCGCTTCTCTAATTCCCAGCCGATGTCCCCCCCCCCCCCCCCCCTTTTCCCTGGTCGGAACATGGGTCTTGTTGCACCTCACTTCCATGCCGTCGGGGCGGCGCGCGCAGCAATCATCCAATGACTCTTGCAATCCATCGTTGTCGGAAAAATCGAATAAACAACGAAGTGGCGTGGCGAGCGACGACGGAAACCATTCCTGCGCTGACGCCTGTGATGCGAAAAACCGGCGCCCTTCGCTTGAATGGAACTGGGCGGGTGGACCATCTCCCACGTCTTTGCGGAGCAAGTGTCTGGCTTTTGGCGATGGGTAGACCCTGTCACGGAATGGAGTCCACCTGCGACCTCTCACACGTCTTGGGCCTGCAGCAAGGACTTCCGATCTTCGCGCGTCACCTGGCCGTCACGGTACCTGACTTTTTTACTTTTTACATCTTACAGCCGCAGTGTGTGTCTCTGCAGGACGATGTTGCTGTCAGAAGCTGGATCGGGGTTCCGTTTTCTGAACAACCGGCCCCATCGGCCAGCCGGACAGAAACTACTAACTACCAGTAGGTGCGAATGTATGTATGTGTATTGGGAACATGGTTTGCCCGCACCATATCATCAACCAGCACACCCTCGCTACGGCAATTTTCGAATTGGCAAACACCAAGCGAATAAATGTCCAATAAGCGAGAATCAGTCCACACACACGTCCACGCACGGGCAACGCGCACGCACACACAAATTCGTCGTGGACGTGGAGAGCATCCATCCTGGCCTATACGCACGCGCACCAAGCATCATCAGCGATTCGTGACACCCCCTCCCCTCCCCTCCCCTCCCTTTT
This sequence comes from Claviceps paspali, assembly GCA_013435705.1. Taxonomy (NCBI): domain Eukaryota; kingdom Fungi; phylum Ascomycota; class Sordariomycetes; order Hypocreales; family Clavicipitaceae; genus Claviceps; species Claviceps paspali. Next base: position 390,252 of record JABAEC010000004.1, read on the forward strand.
ACTAAATAGAAGTGGCGTGATGAGGTGGTTGTCCGGTTCCGCAGACCCAAATCCTGTATTCGTCGCATCGGAAGTTCGCAAGGGCGAAAATGGCCTCTCCGACGTCGGTGCCGCAGGTCTGCTGTCTCCTCCTTTTCTCGCCATCGCCCTTCCAACGATGTATTTCGCTACTATCAAGAGACAGAGAGTAATCTTGGCCAGCGCAGCATGGCCTGAATCATGTTCGCCATCATCGTGTAGGTGGTATCTAATCTGAGAGGGGGGGGGGGGGTTGGAATAAAACCTTCTCTATAATGTAGACAAGCATAATAAAGTGTACACGCCGGCCACCAAAACCGCCGACCGCCCGACGCCGTTGACGAAGTTGAAAAGGGCAAAATTTTGTTTTGTCGAGTGAGAGCCCACTCGGCGCACCCAACACACCCAAGCAAGATACCGATAGACGGCTTGTGTCCCAACCCATGTATGTGTGTCCCTACCCAACGCCATTTCTGCCGTATCATGCCGGACACGGTATTCACTCCCACGAATGCACACACAGCTGACGTTGTCGTCCTGGGATTCTTCGAGATGAAGAAGAAAGACGTGGAGGAGAGTTCCATTAGCGTCGAGCATGTCGAGTCCGGTGACCCAAATAACCTCCATTGCCTGTGGTGCTCTTTTGTTCCTCTCCAAGTGCCTGACCCTTCTTCCCACGTCGAGCTGTCGGCTTCGTCGGAGTCGGAGTGCTTTCTGCGCGTCCCGCTCGCGTCTCCCTCTACTTGTCATACCGTACCGTAGCATGCTCGGAACCATTGCCCTTTTTCGTGTCTGACGACATTCGGGTCCTCTCATACCCCTGATTCCGCCCCGACTGGTACTGCACACCGTTCAAGCACCAGCCACAGTTCCATTGTGCCCCCAATGCTTCTGGAAGGCGCGTCCTCCACTGACGTCGGTTAGCACGTAGGTTTTTTTTTTTTTTTTGGGGGGGGGGGGGGGGGGTTTGCGACCCCTCCTCCCCTCCCTCCTTCCTTCTATCCTCCTGCGCCCCTCGCCCATGCAAAAGGGTCAGCTCCTTCCTCGATGTCCCGAGCATTGCTGTTGGCTTCTGAAACCTAAGGCAAGAAAGAGGTCAAGGATGATAAGTTACCACATGGGAAGGAACGAGGGAGACGGCCAGACGAAGGGGCCTGGATCAAGGACTGGAAGGGAGTTCGAGGTGAGGGGGACAAAAGAAAATTATGAGAATCTCCCATACCTCGACCAGAGACTGTTTTCTGGTTTCGTGCTCTTCGCGCATCCCGTAAATCTGTGTAAGTAACTCTTCCATCTCCTCGCAGGCTCGCTCTATCGTGGCACTCCTGTTCCCCTCTTGCTGCCAGCGCTGTACATCCCGGTACAACCTATCATAGCGACGCTGTTTCTTGTCGATGTCGTGGCAAATCTTACACGTGCCCTCCTCTACCCTTGTTTGATACACCAGCTTGAGTCCGCACGTCTCACCCACCCGGTATTCCTTGTTGCATTGTTGGCGAAAGTGTCCCCAGCGCCAGTAGCCGCAGCTCCAGCGCTTCTGTTCGAAGTAGCACATGGTTGGGGGATCAGCCAGCGGCACACGATGGGTCAAGACCAAGGTTAGAGGGAGGAGGAAAAAGGGGGTAAAAAAAAAAAAAATTCTTGCAGGACCGGAAACCCATCGTTAGCCAGCAACCTGCAAATGGAGACCCTTCCAAACGGTTTACCGGGCCCTCAACAAGAACCGACCGTCCGCCGTTGTGCCTCGTCCCCCTGCCTGTTCCTGACCTTGGGTAATGTTGGTTTTCTTTTTTAACCATGAAGCGCTGATTTGTCAAGCGGACTGCTCGTCTTTCTCCTAGCCGAGCTCTGTCGCGCAGAGACACAGAGTTTTAGGAAGGTGTTGAAAAGTCACTTACCGGTTTCTTCAGCCCCGTCAATGCAGAGAACACACTACACTGTGCTCTGTATAGGCAGACTCCCCCCGAGCTTCCAGTTTAAAGTCAATATCGACCCGGTCAACCGCGGTACGAGTGGTTCTCAACTGTCAATTGGTCTCGGATGGTCTTCTTGCGCTTGCTCTCTGTTCTTGCTTGGACCCCCCCCCCCCCCCAGAGCGACCTTTATATATCCATCCCGGCTTATCCATCAGAACTGATTGTTCGAAGAGGATACGCATGTGAACTTATATCTGTTCAACAACGATGGCCCTTCCATTCTTCGCCCTGTTGTTTCTCTTCAATGTCATGCTCTAGTTTCTTGACCAAAGTTGGACTCTGTTCCATGGGTGACGAGTACTTTTCACGTATGCCAGCCAACAACATCGTCACTGTCATGTTGCTTCCTGCGGGCCAACGAGGCTTTGATACGTCGATTGGGTACACTTGACTTTTCGCGCCATACACTGCACTTGGCATAATACACAGCATACACGCCCCCCCGCGACGTACTGAACACCCACCCCCTGAGGGCAGAGTCCCCTTGGCAGTTTCTTTGCCGAGGGCCGTTGATTGGGGTGAGGGGCTCGGATTTCCATCATTATTCCCACAGAACCCTGGCAGCCCCCAAGTGCTACCTCGTGGGGAGGGAGCTGGAGCCCAGGAGTATGTCCTAAGTGCCCAATTCCCTGTTCTGCACCAGACGTACTGTACGCCAACGCTGCTGGAGGTGAAGCAAAGAGAAGACGGGCTAGTGTTAAGAGAAGATCAGCCTGATTGGATGGAAGCCTCTCGTCTCGTCCGTCTTCATGAAAAAGAAAGCCCTGGGACTCGAGAGCAACGCCCTTGCGGAAACGGATAGGCAGGACACGTTCAGCAGAGCCGGCCGCCGGCTCCGAGGCTTCCGTCAGAGTTGCGGACATGTCAAAATTCGATTCCACAGCTCTCTTCACATCTGGCTCTGAATGCCGTGGCACACATGTTGTGACTGGGCATTGGGCTTTTGGCTTCTGATCTCATTTTGGGTGCAGGAGCACGCTGGCAGGTGTACTTATATTGCATGGTCCGCCTCCGACCATGCCGTTCTCAGTATTCCAGGTCGTCACTCTGCCGCAAGCCTTTCTCTTGTGCCCCTTTTCTTCGGCCACGACAATAATGACCAGTTCTGCGGCCGTGTGGGGTGGGTGGTTCGTCCCAAGAATGGACAAGTGTTGGCAGCCCCGACTTGCCAGACAACGTGCGAAACTCGGTGTATACCGGGGTCATTTCTCGACAGGCTTGTCCTGGAACGCGCCTCATACTCGTTCGCGCTGTTGAAGAGTCGTTGCAGATTTTGTGACTGCCAAATGGTCCGTCGATGCTGGGCACTCATCCATGTGTGGCACAACCTCATGCCTGCCCACGCTAAGACTTTTTACGAGTCTTCGTTTTTCATGATAATGTCCGAGTAAGAGTAGTGGATTAAGACGCAAATCAAGCTCTTTGTTTAGCCTGGATATCAAAAGTTACCTTGTTGATGGGGGAAGCAGAAAGGCCAAATCGTGACCATACTGCCGGCCGGTCGGGTGACGTTTTGGGAAGGTTCGTTCATTCGCGTCTCTCGATGTTTCAAATTCTTTCCATCAAATGCTGTTCTACATTTAGGTTCTCGGTTGCACCGGAAATGCGACGTTTGACGTGCATATTCGTCGGCAGCCAGAACTGGTCACCACATATGTCAATGCTGCGGTACCTTACCTCTCAAGAAGCCCGGTTTCTTTTGCGCCCCCCCCTTCAATAGATATGGGCTTGATGTATGCGACTCTATTGGACATGAGCCCTGGGCATCCTGCTCATGATGGTGTTGCACCGCCGAGCCTTTTACTCACCATCCTTGCCAAAGTATGAGCACCCATGCGCTGAAGGGGAACTCCTTGGTTCCCAGGGTCGGAATTCAAAAGAAACGAATTGAAGAGAAACTGCTCGAATTTGGTATTGCGCATGACTGCAACATCACATGAACGCACGCCGGACAGTTAAGCGATCGATCTGGGCAGTCGCCTACATGTAGACATTGCGGGAACAGAGGGGGGGGGGGGGGGGGAAGGTAAAGAAAAAAATAAAGGATCGCAGCTGGCCACGAGTTGTCCCTAAGAAAAAGAAAGGGAATTGTAATTTGTTTCTGCCGTTGGGGAATGGAGGATGGCTGGAAAGCATGACCCCTGCACGGGACACGCGCCGCTCGCATGTATTCGTTTGCTTGCTACATCTGAGTCAGCTCGGTGCCTGACGTGCCAGATGCAATTGTATTCCGAGCTGAATGTGTTTTTTTCTTGAACAACATGTCCCAAGTGTGTCCAAACGGGAACAAGAACATTATCAGAACAAGGCGCAACAAGAAGAAGGCGGGTCGGAGCAAGGTCCCATGGCTGCTTGTTGATGGCTTGTCTGAGAGCAAGAGAGCACGAGGCTTCCAAGCTTCTGTCGATCAGATCAAAGGCGAGGGGGGAGAAGTGCTTCTCGCAACGCGCCACCTCACATCAACGTAGCGAGTGATGCCAAGAGCCGGACCTGATCGGGGTTCTCACCGGCCCGTGCCGGACGGAGGGACCGACCTGATAAACCTGTGGCCTGATACACACTTTGCGCTTGCTCCTTGCTTGGCCTAGTCCAGGACGCGGGGCTTTTCAGGCATCGTCCAGCATCCAGCATCCAGCATCCATAGACCGTGGATACTTACATAGATGATACGGCAAGTCCATGTCGATTTCACTGCATACGAGTACACAAGTACACGAGTGCAAGGGCCAGCCAGCTCTGATCGACCAGTGACCAGCCATGTTGACTGTTGACTGCTTGCGCTGCCGTCAGCAGCCGCCTGAACCGGGAAAATCCGACATGCGTGTCTCACATACACGATTGAGAGTCAGACAACATGGCCCGTCATCTGCCGTGTCACCTGCGCCGTGAGAGAGCCATGTTAGCTGCTCTGTGACAAGTATCATCGAGGCAAGTGGCAGACCGACTGCCCATGCAACATGAGACGGAAGGGCTCGAAGAAAATGAGCGTGTTGAGTGGCCAAGCTGTTCTTTCCAAGGTACACGACAACTGTTTTGTGTTCCGGATGGAGGTGTGTCTGTGTGTGTGTGTGTGTGTCAAGCAGACGCAAATCGACTCAGGGTCACTTCCATTTGTTGCAGCCAGCAAGTGGATGAATGCATAATTTTCTGCCTCAGCAGACAAAGAACAACCACCAGGCACGACATCTGCGAAGATGAATGTGTTTGTTCTGATCTTTGTCCGATGGGCGGCGCCCTGTTCCTGTTCCTGCCCAGCCCGCGCAGTGCCTTGATGCTGGACCATCATGTCCACCATGTCATTCATGTTTTGTCTGTTTCATCTTGGGCCTCGATGGGATGCCCACACGTAGTACGCACTTGCTTGACAGAATGGCGACAACGGCATCACCATCTCTTTCTCTTCTTCATCTCTCCATGTTTGTCTCATCCCACTCGCTCTTTCTCCTCCCTCCTCTTTTTCGTCCATCTGGCCAATGTCGTAGCCCGTCATATCGCGGGATGCAACTTCCTCGTGGCCCGTCGCGCCTTCCCTTTTCAAACTGGAAACAGTCCTACAAACAGGCCCCGCCATGACGACAACCATATCAGCCCTGCGATGACTGATCCTTCGTCCGAGAAACACCACGCCTCGAAGCGCCCTGGTCCATAGGTATTTGTCAGGCGGTCGTCGTCAACGCAGTCTGGTCGATCCGAAGGTGAACGGAGTCGAGGGAGGGAGGGAGTTCGGGTTGAGCGAGGGAGGTCATCGGAAGGGAGGGAGGGAGGGAGGGAGGGAGGGGGAGAACCCGTGCGCCACATCACCTACCTCCACATCCAACTCACGTCCACGTCAACAATCCCGCCTTCGCATCTACACCACCTCGGTCCGCACCTCGATCCGCATCGCATCCTGCAAGTCTCACCTGTTATCCTGGCCGCTTGAGATAGGAGATCATGTTGGCTTCATGGCACCAACCACATCTACGCTCAGCGTCCAAGGTAGTCGTCTCCTGTCCACCATTCCCTGTCGCCTCTCGAGAAACATAACCTTGCGGGGTTTTTCGGCTGCTCCCATCACTCGCGCGTTGACATCAAATCAAACCCACGCGTGCGCCTCGGAGCTTTTTCTTCGTGTCAGCCCGTCCTTGCGGGCGGGCCTCGTGCTCCTGGACTTCGGATCTGTCACCCTGCCCTGGTCGGCGAGAGCTCACACGTTTCGCTCAGCTTGCTACCGGGTTCGATCAACTTTGACAGCCCGTCGCTCGCTTGAGGTCTGCCCTTGTCGCCATGCATCCTGCGTCGCCAATCGTCCATCTCGTCGGCGAGTTTGGCCTAGCCTCGCTGCCGCGTTCTCCAGCCTTGCCAGTCCACAAGGCTATCCAAATCGAGGAAACCGACTCCCCGCCCCGTTGCGTCGATGATGATGATGATGATGATGATGATGATGACGATGAGCTGTCAAGCCATAGGCGGCGGCCTTCTTTGTTGCCGTTGCCTGCTTGTGCCCAACCTCTCTCGGCGGTCGCTCACATTGATTCGCTCGACATGCTGGCGAATGCGCCAAGGGACTGTCAACCTGCCTGCTTTGGTGCTGGAGCTGGAGGTGGCCATGCTGACAAGCCTTCTGGCCATCAAGTCGCCTCTCCAGGCATTTATTGCTGTTTCGGCCTTCCCAAGCCTTCGGAGAATGCTTTCAGCAGATCGCTTGATGATCTGCCCACTGAGATCTTGCTGCATGTTCTCGGTCTTTTAGATGTGGGGGATTTATTAGCTACGTCTAGAGTAAGTGTAGCAGTTCGTTGTACACGCCACCAAGAAGCCTTTTGCAGTCTTGCTTTTACTCTTCCTTCTTCTTGATCATTTCCTTCCCTCCTCCTTTCTTTGTTCGGATCTTGTTCTCACTCACCAAACTTCCGTGGCGAGCGCTCACATCTGTGGCAGACCAACCATGTTCTTCGGCGCGTCTCGCTTGCCCCCATCTTGCAGCACTACCGACTTCAACGGACTCGCGAGGTCCTAACCCATCTGCTCTGGTCCCCATCTCGTTCCACCGTAGCCGATCTGAGGACTCGCTCCATCTTTATAACCCCCAACACGGACGTATCCCGCCGCCTGGCCCGGTCTCTCGCGTCGATTCGTCTCGGAAGAAGGCTCGCTTTGCGCCCACCTGCCGCATACCTCGTGGAAAAATGCGTCTTGCCAAGAGAATGCGTCCCTGGAATGAGCTCCGTCCATGTCTCCCCGGTCTTGGTGGCCAAGCGTAGGGCCATAGAAAAGGAGAGAGTCAAGGATGGTCTGAGACGCTGGATCGGCGGCAAGTGGAAGGGCCAGGTCAGGGAGCGGGAGCAAGAGCTGAGACGTTGGCACGAGAGTCGCGGCATTGGTCGTGTGTGGAAACTGACGAGATTCTGGGAGCGCGTCAGTCGCGGAGATGCGCTGCCCGTGGGCCTTTCGGGGCCGAAACGAGGCTGAAAGGGTCTCTTGACGTCTGTTGGGGGGACAATCGGTCCGGAACATGTATTGTGGAATTTTTTTTTAGAAAAAATTGACAACCTAGCATCATATTATATCATATGTATTATCCGTTCATGGCCTGTGACCAAGGATCCATATTGGTATATAGCTTGCGCCTCGGTGTTATGTACCTAGAGGGATTTCCATGCAAATTGACCAAGTAATGTCTAACCCCTTCCCCCCCCCCAAAAAAAAAAACGATTAAATAAATAGTGCGAAAACAAAGTGGCAGAGGCGGGGAGGAAGGGAGGAAGGGAGAAAGAGAACCGTTGCCCATCCATCGTGAACCGGTTTCTTCATCTACATGGCCCTTTTTTTTTTTCTTTAATTTTTTGTGTTGCCGTCTTATTCCTCCTCCCCGGGAAAGAGAACAGAAGCAGCGAGCGGTGTTTGCGAGGGATGAGAGCGGTCCTCAGCGCCGAAAGCGAAACGAATCCCATTCGTCGTCTTCATCCTCGTCGTCGTTGTCGTCGTCGGAATCGTCGTCATCGCCATTGCGGTTTTCTTGGATCGTCTCTTTTGGACGACCTGTCCCCGCCATGTCTGATTTTGGCTCCGATCCATGGCTGGCCATCTGGTTCTTCTCGTTCAGATACGCGGCCCTCATCTCCTTGAGCTTCCCGACCCTCTCCTCCAGCCCCCTCATCTGGTCGAATTCCTCCTCCAGCGCCCTCCTGGCCTCCTCCCTCTCGTCCTCGATGTCGACATCGACCTGTGATTTGCGATCCGCGCGAGCAGCGTCGTCTGCCTTGGTGGCGGCGGCGGCGGCGGCGGCGACGGCCTCTTCGCTCGTCATTGCGGGGGCGGAAATGACGGCGTCCTGATCGTAAGAGGTCGTCGTCGCGGCGGCGATGTCTGCCTCGAAGGCCGCCCACTCCGACTCGTCGACTGGTGCGGCTGACGCGGCGTTCAGGGAAGAAGAGGAGGCGTCTTTTGCGGTTGCCGGTGCGGCTGATGCACGAGGGCCTGCGGCGGCGGCGGCGGGCGTGGATGACGGCAGGGCGAAGTAGCTCCCGGACGAGGGCGTTGTCGACGCGGCGTCCCTGTGGCCGTGGGCGGGCGTGGCGGGCCTGGAGGGAATCTGCAGCTCCACGCCCTGCGAGGGCGTCGTGGACATCTTGCGCGCCAGGCCGGGCGGCGTCATGGTGCTCTCCTTGCCGTTGCCGTTGCTGTCGCTGCCTGTCCTGGGAAGCTGCTCGGGCGTCGGGGTCGCGTCGCTATTTCCGTCGCCGTTGTCCGACGGCAGGCCGGGGAGGGAAATGGTGTCTGGCCTGCCGCGCTTCCTGCGCGCCGCGTCCCCCATCTCCACGTCCTCTACTGCCTCGGTCGAATCCAATTTCCTCTTGTGGGCTCTCCCATCGCTGCTTTCACCCGGTGCTGGTGCTGGTGGGGTGGAGGGCTCGATCCTGCTGGCTTCGCGCTGCTGCTGTTGGAGACGCCCCTTGTGCATCTGGCTGCCGAGATGGGCATTCCACAACGACTCTGCCTTGAGCTGCTCTCGACAAAGAGTGCACAGCAGCTTGCCCGTGTCTGAATAGGCCGCGTGGGGGTGGTCTATCCGCCTGGCGGCTCGCTGCTGGCGTAATAAGGAGCGCACATCTGACGACATGGTCCCCCTTTTTTTTTTGGGTCTTTTTCTTTTTCTTTTTTTTTTTTTTTTGGCTCGGTCCCTTTGGAAAGAAAGCCTATACTCTTGGAGTCTCCGAGGGAGGGGAGGGGGGAGGGGGGAAATAAAAGAAGACCGACAGAAAAGAAGAACGGAAAAGCGATGGGATGTCTACTTAAAGCGTCACCTTATCTTGTCGAGTTTGAATTTGTTCCCCCTTCTACTTGGTTGCCGGGAAGCGAGGAAGGCGCTTGTGAAGCCGCTAACGTCGCTTCCCGGCGGTAGATTGTTGGCGGGTAGAGCTGTCTCCGGTATTTACCCGGCGCAAAAACCAAAACCCCAAAAAAATAACGGGGCCATGCCGTTCTTGACGGGTTGTTCCATCCTCTCTTCGTTATTGTTCATTTCCCGGGGGGTTTCTTACTCGAATCAAGGGTCAGCCGCAGTGTTCATCTCTTGACGCACATCCCCGGGGAAGACGAACAAACGCCATGGCCGAGCAAGAGGCACACTCGCTCGCCTCGACGTTCCCGAATCCGCCGCCCTTCTGGAAGGACTTCACGCCCGACCGCGTGGCTCGCGTCGAGGAACTACGCAGCGCATTCGCCGGCGCAGGCGACTCGTCTGCGTCCATCGTCCGCGTCCCGGGCTTGCCGGAGGAACTGACCAATCTGCAACCTCCCCTGGAGCCTGCCGATGGACGATGGCGCGTGTTTGGCGATCAGTACATGGTGAGTGGTGGCCGGTTGTCCCTTTGCGCGTTCATTTTTTCCCCCCCCTCTTGCTTCTTCCCTCACCCCCCGACGACGACAAGAAGGAAACACGACTCCCTGCTAACGCCAGCCATGTGCGTCTCACAAGCTCGACGACAAACTGCCCACCCTCGAAGACCAGGGCATCGCCAACCTCCCCAACCTCGACCTCTCGGCCTCCAAGGACGCCAAGCACTACGACCGCGCATTTGAGCTCAAGAAGCTCGTCAAGTCGCTGCTACTCAACTTCCTCGAGCTCTCCGGCACGCTGTCCCACAACCCGGCCGGCGCCGAGTCCAAGATCCAGGACCTGCGCACGCTCTTCATCAACGTCCACCATATACTCAACGAGTATCGGCCCCATCAGGCGCGGGAGTCGGCCATCGCCCTGATGCAGAGCCATCTGGACAAGACGCGCAACGAGACGGTGGCGATACGCACGCAGGTCGACAAGGCGAGGAGGGTGCTCGAGGGCCTGGGGAGTTTGGCGGTGGGAGACCCGGGCGAGGGTTGCGGGAGAGAGGTCGACGCCAAGAGAGCGGAGGAGGAGCTCGCCCTCAGGTGGGAGAAGGAGCTTTGGGCTTATGTGGATGCTCAATTTGCGTAACTCAACGGGATGGACAGCTTGTTGTTTGTTTTCTTCTTCTTCTTCTTCTTCTTCTTCTTCTTCTTCTTCTTCTTCTTCTTCTTCTTCTTCCTTTTCTTCTTCTTTTTTTGTCTTTTGTTTTTTCTTCTTTGGCGGAGAATGGTTTGATTGTGTATTACAAGATTACATTAGCATGGAGTCACGGGGGCACAAAAGGCGCATGGCATCATCTTCGAATTAGAAACTTTAAATTTCCCGCGTTGAATAAACAAGTACACGGGTTCATCCCGACCAACAATCTAGATACTCGACATTTCCAACCCCAGAACAGAATGGATGAGCCCCAGCTTCAACGGGGGAAATACACATTTCCAAAAAGCTGCACATGAAATGAGCACCATTCTCCCCTCCTCCTCGCCGAAGCCCCAGACCGAAAAGCCACGAAAAGGAAGAGAAAAAACACCCCTCGAGCGTTCCATCCCCAACTTCAGCCACCGCTAATCGACCCCCCCCCCCCCCCCCCCCGAAAAATCCATATGCTAACCCCCTCACAGCACAACACACGGAATAGGAAGACAGCAGCACTCCGCGTCCCCGCACTGAATACACGCCGTGCGGACATCAGTCCTGATGATTGCCTCTGCGGCGGAGGCAGCCGCGCCGCCTGGGCCGTTGCCGTCCACAAGGAGCGGTGCGTTGCGAAGGGCCATCGTGGCAGTTTGTGGAGATAGATTTGCTTCGGTTGGTGGTTGGTGTGGGTTTACTGGCGGAAGGGATTGGCGGAATGGAACTGGACTTGAGGGATGGCGTTTGTTTCTTTTTGTTTTTGTTTCTTTTTCTTCTCTTTTTCTTTCTTTTCAAGAGAGGGTGTGTGATGGGTGATTGAAGTTGTGTGGAGGTGAATTTATTTGCTTATTTATTTATTTGACTCTTCTTCTTCTTTTCGTGGTAGGGTGTGTGGTGGGTGATTGAAGTTGTGTGGAGGTGAATTTCTCGCTTTCTTTTTCTGTATTCATCGGGTTTGAAACGATGGGGAGTGCTGGATTGTTTAACGCCAAAGGGGGGGGGGGGGGGGGGGGTGGGATGCGTGGCGTGACGTCATCACCATGTTTGTTCACCGCTTGTGACGTCGCCTGGCAAGTGGTTGGCAGCTGGTCGGCAGCTGGCTGTCTCTACCAGTGTGTATATATTCAAGCAAAGCTAAGTAAGTACTAGTAGTAGTAGTGATGGACAAGCAGGATACACAACAGGAAGTCAATGTTTTCCCTCCCACAGGCAAGAATCCTGTTCTGCCCATGCCATGCCCTCCCACACTCCAGACTCCGCCACTCGGCGCGTAATTTCCATTCCCAACAAGCCGGTGGACTTCATCAACAACGTAATTGGTTCCCCCCCTCCCCAAGTTGCTCATTGCGTCAGTCAAGACACACACCATTGTGGAGGGGGAAAAAAGGTTCAGACAAGGAGGGGGAAAAAAAAAAAAGAAAAAGAAGAAAAAAAAAAAAAAAAAAGTAGGAGAGAGCATGGAACATCCATCGCCCCCTCTCGCCGTTTTCTCGTAGCCTTCACCGGCCTGTGTACTACCAAAACAGCAATTTGCTTCTATCCCTCATGTTGGCTTTGCTGCTGCGACCCCTGCTGCTGGTGCGTCGCTCTGCGCTCTTTTCTCGGCCCCCTCCTTCTCCAGTATCTGGCCGAGATACTGTAAATCATCTCGGGCGCGAGGGTCTTTCTCGTAAATAGATCGAATCACTTCCCATTCCCGTCGCGACATCTGATGCGCCTGCGGCAGCAGGAACTGCACCGTTGGCACGCTGACGAGGTTCCCGAGAATCTCTTTCGCCATGTTCTGCCCGATGTGCTGAGCCTGGAACTTCTGTGCTTCCGTCATTTGGCTGACAGGCACCACCGGCGCATGGTGAGGCGGCGCCACGGCGGTGCGAGGCTGCGGTCGCGCCAGCGGTCGCGGCGGGGGCGGAGGTCGTTGCATGTGAGGCGGCTGCGGGATGGGAACCGGCGTCGTTGACTGTCCTGGGAACCCAGCATGAGTCTGCGGTGCGAACGGTCCTTGAGGCGTCGACGGCGAGAATGCCGGTCCGGACATGGAGCTGTTTCGTCCGCTGCCGGGTCCCCCTGGTGCCGGCGAGCCCGTCGTGCCCGCTGTTTGTTGCGCAGGCGCGGGCGTCTGTTCGTCGTTGTTCTGCTTGAGCTGATCCGGTTCGTTGCGATAGACAAAGACAGCCAACAGCATGGGCTCCGTCCTCGTCTTGGGAATGTAGTTGTCCACGAGGTTGAGCATGAACTCGGGGTGTCCGTCGTCTCCTGCTGGCACGGGAACAAGATACGTGTCCCTGACGTTGCCCGCCACCTTGTTTCCAACAACCCCGTAGCGGTTCTTGCTTATGAAATAGTCCACCAGGGCTTTGAAGTCTTGCTGGGAACTCGCCGAGGTCGGCGATATGCTCACGACCACGATGTCGGTGAGATTGCTGTACCGCAAGCTGCAAAGATACTCAATGGCGCTCTGTTGCGGAATCCGCCCGGCCACGGTCATCCTTTTCGGTATGAGTCCGGACCAGGGCCCAAACGACGCAAAGTTGGCTCCTCCGACGTGTTTGGCGGTGGCTTGGAAGTCGGCGATGGAGCTCATGGCAAGTGATCCTTTCCAGATCACCTCGGGGTCTTGCGTTTCCTCGGTCGGCGAATACGGAGGGGATTCCGTCTCGTCCTGCAGCATTCGGTCCACGTCCGGGTCGAAGCCAGGGCCGCTGGTCTTGACGATAGGCGCCGAGGGCCGACGGTTCTGCGAGGCCGTTGGCGACTTGACTTTGGAAAACACCTTGTTGATGTCAAAATTGGGCTGGCTTGGCGATGGCTCCGCTGGTCCTTCCGACTGCGACGGCGATCTTCCTTTGGTGTCGCTCTGGTCTCCTCCTGTGGATTCGCGCTTCACGAGCGAAGGCGGGTTCCGGGCGTCGGCGCCCACGCCTACGCCCTCGCCCGCATCACGTTTTCGAGGACCTCCTGCCATGGGTATTGGCGCGTCGTTGATGGTGTTCTCGTCCTCGACGACCTCCTCGCCCTTGTGCGTTCTTCGCACACGCGGTCCCGTCTCTTGCGTGTATAGGATGGACTGTTTCTCAGCCTTTGCCCTCATTTCGGCCGTCTGCCTCTGCATCTCGGCCGAGGCAAGTTGCTCAGATGTCATTACGGCTAGAGCCAGTGGCGTATGCGCGCCATGCAGCAGGCCCTGCATCACCTCCAGGTTGTTCTTGAGGTTGAAAGTCAGAGACTTTATCTGCTGACTATACTCCTTCTGTCCCTTGGTGGCGGGGTGAGTGTCATACACGGCGCGTTCGATCTGCAGTGCGAAATCGTCCGACATGCCATCTTCCGAAGTGTCTTCCGGCAGTTCAAAGTCCCCTTGTTTGATGATGGCACCAAGTGCATACGAGATAGATTTCTTGAGGGCCTTGGCAGGTCCTGCGCGCCCAGTCCCTAGTTCCGCAATCGATGCGGCCAAATCGTTGGGTTTGGCATATTTCGTTGATGGGGACACGGTAGCCTGTTCTGACACACGACGGATCTTGGTCGACTGTCGGCGAAAATTCGTCATTAGCCAGTCTGTCAGCGTTGCCAGCAGCGCAATGATGAGAAACGTATGGTTGCATCCTTACCTTGCCGTCGACGTCTTGAGATTCTTCTCGCGACTTGCGCTTCCCCTGCTTCGCCACCAGTTCCTTCTTGTCTCTTGCGTCAGGAGGCGGCGGCGAAGCCTTGGTTTTGGCTTTGGTGCCGTTGTCCTTGTCAAGCTCGTCTCTGGCATCGCTCCCCCTCTTGCCCCTTGCTCTCCGGCCTCCCTTCTTTTTCTTCCTCTCGGCCGATTCTCCTTCATGTGCCCTTCTTCGCGCTTCCCACGGCTTTTCTCCTTTGGCGATACCCTCCAGCAGGTCTTTGTGGTCTTCGGGTCTGCATCGCTCGCACCAGTAGAATTCTGGGATTTCGTCCTCGAACGAGCTCACACCAACGCAAACATTATGTTGCCAGGCATAGCAGGTTTCGCAGGAGATCCAGGCCTCACCCGAATCCTCGTCTTGCTCTGTCGCACCGCATACGCAACGAATAACCTCTTCAGGTTCCTGAGATTGGTCTTTCTCTTGCGCCTTTTTCGTTTTCTTGGTTTGTCTTCGCTTCGGTGCCATAGCTAGCTCAAGTTCGTCAAATGACTTCGTGTGTTGGCCCTTGGTCGCTCTGACCGAGCGCCGCGGCTCTGCTTCTCCTGCGCATTGTGTGTCAGTTTCGCGGATGCTTGGCTCGGCAGCTACCATGGAGGAGGCTTTTTTTTTTTTCTTTTTCTTTTTTTTTGGGGGGGGGAGGGTGGGGACTGAGTGAGAAGACGTTATTTGGCTTACCAGACATTGCGTCCCAGAACTTCTTTTCCTGATGATCGCCGAGTCGTGACAGTTCGTGGGGGGAGGAGGAATACAACTCGCGACGGAGCTCTGTACTGTTTGCTGCCTCAGATGTACCCAATGGCGGTCTACTATCGCAGAAAGGGATACCCAAGGCGTCTCAGCAGTGGGTGGACATTTGATATTTACGAGGTAGACAGGACTAGAGAGTCACGACTATAACGAGGCCAAAATTTCCCTGCGATACCAGACTTCAAGAAAAAAAAAAAAGAGAAGAAAAAAGAAAAGACCGCAAAGTTCCCTTGTATTCCGTGCGCGCGGTCGCTCAAGTAAGACAGCCTCCTCTTGTAACAGAAGACTTGTTCTCAAAAAGTCCAAAAGAACCTTCACCGGCAAACGACGCGTTTGAAGAATGCGAAGAGAAGAGGAGGAGGGGGGAGAAAAGAGCCGGGTGAGATGGGAATACTTTTTGGGAGGGGGGGGGGGGGGCCGGAAGTGTGGGTATAAATGATGGGTTGGATATTGCGCGTCGAGTGGATTGAGTGAGAATGGAAGAATCCTTGCGCAAAGAGCTCTCTGGGAAGAGAGGAGCAAGTGGGGCTCTGAGCTGTTTCGTGCTCTTTGCAAAGACCGAGTCGGAGCGCGGAAAAAAAAAAGCTGTAGCTAGCTGTTGGTAAGCTTGTTGTGGGAAGGAGAGAATCGTGAAGAAGGAAGAAGGCGGTCGGCCTCGGGCGCGTTCCTTCGCTTGCTCAAAAAAAAAAAAAAAACCCTTGGGGCAATGCTGAATGTATCACATTTTCCGTTCGAAAAGCTGAGTCACGAACCAAGGCCAAAGCTGGTCCCAAGTAACCACTACTCCGGTCTGAGGTACTCATCCATCAGGACAAGGCCGTGGCTGCACCACGAGGTGTGGGGCACAAAGCAGATACTTGGTAGTAGTAGTACCTGGCATCGAGTACCTAGTACTCAGTTAACTGGTAGAGGGTTACTGGCTGATACTCCTACCACTACAGTTTAGTAGTAGTACTCTGGTACGCGGCTTAGCTTGTGCCTGGGAGCTTCCGCGCAAGTGAGTGACGCCTGGTGGGTGGTGCAACATCCCGAACCCGCAATCTGACAACGACTGCACCATCTACTAGTATCTCATCCTCATCGACGTCTCCCATCATTCATCGCCCTCTCTCGCACCCATATCGGCTCTGCATCTTCCCAGGATAGCAGATCAGACCGTGTCATTTATTTCCCTCTCAAACTTGCCTGACCCAACGCCAGGTTCAGCATCCCAGCCATGTCTCGCCGCTACGATTCCAGAGTATGGTGGTCTTTCAATCCTTTGGGCTTGTCCATCACATCATGTCCCTGCTCGTATTCTGATCTGTGAATCTTCAATAGACAACCATCTTCTCCCCCGAAGGCCGTCTTTACCAAGTAGAGTATGCCCTCGAGGCCATCTCACACGCCGGTACCGCCATTGGCATCCTCGCCAAAGACGGCATTGTCCTTGCTGCGGAGCGAAAAGTCACGTCCAAGTTGCTAGAGCAGGATACATCGGCGGAAAAGCTTTATGTTCTAAATGAGTACGTTCTGCTATACTCTGTAGAGCTTGGCTCAAGTTCGATGTGGGCGTCACTCCCTTCTAACCTTTTTTTTTTCTTCTTCTTTTGCCTCTGTAGCAATATGATTTGTGCTGTCGCAGGAATGACGGCCGACGCCAATATTCTCATCAACTATGCCCGACAGGCCGCTCAGCGATACCTTCTTACCTACAACGAGGACATTCCCTGCGAACAGCTCGTCCGCCGTCTCTGCGATCTGAAACAAGGATATACCCAACACGGTGGCCTCCGTCCCTTTGGTGTTTCTTTCATCTACGCTGGCTGGGACCCTCGAAGACAGTTTCAGCTGTATCTCAGCAACCCGTCCGGCAACTACGGTGGCTGGAAGGCTACCAGCGCGGGAGCAAACAATGCGAGCGCTCAGAGTTTGTTGAAGCAGGATTACAAAGAGGATTGCACTCTGAAGGAGGCGTGCGCCATGGCGGTCAAAGTTTTGAGCAAGACTATGGACTCGACCAAGTTGAGCAGCGAGAAGAGTGAGTCCTCTTTCCTTCTTCTTTTTTTTTCTTGGCACAACTATCCACAGAGTAGTTTTTTTGTGGCTAACCAATCCCCACAGTTGAATTTGCAACGGTAGGACAAACCGAAGAGGGCAAAATCTACCACCGATTGTGGAGCGCAGATGAAATCACTGCCTTGCTGAAAGAACACGATTTGGCGAAGAGCGAGGAAGCAGAGGAGAAATAATATTTTCGATATTTCTTTAGTATTGTGGATGGATAGAAAGAAAATTGCAGGAGTGGACTGCGTCAGGGTAATCTTTGTACTAGTAACCCAAACAAACCGAACGGTCCGGTGAAGCGATCCTGACTTTTCGCATTGGCAGATGCAATTAATCTCCCCACGAACTGATCCTTTGCAGGAACAAGAAAGAGAGTGGACCATTGAGCATTGCTGAAAATGGACGGTTTTTTTTTTTTTTTCGTTCTTTCTTTCTTGTTCTTGTTTGGGCGAGGTCAAGACATGAGGCTCGCCCGACTATGTCGCTTGCCATCTGGCAACGTATAAAAAGGGAGAGGGAACTAGTCCGCCTTTCTGTCACGACGTCACCTTCAAGATTGTCGTGAGGCCTGTAGTTCATATTCTTCGCTTGCGCGAGTCCCGGCTTCCTCCTCATCACGAACACGCTTCCAAGCGGCAGTCTGCAGATCGGTTCCGGGCCGTGGATATGGCTCATGACATTGAGCACTCGACAGTCTGGGCCAATGCCTTCTGTAACTCCAATACGCAACGCTCATGCCCAGCACCGACCCAACGCACACGTCATACACGTCGTGCCGATAGTCCTTGCAGCGCGAGATGGCGACGAGCGTAGCCACAAGAAGCGGCAACAGGCAAAGCAGGGCTCGCCCCAGATCTCTGCCCCCCGTCTGGTGGCGGAAACAATGCAGCTGGCCTGCCATGTAAAGGCTCAGAAAGCCCAGCCCTGCAAACGAAAACGACGAATGGCCCGACGGAAAAGAGCGCCATGCATCCTGCAGTTTGAACGAGTCTTGGGTCTCGCAGACTTCAATGTTGACAAGAACATTTGGCTGTGTCGTCTTAGAGGGTTGGCATCGATCGAGCAGATCCGGGCGAGGTCTGCCGACGGCATTTTTCACAACATCCGTGAGAAAGGAGGTGAGCACCAGTGCTATGGCGAAAGGGAGGTAGGTGGCTTCGTGCTTAGCGGGGGGCGACCTGATGGCGAGGTTGTAGATGATGAGGATGACCAGCGGAGCGACGACGGCGTATATGAAGAGCCAGACTGAGGGGGTCGGTGGGGGGATGAAAGAGCTAACGTGAGTGAAGGAAAACATGGTTGGGAGACGAGCTCCAAGGAGAAGAATAATCGTAAGAATCCTTACCGATTGAGACTCGCTCATGGAGGGCGTGGGGATAAGCTATGTGCAGGTCGTTGATGTAGAACATGCGATGAAAAGGGGTGACGAGAAGTGCAAGCTGTGAAGCGTGTATTCCCCGCGTCAGCCCGCCCCGTCGAGCCAGACAGAACACAGAACCAGTGGTTCGATGATGGAGGGAGAAGAGAATTCATTTTACTTACTGCTACCCACGCTCCTGTGAGGACCAAGAGTCCGACGTACTCGGGCGCATGCGTCGTCTTTCCAGGAAGGGAGGAGGGTCGGCGGTTAGAGATGGGTGATCTGTCCCGTCTCGGGATGAAATAGACCGAGAGACGGCTTTGATTGCCGAACTTTTCATGTTGATCTCACCTGCCACACTCGACTAAAGGATGCCATGTCGAGACAACGATGTCCGATGCCTGGTCCAGGGTCCAGGAAGGGGGATGGATGTACGTATGCATCAAATTCATGAAGGGTGGTCCTGGGGGCGGACCTGGCCTAGTGGGTGGTCTTTTTTGTGACCCGGATGAATTACACCATCATTCTCATGCTGTGGCAAAAGAGTGGCATAGGTCACGACGCATTGTATAAAGCGTCCTGAGAGAAGAAGAAGAAAAAACATACTGGTCGGCTTTTGATTCTGGTTTTTTTTTGGTTTTTGTTTTTTTTGTTTTCGCAACGAGATCGCGGCTTCACTCGATTGTATTTTTCTATCCCCTGATAAGTTTGTCGTCGAGAAAGCAGGTACTAATTCGGGATATGTAAGTACTCGTGTCATGTGCGAGCTTTCCACCGACTACCAAGTTCCTCCCTAGCTTGCAGGTATTACTACTACCTTGGTACCTGCAGTACTACTTACTACTACTCTAAGTGGGTTTAGTAGTACCTAATGCTGGCACCTAAAAATCCACAACACATGGGGAAGATTCACACCAACGGCAACAACAAAACGCCTCT
The DNA here is from genome assembly GCA_013435705.1 of Claviceps paspali. Lineage (NCBI taxonomy): Eukaryota > Fungi > Ascomycota > Sordariomycetes > Hypocreales > Clavicipitaceae > Claviceps > Claviceps paspali. The sequence continues at coordinate 409,512 of JABAEC010000004.1, forward strand.
TATTCCGACCCTCGGCAAATGAAGGAAAAAACCCTTGTCGCCATCGTCTGTCCGCAGCCATGCTCAAGTCGACATACAAGCCCTCCGCTGCCGTTGCGGCCGCGACCGCTCCTCTGCTGCCTGGCTGGACAGAGCACACAGCTCCCACCGGCCACAAATACTACTACCACAGCGAAACCAAGCAATCCACCTACCACCGACCCGTGGCGCCTTCAGCAGCGACCGGCTTCGGGCCAGCAGAGGATACAAACTCCCCCTACTCGCACCTGCCGTCGCTCGCGGATCCGCGCGTGGCAAACGCCTATCTCGCGCAGCTCAGCGCGCAGAACCGGCCGCAGAACCGAGGCGGGCACAGCGGGCGAGGGCGGGGAGGTCATGATGGCCGGCCGAGGCCCCAGCCTCTCGACAAGCCGAGGCGGGCGGAGAAGATTCCAGGCTGCGAGCCGTGGATGCTGGTGTACACAAAGTACTCCCGGCGCTTCGCCTACAATCCTGTCAAGAACGCCAGCTACTGGCGGATTCCCGAGAAGCTCACCAATGGCATCCTGGAGCTAGACAAGGCACGGATACGGGCAAAGGCTTGCGGCGATGCTGGCGAGGAGGCCCGGACGTCCGGTGGAGGTGACGCGTCCAGTGAGGCCAAAGTGCAACACGACAATGACAGCGACGAATATGAAGAGGTAGAGGTGGAAGAGGACGTGGCCGATGCCTCGGAAGACGACGGCCCGCACCCGGGCCTCGAGAACCAGCGTTCTTCGAAACGAAGACGAACTGGGGGCAGGCCGGAAGCCGACGGCGAAGAGCCAGGCGCAGGCGAGGAGGCAGAAATCGAGTACCAAGACGAGCAAGACGATGCGAACGGCGGCGCCCTCGAATTCACCGAGGCAGACATCGCAGCGCAGCTGCGGGCCATGGGCGAAGAATACGGCCTCGAGCCAGGCGACTACGACGACGGCAACATGGAAGAATGGCCCGAGGGCACAGAGGGCGTGGCCTTCTCCGAAGAAGACGCCAAGCACCTCTTCAAAGACCTGCTCAACGACTTCCACATCAACCCCTACAGCCCCTGGGAGAAGCTCCTCGAAGACGGCAAGATCATAAACGACACGCGCTACACGGCGCTGACGACCACGCGGGCCCGCAAGCAGTGCTGGGACGAGTGGACGCGCGAAAAGATCAGCCACCTCCGGGAGGTCCGCGCCCGGCAGGAGAAAAAGGACCCCAGGATCGCGTACCTGACGCTGCTGCACGAGAAGGCCACGCCGAAGCTGTACTGGCCCGAGTTCAAGAGGAAGCACAAGAAGGACGAGTCCATGAGGGACGCGCGGCTCTCGGACAAGGAGCGCGAGAAGGCCTACCGCGAGCACATGGCGCGGCTGAAGATGCCCCAGGCCAAGCTGAAATCAGACCTCATGGATCTGCTCAGGGCACAGCCCGCACGGGACCTGCACAACATGTCGTCGGTCGAGAGCCTGCCGACGCAGGTCCTCACCGACATACGCTTCGTGTCCCTGGATGCCCAGACGAGGGACGTCCTCATCGAGGCGTACATCCAGACGTTGCCCGCGCCGCCTTCAGGACACGAACACGCGGCCGAGGAGGACGAGGAACAGAGGGCCCAGAGAGAGGCGAGGCTGAAGAGGGAGCGTGCCCTGGAGGAGCGGAACCGTGCAGTCGAGGAGCAGAGGCGGAGGCGCGAAATGGATCTATCTGCCAGCAGGGCGAGGCTGAGGGAGGGGGAGAGGGAGCTGGAGGTTGCTATGAGGGTGGGCAAGAGGGGCTTGCAGAGCCAGTTGACTGCTCCTGGCTCGGGAGAGGACTCGGGGCGATGAAAAAAAAAAAAAAAAAAAAAAAAAAAAAAGGGGGGGGGGGGGGGGTGTGTGATTTGATTAGCGTTGACGCTGGAGTCGGACATGACATTTGTATTGTGTTTTTTTGTTGTTGTTGTTGTTGCTTTTATCATCACCATTATTTGTTGCCATCACCATCATCATCATCATCACCAATTGTTCATTTCCTCTCTCTCTCTCTCTCTGCATGGTATAGAGTGAACTGCCCACTACTACTACTACTACTACTAGTATTTACAAACAAGGGTTGAGCGTCACAGCTCCAGAACCCCCGTTTCTTCACGGAGCGTCTTGAACTCGTCGAGCCAGTGGCGCACAATCTCAACCTCCCTCTGCTGGATATCGACAACCTGCTTCGGCGGCAGTCCAGGCTCCCTCTCCGCATCATCGCGCAGTCCGTTTTCGTCCCAGTGGTGCACGCCCCAGTCGATCAGCTCGAACGGCTCCGCGAGCGTCGACTTCCTATCCGGCAGTCCCATGGCGTGCGGGCCGGCGGCCCGCCAGGGATCCTGCTTGCCGTCGATGAGGGCCAGGCGAGGATAGCTGAAGTTGAAGCCGCCGTGCTTGTTGATGATGTCCACGTCGGGACGGGTGGTGATGTTGAACTCTGATCTGCAGCGGTACGAGCTGAACTCGACGTCGATGGCTCGCGAGACCATGGGGAGGCGATCCTTGGGCGTGGATGCCCCGTTCACAAAGTACCCCCATCTGAGGACGTGCGCCTGGTTAGTAAGTAGCTACTACTACTGAGTGGTGTGGAGAAAAGAAAAACAAGGGAAGGAAGGGAGGAAACGGACGGAGGAGGGAATTCTCGATTCCGCTCCGTGGCCATGGGCCACAGACGCTGCTGGTACTCACTCGGTGCAGGTTTGGTACAGCCAGCTTCGGTCCCAGCTGTGGCTCTCGTCGTCCTTGACCAACCGCGGCGAGAGGCATTCGCGCAGGTTCTTCTTTCCCTTGCATGGCCCCTTTCTCTTCTGTCTGTTGACCGAGTCCCTGATGTACGCCACGAAATTGAGCATGCGGGACGTCATGGGCTCCGAGGCATAGCCGGCTTCTTCCACAACGCTCTGCACGCGCCGTCGCAGGTGTGCCGTGCTAGGGAAGAGCGCGGCGTCGGACGAGATGACGGCGCAGAAGATGCCAAAGTCGAGGCTGTCCTCCTCGGGGTCCCAGTCGGTGGCCTGCAGCGCGCCCTGGTTCTCCATGAGGACGCTGGCGAATTCGTCGTTCCACAAGTCCTGCAGCCCGAAGAGAGATTTGATCTCCTTCTCCCTCTTTCCGTCCCCGCTGAGAAGCTGCCTGTCGATGATGTCAATCAGCCTCTGGTTGGTGGGCGAGCAGTCCCCGGGGGAGAAGTGCCGGGCCGCCTCGTTGTACTGCCAGAAGTCGTCGATGACTGCCGTGACGCCCGAGGACGATATGGCCCCCCAGAAGACGTCGGGGTAGAGCTTGCGGGCGAGGGCCACGAACCCGCCCGCGTAGGAGCCGCCGTAGAGGATGTGAGGTGCGTGGGGGGCTGTGAGGTTGTGCTGTTGCAGTCCCGGGATCTCGACGTGCTTGGAGAAGTATGCCGTGTCGGCGAGCGCCTGGTCGGTGGTGAGGAAGCGGTAGCTCTTTGTGTCGGTCTCGTCTGTCGGGTAGCTGGTCCCGTAGTAGCGGTGCTCCAGGATGATGCCGACGCCGCCCGTGGCCTTTGTGAGGATCGGGACGATGCCGTGCTCGAGATAGGGCAGCCGGCCATCGGAGTCGACTTCTCCCGAGTGCAATATGACGACGGGTCCGCCCTCCTTGTAGTAGGTGGTGTCCACCCAGTAGCGGAGGTTGAAGAAGCCGTCAGAGTGAGGCTCGTACTTGGTCTCGTTGTGGAAGTGGTCGACTGGCACCGACAGGTTATATGCCTGGATCTTGTCCTTCATGCTCACGGCAAGGGTTGGTGAAGGCACGTTTGCAGCCATCCACGGTCCTCCGGGCGCAAGAGCAGCGACACGGCTGGCCGCGAGAGCGAGAGCAACGGCAGCAAAGACATGGCGTACAGCCATTTCTTCGAGACGGCGCTCCAAGCGGGTGGTTGTGTGCAATGGCGGATTGAAAATCTCGTGTCGGTAGTGACGACCGACGGACGGGTTGGAATTGACCAAAGTTGTGTTTTAACAGGCGCTGATAGACACGCCGTCGACGGTTTGTGCAATGCTGGAATGTATGGAAAACGTGGAAATATATATAAAAGGATTTTTTTTTTTTTTTTTTACCTGTCTACTTTGTGCTACTAGTAGGTAATTAACAGGTTGGTTGCTTTTCACAGTTGGGTGGGTGCGATCCATGTACTCTATATATACTATATTTCGCAGTTGCGGGGGAGGAAAGAAACAAAACAACATGACGCGACCATCATGATCACCACTCGAGCATACGTAGTAGCGAGCAAATAATCTTGAACCAGTGACGCCACAGACGGGAAGCATTGTCGATCAAAAGTCCGTTTTTGTCCATCAAAGCTCAATGGCGGCAACGCGCCGTCATGACATCTCAAATCTGGTGTGTAACAGTCGGCAGGAAACATACGAGTCGGGTGCAGATCCTCAAATGTTTCAGCCATAACGCTCAGAATCATGGCTGGAATATCTTGGGAAGAGCATTTAGGAAATGCTTCTCTTCCGAGTAATTTGGAATCTTTGTAATTTCTAATGTTTCCTCAGCCAAGTCGGCCATTTCCAATACACGTCACATCAAACCTCATATCCTCGTCACTTTCCACCTATACACAGAGTGGCTCCACAACGCGTACCACTCACTACGCGGCATTTTTTTTTTTTTCATTTTTTTTCACAAGTAAAGAATAGGCGTTTTATCGTATATTGCTATGATGATATTCAAAGTGACGCAGGGATAAGACGCTTTCTCATGGCTCATTTCCTTGACTCCTTCTCTCATCATGAGCCTCCAACCCAGCTCTTATCAACCAAAGCATCGACACCAGAGGCGCTGTGAGTAAGCCAAGCACTGCTCCCAGGATGGTCTTGAAGACCTGCGGTAACCATTTGGACGGGTATACGAAGTCGTTTCCTTCACGATCCCCCACCAAAATGAGTGAGATGACAAAGGATGGCCAGATGAGCAGGAAAAGCAGCGAAGCAGAAGCAACTGCTCTCATCATATGTCGGGCAACCCATTTCAATGAGTTCATCCGAACACACTCAACCGCGGCTCCTTCTTTTGAAGACAAGAACAGAAACCAAGAAATGTCTCCTGTGAACGGTCCGTTGTCTTTGAGGCCGATGGGCTGCACTACACCCCGATGGAGATCCCGATGGACGAGATGGAAATTGATGAACCACGTAACCAGGCAGTGAATAAAAACAGTCAATGCCCCATCTCCGGCAAGACTTTTCGGGAGCTTGAACAGCCATACAGAGGCACTTTTGTTGGCTACCGCATACATGACTGGGCAACATCAGCGGGGGGGCTCTTCGAAAAGGTGAATGAATCCTTGATATGTATATGCATCATGGAAAAGAAGTCGATGCATCCTCACCGTACGATTGCGCCAAATTTATGCCACCGGACAAGAGCATGCCTGGGATGGCATCGCGGCACACGAAGTACAAGAGTTGCCCCCGGGTGAGCTTCTCACTTGGCTCGCGGAGCTTCGTCTCCTCTGTCTCACTGACGGCGGACTCCGCGTCTGTTTCCGACTGCTGTCTCTTGGTGAAGAAGCCCGTGTTTCGCGCCATGATTCTCGTGAGCATGGCCGAATGAGTGGCCCATTGCTTTGTTCGTGCCGAGACGACTACTATGAATGTTGAAGTAAGCTTTGTTGCCCACGTAGCCAGGCGAGAAATCGGAGAATATAATCGCTTCATCGAATGTCTAGTGCTGCATGGCACCTGAATATCTCCTAGGCTTTGGACCGAGCGGGCAGGGTCGGCAGACAGGATAATGAAACAAGATAGAAACAAAGGCTACAAAACATATGATAGAGAGAGAGAGAGAGTAACCCCTGCGTGCTTGTGAGAAATAACGAGAGTCGATGAAGCATCCAGACGCCATTGCGATGGGCGAAAATACTGACGGCCGACATTGTTTGTGATAGTTGACGGTGGGACACGCTTGCACCTTCCTCGACTACCCGTCATGCCGTCACGCACCTGCCAGATCCATCTCCATGCAAAAAAAAATGCAGGAGGTCATGACCAAGGCTGGCTGTTCCAGTCTGCTTGCATCGTGTTCTCCTGGAAGGAGCAAGTTCTGGCGGTTGCTCTGACAAACGGAGATATACTTATACTTCAAACTGCGACGGAACAAAAAACCCCAACATGACCCCTCAAGACGCCTCCCAGTGCCACTGATGAAGGCATTTTCATCTCGTTCTTCTAGTAGCTGACGGTCGCACTGAGGAGTGATTGATGTCACATGAGTGAGGAATGGCTTCCAGCCTTGCGATGTTGAAGCACCGACAGAGGAGCGCTTCCATGTGTTTTGTTTTTTTTTTTCATCATGTATATGTGTATTGAGAGAGTACGATATATATGCAGGAATCGCAATAACCGTATCCAATTAATTTTCAACCCGAAGAGCTCGCGGCAACTATGCCATCTTGTTGTTGTTGTTGTTTTTTCCCATCTTGCCTGGTCCTTCCATCGATACATGCCTTCTTCATACTATATCGACTTCAGTAAAATAGGAACAGTTCATTCACGCGGATAGTTACAAGTCTTTTTCTTGATTTTTGCACAGAATACATCAAATTTACACAATAGAAAAAGTCGTTTGTCCTTCTTCTTTACCGGCCATTTGGATCTAACATAGTCCGAGGTGCAGGGACACAAACACACACACGCATCACACACACAACAGTCACGTCCCTTTTTCGCGACAATATAGCCGATAAATAGCTGAGGGGTTGCGACCTGAGCTCCAAGGCCACATACATAGAAGCTACTTTGAAGATTGTATTTTTCTTAAAAATATTCATTCATTTCGATTACCCCCCCTCCCCCTCCTTTACGCCCCTGCTACCACTGCCAGGTTATCATAGATGGCCTTCTTCACCTGGTATAGCGTATTTCGTCTCCCCACAGCCGGCAATCCCACGCTCTCCACCTCGATCCTCCCTTCAGCCGTCTTGCGAACCGACACAGACCCGTCTATGACGAGAATGCCTTCGCCTCGGAACTCTGCTCCATGGCCTGAGCTTTGCATTGCTCGTCGGAGATCCGCCAATCGCAAGTCACCTACGTGGAGGGGCTGCGCCGTCGTCCTGGTGGCTGAGACAAGATTTGAGGGGATCACGTCCAGGACGGGGAGGACACCGCCCTTCGCGTCCGTGGTGAGTGCCGTGGATGTCAATGCTACGGCGTTGGAGGACTGCTCCGTCTTTTGCCGCTTGTTGGCCGCGTCTTGTTCGTTTTCGTCGCTTCCCGCAGCGTCTTCGCCCGCATTGGACGAGGCGGCCAGCAGCAGTTGCCCGCTGATGGTGACGACGCTTAGACCGCGAACGTTTTGCCACTTCAGCTTCTTGATGAGAGGATCTGCGAGCTTGACCACCCAGGCGTTGGTGTCGACGCTGGCGTCCACCCAGACGCCTATGCCCGGCGTGAAGACGTCGATGGCCTTGTCGCCGTCCATGCCGAGCGTGGCTCTACAGTCTTCGGCGAGGCTCATGGTTTCATCGTGGTTGCCGCCGACGAGAATGAGCTTGCGGGGTTGAATCAACGGAATGAGCATATCCAAGCTACGTCGGTCGTGGAGGCCGCTGAAATCGACGAACCCGATGCCAAGGTTGGCTTGGATTGTCTCGCTGCTGTATACCAGCTTGCTGGGACCCGTGGGCTCTTCCGGTGCCGTATCCTCGACCTCGTCGAGATCGTCCGGGGCGGGCCCGTCTTTTTCAGGGCCGGCGTCGGCACCGTCCTCGGTACTGATCCTACTGTGATGGCTTCGCTTGTTGAAGCCCTTGGAGCCCTTTGCGACCTCGTCCCACTTGCGCTTCTTTCCCAACTTATCGTCTTCCGTCGTAACGTTCCCGCTCTCGGCATTCTCGTCGTCTTTCTCCTCGGCTCGAAGATAGTCTTCTGGTCGAATGAGCTCGCCAAAATCATCGTTCCTCTTGCGTCGGATGACCACAGGAAAGCATCGCTCTCTGCCCTTTTTGCCGCGCGAATCGAAATCATAAACGCCTTTTCTTTTAATCAGGACGTTGATGCCGAGGTCTTCATCTTTGAGGATGACGTTTTTCCGGCTTGCCTGTCCCATAGTGGCCGACACAGTCAGTGCTTTCCCTTGTTGTTGACCATCTTCATCTTCCGAGTCTGACGACGATTCGGATGAGGCGTCGTCGACAACATCGGCCGATCCTTCCAGCGACCCGGCCGCGCCTGTCTGCTGCGTTGCTTGAAGCTGTCTCTGCGTCGCAAGCCACTGCTGGTATACCGCCAGCTCGTCACCCTCCAATGCCTGCCTCGTAGCCTCGCGGATTACCAAGTCGCGCCCGCCTGCATGCACCCATTCTATATTCTCTCCATTGCCGGCCTGCTCCACTGACACTCCATCTCTCCTCTCCTTCCACCACTCCCAGAGAGTTCTTGCTATTGACGGCTTGCCACCTTCCGCTTGACTTGGGCGATCCGTCAAGATGACGAGGTTGCTTGCGCCTTGTGCCAGGCCCTTGAGCACATCCTTGGAAAACCCCCACTCCATGCTCGTGTCGCTGGCAAGAATGACTCGTCCGCCGAGGGCAGAATCTCCAGCAATCGGTGTTTGGCTCAGAAGCTTTGCAATTTGGGCTTTGCGCTCGAGCAATCGCAAGTATTTGAAGTCGAACGGGCCCCCTTCCCTCTTCTCGTTCGACCCATTCGCCTTTCGTTGACCTTCAGCGAGGGCCTCGAACTCATGAACAATATTATCGTCCATCCATTCAAGCATGCTTCTGGCGTTTCGCATGGTACTTGACATATTTCGGCCAGCCAAGTACAGTTTGATCGATTTCAGCGTGCGATGGTTACCAGACGCGGCGTCAGCTCTCCACGCGTGCTCGAGGAAGTATGATAATTCCAGGACTCTTGCGCTCGAGTCGACTGGGATCAGCACGGTGCCACCCTTGAAAACGCACGCCTTGATCATGTCGAGCATCTGTTCATCTCGCTTGATTCGGCTTCCCGACTGTGCTGACTTTTGCGCGCCGCGACTGCTGCAGATGAGCGCCGTGGGCTTGCGAAGTTGCTCTATCACCTCGGCACCACCACCCCCAGCTCCTCCCAGCCACGCTGCGCCAGCAAACACATTCTCCCTGGCCTGGTTCCAATCTACGGCGTAGACAATGGACTCGAGTCCATGCTGGATATGCCATATCGTACCACCAAGTGTATGTCCGGAATTGTACGCAGTGATGGTGAGACCATTCAATGGTGGTGAGAAGGGCGACGGAAGAGGTTGATGCGGTTGGGAATACTTGAGTGGTTGGATGAGGGAAAAGTAACGCGCGATTTCGTCAGGTGTTGGTGACTGTAACAGCATATTCTGCGCCGTGGCTGCAGTCTGCGTGTATGCATAGGCAATCTCCGATAACGAGCTCTGCCGAATGGTCGTGGAGGCCGCAGGCGTCGAGGAGTAGAGGTCCTGGGTCAGTGATCGACCGAGGTCGATGACGGGACGAGTCGCATAGGCCGGGATGCGAGTAAATAGGGGGAAATTCTTGCAGCAGTGAACATAGGCAGCTAGGTGAGATGCAGTCGCGTGGGTGAGAAGGATCAAGCACAAGGTAGGAACTTGCCTGCCGTGGTTGGTCGCGTGTCGTTAGCAAGGTGAACAAACACAGTCAAGGCGGAGCGCACTCTTCGTCACTCACTTTTCCAGCTCCTCCAACCTCTGCACATCGAACGTCTCGTCCCATCCGAGGTCGACTAGGATCTTGACACCGCCATCGAGCTCCAGCAGTGATTGCGACGCAGTCGATTCGGAGAGCGCGCCTTGGAGAGGGCAGAAGGTGAACATGGCAAGTAGTCGTGGCACATGGATGATACCTGGGAAACTTTTGCCAGCAGAGACGGACGCTTACATGATCCCCTTGCCGCGTTTTTGTTTTCCTTTTCTCGGCGTCGTTCGTGTTGGAGTGGACGCCCTTGCGCGATACAATGACAGTGATGGAAGTCAACGAAGACAAATAAGGGAAGCTTCTCCCGTCAGTCGTCGCACTGCAGGGTGACGAGAGCGGACCGGCCCAACGATGTTGCGGCATGTCAACCTACCCTAGGCCACGACCATGAGGATTTCGCGATAACGTTGTCACTTGGCACCTGACCGCGGCAACTTACGGGCTACCTACTAGTAGTATGTAGGAAATACTACGTACAAGACGGACAACAGTGGCCACTTGCAAGAAGCAAGGAGGTGCTGGATACTACGTAAGTCTCTCTTGGGTAGGCGGCTTTTTTTTTTTTCTTTGACAAATAACTCATACACCATTTGCCACGGACAGACACATCGTACTGCCATCATCTTGACAACGACATCAGTTTGTCTGTAGCTACATGATGACGTCTGTAGTGAAACCGGTTATTATCAGCGGCGCTGGCATCATCGGCCTGACGCTCGCCCACGGTCTCAAAAAGGTATTTTCCCATCCATGGTTCAAAAGATTGATTGGTTTGTTTCTGGCAAGCGAGAAAGACCGTGGCCTTTTATTTTTGTTTTTTGGCGGCAAGACCGCCATGGGCAACAGCTTCTTTCTCTCGATGCACGCTACTAAATCTGGTGTCCCGTCGTCCTGCAGGCCAAGATTCCGTTTCAGATTTACGAACGCGACGAGCACATTGATGCTCGTGGCCACGGATGGGCCATAACGATCCACTGGGCTCTGCCGTTTCTCGTCGAGCTCTTGGATGACGACACGGTCGAGGCGCTCGAGCACGTCCAGGTCGACCCTGAAGTGGGCCGCCAGGACAACGGCAACTTCCTCTTCATCAACCTGGAGACGCTGGAGGCCAAGTTTCGAATCCCGCCCAACAAGCGCCGCCGGGTCAACCGCGAGAAGCTGCGCAAGGTGCTGCTCCGCGGCGTCGCGGAACACGTCCAATGGGGCAAGCGGCTGGTCGGCGTCGAGACGCTCGTCGGCGCGGATGGGGGCCACGTCCGCGCCACATTCTCCGACGGTTCCTCTGCAGAAGGGAGCATTGTCGTCGGGGCCGAGGGGACGAGCTCGCAGACGAGAAAGCTGCTCGTGCCGGACAACCACCGCAACCACCAGCTCCCCGTGCGCTTCATCGGCGCTGCGGTGGACATGACGCCGGCACAGGTCAAGCCGCTGCGCGACATTGATCCTCTTCTCTTCCAGGGATGCCATCCCGCAACGGGCCACTTCCTCTGGGTCTCCATGATGGAAACACCGGAGGTCAACGGCACCAAGGGCACAAGCGACGAGCGATACCAGGTACAGATCATCGTCTCCTGGCTGGCCAGGGGAGACCAAGATGAGGTCCCGCCCACCAGTGCCGAGCGTATAGCCGAGATGAAGCGCCGCGCGAAGGAGTTCCATCCCCTCCTCCGCCAGGCCGTCGAGAGCATTCCCCAGACGGCACCGGTCCTCGAGGTTGGTCTCCAGGACTGGCCTTGCCTCGGCTGGGACAACCGCCAAGGACGAGTGACATTGATAGGCGACGCAGCCCACGCCATGACAATGTACAGAGGCGAGGCCGCGAACCACGGTATGCTCGACGCCTACAACCTTGTCCGGCAGCTGAAGGGGGTCTTCGCCGGCGAGACAACGCTCAAGTCCGGCATTGACGAATACGAAAAGGAGATGAGGGACCGCACAGGTGGCGATGAGGGCGCCGTCATGCTTAGCAGACAGGCGTGTCTCGACGCCCACGACTTCCACGGGCTGAATGAAAACTCGGCAGTCTTGAGAAGGCGGGCCATCAACATCAAGGCCACATGAACCCCCCCCCCCAGCACGTAGAATCGGAAACAATTTCAATGCCCATTTGATCAAGGTTTAAAAAAAATGCCGCTACAACATACGTAAAGAGAGGATGAAAAAAAAAACCCACATCAGTACAAGTCTCTGTCAAAGATGAATAACGAGTTACACGGACAAAGAAACGAAATGAAAAGTCTGGAATTCAAAAAAAAAAAAAAAAAAAAAAAAAAAGGCAACGCTCCCAACTATGACGGAGTAAAATCTATTTCCAAACTGTTTCGCTTGAACGCCCATTGGCTTGAACGGGAAGGTTTGACAGGAGTAGAGTAATAAAAAAAAAAGAAGAAAAAAGACGAAGCTCCAGTCCCGTCCCATTTCTGCCTGCCCAAATGTCCATAATCGACAAGTCTCTGTTACCCCCGGGTATTGGTTGCCCTAAACCATACATGGCAAACATGCCATTGGTCTCTCAAGTCGTAAAAACGCCGCCCAGTCGTGTCTGTAGACCATACGAGACGTACAAAGATATTTGCAAGAAGAGTAGAAAAGAGAAAGAGAGGGGGGGGGGATCAATGTTCTTTGATATGCGCTCATTTCCGGTGTCGTGACCCCTGTTCAAAGACAAAACTTTCTGTCCAACATTCTCAGTGCTCTCGTGTCTTCGCTGACACCGCACTTCTCGGACAAGGCGCCACTCGTCCGCGTGGTGCTTGGGGCGATGGTTTTGTCGGTCGACTCGCTCGCAGGGTGCAGCAGTGATGACAGGCTGGAGAACTGACCGCGGTTGGTCATGGTGCCTTCACGTTTCACCCTGGGCGGGCTGGCACTGTGCTCTCGGGTCGGTGGCGTCATGCTCGGGTGAGAGGCGACAGAGCTGAACGCCGGTAATGGTGCATTCGAATCTCGACGTCCCTTGAAGCTGGGAGAATCCGGATGTCGCGGAGGTGATGGGCCTGCAGTGTGATATGAGGACGAGGTGGCGGCAGTGACTGGTTGAGGATGCTGCAGAGGAGGAAGCGAAGGCCGATCGTAGTGCGAGACCTGCGGTGGAGCGTGGTGATAGTGACCGTGCGCGGCATAGGACTGGTGAGGCTGCGGCGGTGCAGGAAGCGCGTGAGCAGCACCGTGAGAAAAGGGCGCAGGTATGTAGTGGGAATAAGGAGGGGTCGCATCGGGCGAGGGAGGCCAGCCGTATCCAGGCTGGGGATAGTGAGCATAGGCCGTGGGAGGAGCCCCGGGATGATGAGGAGCGATCAAGTACGGCTGTTGCATCGGTGTCCGGGTCAGGGCCGGAGTCTGGTTGGTTTCGCCCATGCTCGATTCTGGGTACATGCCCTTTGGCGGGATGATGGCTCTCAGTGTAGGGTCCGAGCTGGGTTGTGACAGATCCGGCTGGCCAGGTTGCGGGCGAGAGTAGTAGGAGATGAGGTGAAGATGCTGACCGGTGGAGGTGGTGATGCTGAACGACTGCTTCATAAGGCCGTCGGCCTTGTATCGGTACCCTTCTGGCTCACCCTCATCGTGGTCCTCGTCGCTTCCGCGTCCCGAGTCGGGAGACTTGCCGTTACCGCGCCGCGCGCTGCCGAAACCGCCTCCTCTCTTGCCCTCCATCTCGCGATATGTCAAGAAACTGCCGGACACGCGACTCGCACTCCATGACTTGCCATCTGTCCATCGCCTCATGCCAGCTTCCTTTTCGTCCCATACGAAGACGGATCCCGAGCGAATCGACTGTCTCTCCTTTTCCGAGAGACGACGCTGCACCCGCGGCAGCAAACCCAATCGACATGCCTCGAACAACTTGATGGCGTCGACGGGAGTACGCACGTAGCCATGGTACGTCTCCATTTTTTCGGAGCTGATGAGCTCCGTTTTGAAATATGTTGCCGTGCCTGCTTTCGCAGGACGTTGAAGACGTGGCAAACGGAGGCAATTGGGTGCGATAAGCACCGAAAATGAGTTCAGTAAACTCGGGAGAGGAAAACGTTTCCAAAAGATAGAGTTGGCCGCTACGGAAAATTTTCGGTCAGCCACCGAAGCCAGACAGAACCATCTCGTGAGAGGAAACTTCCAATGAAGACAACAAGCTCTGGGGGGGTCGTCAATGCCAAGATGTCTTGGTTCCCATGAAACAAGTTGCAGAGTAGAGTCATCAAGTTTGATGCGTCCTGCCTGCTCTTTTACCCCCCCCCTCCCCCCCTCTTCTCATCATGTGTGCAGGGCACTCTCGCACAGGAGAGCGAGCGCAGCGCATTCTCCGTCGTGATGAAGTTTATGGCGACGAGCTGACACATGGAGAGACCTTTCTTGATGAGGCGCGTACATGCAGAGATGGGCAGACGTTGGAAAACAGGATTGATGTACAAAAGATGCGACAGAGCTTTTTTTGTTTGGTCTTTTTTTCTCTCCCACCAGAAATCCTTGTCAATGCAACATACCTATAATTGAGTTGTGGCAAGAACGTCGACGTTTGGCCAAGAGTTCTTGGCCAACCTGATGCGGCGGATATGTGCGGCAGATTATTGTGTGACGAAACGGATAGAGCGACAAGAACTGCTACGCTTGTCTGGCAAGTACGGCGACAGACCAGATAAAAAGGCCGACGTGGGCACGGGTTGGTGGTGACGGACTAGATCGTTTGACTGGGTGCGTTAGGCAAGGCTCAGAGGCTTGGAGAAGTCGAAAATAAGGAGGAGGACTACCAGAGAAATAAGGTTGGGGCACCGGCGCTCTGCGTGACATAACGAACGGGCAAGGGGACTGCGACAGAGGCAACGATCCCCAAAGTGTATCAAAGTCGACCAAATGGATAAGTCGGCGGCGCTGTGCAGCCGAGAAGGGGTGTGCGTGTGTGGTGTGTGGTGTGTGGTGTGTGGTGTGTGGTGTGTGGTGTGTGGTGTGTGGTGTGTGGTGTGTGGTGTATGGTGTGTGGTGTGTGGTATGTGGTGGTGTGTGGTGTGTGGTGTGTGGTGTGTGGTGTGTGGTGCGTGGTGCGTGGTGCGTGGTGTGTGGTGTGCTGGTGTGCTGTGTATAAGAGTGACAAGTGTACAAGGGCGGAGGAGAGGAGGGCCAGGTTCTGGAACCTTGGGCAGGGTGTGTCTCTAGTGGGCGGGGCGTGGCTAACGTGCGTCCCAAGCAATCTCGTTCAGGTGATGATCAGCAAAAGAGAGCGAGAGCGAGAGCGAGAGCGAGAGCGAAAGAGGGAGAGGGAGAGGGAGAGAGGAAAGAGACAGGGAAAGAGACAGAGAAAGAGAGAAGGAAGGAGAAGGAGAGACGGGCGAGTTTGACGAAGTCAGCGGAAGGGATGTCGTCCTTCTGGCCGCCTACCTTGCCTATCTTATATAGTACTAGGCAGGTAGTTGTGTATTATTTTAATATACTACTAACAAGCATCAGACAGATGATCTCATGGCGCAAGCTTTCTGGCTCCAGCAACGAAGCTTCGAGCTTAATCCGTGGCTGGCTTGCCACTGGACAAGCACAATGAGGTGATCTCCGAGGAACCAGGGCATTCATGGCAAAATAATGACGGCGACAGACACGGCGTGTTGCCATTTCCCCTGTCAATTTCAAAAAGCCAGTCACAGTCACGGTCTACTTGTCAACTTGACCCAATGGTCGTCTGGCATTGGGCAAGATTGGCTCGGCACCACGACTGCAATGGCTCTCCGATGGTTGCAAGTGGCGGTAACGGAATGTAGGCGCAACCGTCGAATATAAACTATAATATGTGTCATAACTAGTAGAGTTTATATCACATATGCATGTACATGGTTGAGCTTGGGCGACAGGACCGGAGCCACGATGACAACAAAGACCCGCGCTGGCTCACCTCGGTGAGACATCATGATTCGGGAACAACAGTAAAGCTACATACAATGTTTGTATCTTTGCATCTCCTGGCGGGCTGCAGCGCCCTCCTTCTCTCTTCATTTTTCCGTATCCAAAACTGTTGTGGGAAGTCTCAGGGGAACGAACACCAAGCCCCTCCCCCCCCTTTTTTTTTTGCTAGTCTCGCCTATTCTGTACTCTTCTCCATAAACACTGGAGCTATTTCGAACATTGTCAACTGATTGATATAATACGAGGCAGAACGACACGGGTTGCTCACAAGGGGGCCGGGAATAAGACGCGATTGGAAGGAAAAGGGCGGTAGCGACGCAATTTGGGAGCGGTGCCAGTCGGCTGAGCCAAGAAATCAGGATGGCATAGAAGAAAAAAAGACGAGCACAAAGCCAAGAAAACTGACGTCTTTAAACAGGCACAGGGTCGCAGAATGCGCACGAGTCACGCCAAGACAGACAGAATACAGCTGGACCAGTGTTAGGCGATTGAACCACGGCCGCGACATGCGCCGTGGAACTCCTGTTGGAAACAAGCCGGCCAAGGGGGGGGGGTCGGGCAGGTGTTTTCGCTCAAATCTGGTTCTCCGATAACGCCGATCAGCCCAATGACGAGGGCATGCCCGGACCATAGTTGAGGGCGGGCTCATCATGTTACTCTCTCACGCCGGCGGCAATTGTCTTGACCAGTGTCCTCCGTGTCAAGTCGCTCACCCCCATGCGCGACGTCTTTTTAGCTTTTTTTTTTTTTTGGCGGGCCGCGCAATCGTCCTCGAACCCTGCACAGCTGGGAAATATCATCATGATTCATGTGACATGTTTGTGTGCGGCAAGTTTTTAAGGTCAAGGTGTGAGTGGCGGCTCCTGGATCGCAAAATTGGTGATGAGTTAAGGTGCAAAAAGGATTGATGCTAAGCTTAAATCTGTCTGGTTGTAGACTCATGACCAGGTTGGGGTGGGGCGGGAAGCAGGGAGGGGGTGGTCAGGGTGGCTGTAGCTTCGAGTTTGGGTTGTGGGGCGTGGCGCAAGCCGCAAGGTCAGACAGCAGCGCAGGTTCAGCCAGAACTTGACGACGCTGGAGAGGCGCACACTGGGTAAATCGGCATCAGCTGTGGATCCGTCTATGTCTTGGCAAGCTTCCATTCATGCCGGAGTAGGAAAGAGACTTTAGCAATAGGCAAATCCGCCGTTGCAGTGGCTGTACCTACTATCTACAAAGAGTACCCATACTCGCATACTCGCATAAACCGCAACTTACGTGATTTTAATTGCGGGTACTATGAAATACAAGCATTTTTTTTTTCAGACATGTTGGATGATGAGACGAGACTCGAGTATGGGACCAAGACACAAGGCGACAACGGAAAAAAAAAAAAGGCGTGTCAGCCGTTTATCCAAAGGGCAAGAGAGAGAGAGAGGGAGGGAGGGTGCCGCGCTCCAACAGCTTCGTGGCATCGCTGGCCGGATATGCTATATGCTGAATGGCAGGCGGCCAACGCTGGCTTGGTGGCGCGTACAACCCTGGGTAAGTCGGCATCGCGCGCAGTCCACCCCCGGCGCCTCCCGGCTCGATGGTCAACGTTGTTGACCGGTGACCGCTACGTCAGCGGTCATTGACATTTCCAAAATAACCCAAAACGACGGTCCCTTTCCCGGGGGGTGAGAATGTAATGGAAATGGGCCATGATGGTACAAATCTATTTGTAAGCAATAAGCGAGGAACTCCCTGCCAAATGAGCCGCAACTTTTCAGCCTGTGATTGAAGCGAGTGGGAACGCAATTGCTTGGGGGGAAACCGATGGCCAAGACGAGAACGAAAAAAAAAAAAAAAAAAAAAAACTGGTCGTGCAGCAGTGCGCTAGCTCTTTGCTTATATGTCATCTTCCCGCTTCCAGAGAGAGAGTAATGCAAAAGAAGCAAAAAGGAAGGAGGGGGCAAAAGGAAAAAAAAAAAGAACGAAAAAAAAAAGGGTAACGAACGCCTCCGTCTACCCCCTTGTCCCCCCCCGTCGCTGCCCCCCTTTCCATTTTTGGGGTTTCGATAGACGAGCTGCGGCCTGGTGACTTCCGAAGAGCTTGGCGCAGCGGAGAATTTCAAATTGGGGTTTTTTTTTTTTAATGATTTCATTTCGTTCCTCTGTCTGGCCTTTTTTTTTGGGGGGTCTGGGTCTGCTTATCCTGCGCACCCAATTTGTGGCTGGTGGCTGGTGTAAGGATTGGAAAAGCGAAGCAATCGGTATCTAATATACGAGATCCTTGTGGTTTTGGGCACGTGACTATCTGTAATTTGTAAGCCACAACGCTGCGAAAAGTGGCGTAACGTACTATACAGACCGAATCAAAGATAGTCCTCTTGCATAATCTACATCTTATGCCCAAGTAGGAAGGAAGCACTCTGACCTAAGGAAGGATACTTAGTCATCGGTTTTTGATATACGGAAAAAGCTTAGTCAGTGAGTCAAAATGCTTAGCTAGCAATACTTTTTTGCAGGGCGTTATGACACTACGTAAGGAAGGATTGTATGTGAATTACCACTACTCTACCACGTACCAGTATGTATGTATGTATGTACTACTACTAATGGAACCAACCCGTTTTCAGCCACTCGAAGCCACAAGTTGGGTGCAACATATCGGGAACTGGGCGACCCTTGTTTTTCAAGTTTATTTGACTGACTGAAAGAAGGGAACCGCCGCGCCCCTCGTATTCACCTACTAGTAGTAGTCGGCAGACGTGATTTCATATCCTGTTACGAGACTCGAACTAGGTCCGTCATCCTCCACCATCCGCAACGGAACGGCGGCCATGCGGTTTCGTCATGCTTTCCCCCCCCCCCCCCCAAAAAAAAAAAAAAAAAAAAAAACTGGTCGTGCAGCAGTGCGCTAGCTCTTTGCTTATATGTCATCGTCCCGCTTCCAGAGAGAGAGTAATGCAAAAGAAGCAAAAAGGAAGGAGGGGGCAAAAGGAAAAAAAAAAAGAACGAAAAAAAAAAGGGTAACGAAC
>JABAEC010000004.1:428131-464253 GCA_013435705.1 Claviceps paspali
TGGGGGCCATGGGGTTTTTTAATTGTTTCCCCCCCCCCCCCCCCAAAAAAAAAAAAAAAAACCATCCTTGCATCAGAGGGAAAGGGGTACGAGAAGGAGAAGAAGAAGAAGAAGAAGAAGAAGAAAAGCGATTTACTCGCGTGCAACACGTACGTCGGCTGGGTATAGGTCTCCTAGTACCCATGATTACTGTCGCACAAGTCGCCAGTCCTGAGCAAGCGAGGACGATCAGATGTTTTGAAAAATACCGGCATCATTAGCTTTTGTTACACTATATATTCCGAGATGGGTGGTTTCAGTGTCATTTGTTGGCCTCGTTCCACGGATAATCGGCTTTGCGCACCTCAGATTTGGGTCCATTTTCTGCGTCGATGGCGCCAAGGCTGGCGCACTTTTGCATCCATGCAGCATCGCGAGCAGATAGGTGGACAAAGTATGTCTGTCCCCTTCCGGATCTACTACGTAGTCTTTTTTTTTTTTTTTTTTTTTTTTTTTGCTTCTCTTTCATTTCTCTCTCCCTCTCTCCCTCTCTCTCTCTCTTTGCTTTTTTTTTCTTTTCTTTTTTTTTTGTTCTTTTCTTCGCTCGCACACTTTCTTCTCCCGTCTCCTCAAAAATTAAGGTTCGGCGCCCGCTTTAGAACGAACACGAGGAGCCCTATAGAGTAGTCGAGCCCGTTCAGGGAAAGATAATTTCATTACTATCAAGACAGCAGGGAACAGGGACGGGCGAGTGGTGGGGGCGGAAGTGGGTGTGCAGCGAAATGTGACCAGCCGGCCAGCACCCACCAACGGATAGCTCGGCGCTCGTTGCCCTCGTCTCGACCACTGCGAGTCGCGCTTTTAAGCATGAATTTAAGCGTTGCAAGCCACCTGTCTTGGCACTCGCACAGTGTAGCATTGACAAGCATCCGACACGGTCGGGCAGGGATGGAGAACAGCCAGTGAGCGAGTGTCTGTGTTGTCTTTTCCTTACGACAAGGCGAGTTGCCGCTGTCAATCTGACGAGGAAACCCAATGCCGTGAAGGAAAACAGGTGTATATTGACTCTTCGTACGGGGCCAACGCAATTGTCATGGACATGAGACGGAAGAAGAACGAGAACGAGACGACACAAACAAGCTGTTTTAAATGCGTCTCACACTGTACGAAAATGGTAGCGGGCCCTTAGCCCACCACGGAAACGAAAGACAACGACAAGGGATGCGGAGGCGCAGAACGACTTGGCACTTGTCGAGATGCCGTTTGAGCCGACTTGGCAACTGTCTGGTCACTGGCCACCTGCCGTTCGTGGCCGCCATGGCATCCCTGTCTAGAGACATCCACAGGCAACCACAAAGCCAGGCCGTTGGCAGGGTGTGGCCGTGGGTGTGTGTTTAACGCTGGGTGAAAAGAAAAAAAGAAAAAAAAAAGACGCGAACGGCCGCAAGGTTTATTTCCGGCCCGTCTAGTATGCTGAACTGACTGTTGGCAGCTCCATCCAGTGTGTGCTGTGTGCTGTGTGCGTGCGCGGGGGTTCATCAGCAGAGGGGCCCTCTTTTTGTTTCTGTCCGTCTAGAAAAGAAGACGAAAAGACAGCAGCGTTTTTATACACACACACACACGCACACGCACACGCACACTTATTGAAAAAAAAAAAAAAAAAAAAAAAGGGGGGGGGGGGAGGGGGCCGTGATTCTCGTTCCGCTCGGCAAGTCGTTGTTTCGAAGCTTAAAATAAAAGGGAGGGGAGGTCGGCTTCGAGGGCCAACCTACTACCCTTTCCTTTCCTTTCCTCGTGCCGGTTCGTCCTGGAATCCTGGTGACCAATGGTCTATGCCGAGTCCATCCCCAGATTGGCTGCGTCTTAAGCGACCTGCGACTTTGGGCGAGGTGGGAAAAAAAGAAATGCGGATGTTTCTGCTTAGTCATTCACTGATTTTTGCGCAGCCCGGTCCAAAAATGACGACTTCGCAGATTGATTGCTGACGGAACGCCGGAGCGACGCAGGATCATGGACCGGCATCGCTGGACACTCTAGGGGATGGAATTTGCTATCTACTATGCGACGGTCCACAACAAAGTGGACATACCCACATGTCCTCACACGCGTACGCATCTCTCTTTTTTTTTTTTTTCAAATTTCAAAAAAAAAAGTTTGCCATAATTTGTTTCTTTTTTTTTTTTTCTTTTTTTTTTAAAGTTTACCAGTTCCAGGGGGCCCTTGATATACCATCCCGCAGAACACGCCGAGAACCAACCACCCCTTGTCCCGTCCGATTTCGATTTCCACGACTCGACGTCGTACATACACGTACACATATTCCACACATGCCTACCTGCCCAGCTTGGCAGTGCGTAGTAGTAGCACCTACCCACCTGGTACGTACGTGGTGTAATATACACAGGAATGAATCCTGATGACGACGTCACCGGGCATTTGCATTGAAAGTCACATGACAACCGCAAACAACCTAGAAATACCAGAAGCAAAATCCAAACAAAAAAAAATGCATGAAAAGAAAAAGAAAAAAAAAAGAAACAGGTAATTCAGCCAGCCACCCATGTCGTATCATGGCTGCTACAGAACCACCATGGACATCCACCACCAACCAAGCCTTCTCTGGCCCCAGCGAGGCCATACTACTACTACGTAAAGAACGGCGTTCGACGGGAGGTGATTTTTGACGTCGCGTTGCAAAATGCAACATGGAACCTTGCCGTTACAACATGTCGCTGACTTGGCTGCCCATTCGGCCGATCGGGAGGGAACGTCAGGCACAAGACAATCAGACAGATTGCTGATCTCTTGGCGGCCATGAGACAGACGATGTATCGGTGGCCTCCCACGACTTGCGTTGCAGCTTCGCGGCCGGGCCTGTCGCTTGTCCTGGCTTGAGACTGGTTACATTGGATTCACAAGTCTGTCCTCGTCTTGGACAACTCGGGTTAAATAGATCGACGCCGCAAGTCTCACGTCCGCACGTCTTGCCTGCTGTCTTTTTGTCTTTCCTCTTCTTTATCTCTGTCCAATCTCGCCGACGTCCAAAGAAGGAAGAAATGTCGCCACCTAGACAGGAAGTCGGCTGGCTGTAGGGTAGTCGGGTTTTGTGACTCGGCCCGAAAAAAAAAAGAAAAGAAAAGAAAAGAAAACAAGAGAGGGGTCCCCCTCAGCAACTGGCCAATCCAATCCATCCAGGGTTGACGATGAAGTCATTCATGTCAACAACAACCCCCAGTTTTGCTCTCGTCTCAAGGTTCGGGCCAACCTTCCTTCTCTCTCGACATCCAGACTAGGCGAAGCGGACGCGCGCGGCGTGTATGTCTCGGCCGTAATAATTATGGACATGGCGATTAAGCTTATGCCAGACGACGGAGAAGTCCGACGCGCGCACGCCGCTCGGCCTATCAAGCCACAATCATTGAACGATGCTACGCCGAGGAGAGAGCCGGCGATCGACTATCGGAGTTCAGGGGCTGCATATAGATTCTACCAAAAACCCCACTGGCTGACGACGTGTTCTGTCCCGTCGATGAAAAATAAAAACAAAAATGAATAAAAACAAATCTCCTTTCGTCCGCCGGCTCCGGCGTACGATGGCATTCGGGGGCCGATCGCGGGTGGTGGGAGTGACCGTAGCAACGAAAAGGCTCTTCAACGCTGCGGCTTACCAGGCCCGAAAAGGTACCTGGCTCGTCTCTTCATCTCAGGATCATCTGTGCCCCGAAGGGCTCCTCGTAAAGGGGGTCCTCCTACACCCACCTCAAACGGCTGGCTATATAACCTGCCAAAACAAATACTGCTACATCAGTGGTATCACGTCGAACCTAGGATGCGACGTTCAGCCTTGATTTTCATCCAGGGGCTGGTTGGCCCGGCTGCCGTCTGCCACGACGGAATAGGTTAAGCCGTCTCATGAGGGCTATTACTTCCTCCGTTCGGTGGAACATGAGTGCGATAATGACGAAACGCGATATGGATGTGGAACTAGACGTCACCCCTGGCCAACGCTTGATTCTTTCTGTCTGCTCTCCACTCTGTCACGGATTCTTCTCGACCTAAGCCATCTAATCTAGCTGCCGCCTGAGCAAAACCTCTTGTTCTCTCTCCCTCACCTCCATCATGAACCGGCTTGCTCGTCGATCCAGCACTGCTGACGCACTGCCAATAACCCTAAGCTGAGATTCATCGACAAACAATTCGTGAGGTGCAGGAGGGGGAGAAAGAGGCTTTTCTATATAGTAATATACTTTTTCTTTTTCTTTTGTTGCTGATATGCCAAGCAACCACACATACACACACACACACACACACACACACACCCCAAAATTATGACCATGAATTGATGGCGAGTGAGAGCAACGATGACGATGATGATGATAAGCAAACAGGAAGAAGACCATTCTATATACCCTGACGATCGTATCCTCCCTCTGTTCTACATGATAACACAATGATGGCCGTCTGACCGACTTTCCAGCATTCCCAAGACCGAGACAGTCGCAGGGCTGGATTCCGCCTGGCAAAATACAAGTTCCGATGGCGCGAATCCATTTCGTCCACAGTGACCAGACACGCTGAAGGAAGAGTCGAGCTGAAGGTGTGATTTGATTTCCAGGACAGACAGCCAACCCTTGGCATCACCGTCCATCAAGTTGGAATGCTCTGCATGGCGGGTTACGCGAAACGTCGCCGAACCAATGGAAGTCCCAACACCAGGCAGTTACCTACTGACACAGAATCCACGGCGAATCTTGTCTCGGCGGCTCTGGTCAGCGGCGGAAGCGTCGTGGGCAGGACTATGACGGACCTCCCCGTCGGAAGCGCACTACTATACTACGCAGACAGACGTCACAAGGGCTCGTGATTCACAAAGAGAAGAAAGGGGACTCGGAACGCATGGTTCATATCAGCATACTATCTGAATTTGGCCTTGGAAACCGGTGGGTGATACGGTATCAACATGCATTGGAGGCAGAAGCCAGACACATACGTAGTACAGGAAGTGGCCAACAGAAACACGCATCACACACACGGCGCAAGTTCCGCGTATGAATATCCAGCCCCTCCCCCCCCCCCCCTCCCCTCCCCGGTCTACACAGTACGGTACACGGTCCCGAACCCCGGCCGTCCACGTGGTCAGATTCGCAGCTGCAAAAGGGGTTCATCATCCGAATGCGACTCACGGAAAGGTTCCATCGTCCCTCGGACTTGAACACTATTTCCAAGGCCGCCCGGCGAAGGAACGGTGCGTTGAGAAAGACATTTCAACGCAAACCGCAACTAGAAGGCTACCCGAGAAGGGAAAAACAAAGAGAGATATATATGAAAAAAAAAAAAAAACCAACGACGACGACGAAAAAGAACCCAAGTCCAGGGGGAAGAATCCGGTTTTGCTTTTGCTGCATTTAGCCGAGCCTCAGGGCTGCTCGGGCTTGACGGAATCCTCCAGCGGAACTGGCAGAAGCAAATCCATGCTCATGAGCTCACTTGTTGGGGAGGGGCAATGATTAAAAATAAATGTGGTTCTTTATTTCTCTCCTCAACTGGCTTTGCTCTGCGTCGTCGTCACCAACCTCCCCCCTCTATGTACTGGGTAAATAGGAGTATCTACTGGTATTTTTACCGGATGCCCAACCGTTGTGCCTAGTAGTACCTACTACACATCGACACCTCATCAATGTCCTTTACAGACTTTGTCATCTTGGACCGTCAGCTTAGCGGATTTGTCGCAGTCCGCCTCATACTCGGGGGTCATGAAGGCACAGCCGCCTTTGCTGGGCGGCGTCAGACCGAAACCAATGGTGATATCGCAGCCTAAGACGGTCAAGCTCGCCATAGGGGCAGCAACGTTGCTTCCCTGGTTGTCCCACGCGACATATTGCACCCTTTCCCCCTTGGCAGATTCACTATTTCCCGGATCCCCCTTTGGTTAGCGAAAACGGTTGTTTGCGGGGTTTTTTTTTTGGACTATATTGAACGCGAGACGTACAACTTTGTGCAGCAGAATTCCACCACTTCAGCTGCTCTTTCCACCTTGCTGGGAGCGTCTTGGACAGGCGTGGGGTTGGCGGTGACGGTGCACACCTCGAGGGTGGCGATGGCCAGGCTGCTGAGGATGGTGGCGAGCTTCATTGTGCGAGTTTGTTTTGTGTTGATAGACGGCCGAGGTTTGAGGTTATGGTCTGTTCTTGTCTGCCGGAAGGGACGGTTGGACGGTCCGTCCTGTCCCCTTTATATATACACACGCACACGTTACAAACAAAGCCAGGCGTGCGTGGCCTGATCCATCGGGAACTTGCCCAGCCGAACATCCCTTTTTAACCGGCTCATTAGCCGACATAAACGAGTAGACAATGTCTGGGCTTCTTTTGCACTCGTTTTTGATTGGTACCTTTGTCTCCAATGGTTGGACGCTGTTTGGAGGCTTCGGCTTTTCATCTGGCGGGGGAGGGTGCAACTGGCTTGAACGGCTTGACTTGACTCCGCGAGGATCACTGCGTTGGCCGTGACTTCCGTCCAATTCGACTCTTCGTAGTATGCCGTCGCGCGTGGAAGTGGAAGAAGGGGATAAGGCCTCTATTCCCTTGGTCCTGTCTAACACTTGAATGGACAAAGGCAGCGAGTTTCCGGGAAGAACGACCAAAAAAAAAAAAAAAAAAACCCATCATCTGCTTCCTCACATCACCTGACGTTTGTTAAAGCCGAGGCAGAAGGTAGAGACACCTGTGTATAATAGTATTATGCAAAAAGACTATGAACCGGAACAACAAGCATGAGGCAGTTGCTGTATTTACCGGGATGAGAACGACAAAATGCGTCATTTTGCAACGGATGCGGCGGTGACTACCAAGGATATTGCGAACTGCCCTCCCCCCTTGAATGTTTGTTTCATCGCATCGCAATGACGAGCCGAACCAACATACCATACACACGGGCCGTCTACTACTCATCCCCCGCAAGCTGTCCGCCATGAAGAATAATGATCCGCAGTAACCTACGTCAAAGTGAGATGTCCGTAAACAGATACAAAGTGAGATAGAATAAAAATAGAAATAAAACCACAAACAATGAAAAAAAAAAAAAAAAAACCACATGTGTACCTTCGCCTGAACTATGCATATATATCGAATTATAGCGGGCTTTGTGATTTGGAAGCGAGCTATGTAGTAAGTGGTATTACAAAAAAAGAGAGAGAAAAAAAAAAGGGAGGGGGGGGGGGGAGGAAATGGTATCAAGTTATAAAAAGAAAGAAAGGAGAGGCAAAAACTCAAAACGCAAAAAAAAAAAAAAAAAAAAAGCTGAATCACTCCGCTTGCTTCATATCAGCTAGCTCGTATTCACCGTTTCCATCCTTCCCACGACCTTTTCCTCTGCTGCGCGAAAAGCCAGCAGCGTCGTCGTCGTCATCTTCGTCACGGCCTCTTTCCGTCGACACGCCAGCTTGACCCTCCTCAGCGGCGCCCAGGCTGTTCGTCGTGGCACTTGTTCTGGATGCGGACCCGAGGATCCTCCCGCTGCCGAAGAAGACGGGCTGCAGCTCGCGGTAGCGACATCCCCACATACCGAGAACAACCGAAACGGCAGACGAGCTCGCCATGGCCATCCACCACATGTAGTGCGCCGGGAGAGACCCCGTATACAGAGTTGTGAAGACGAGATGGAGGGCGTGTATGGTGAGGGCGAAGTCGGGGACGAGTTTGCTTCTCGCGACGAGGATGACGATGGCGATGGCCCTGCAGGAAAGGGTCAGCAAAAAAAAAAAAAAAAGATACAAGAAAAGGAAAAAAAAAAAAACCCTCCCCAAAATCACCGCGGAGGCGTCCCGACGTACATGAATAGTCCTCCGTCTAGTATCCACAGAAAGGACAGCAGCCACCCCTGCGTCGTATCACCGCGCACATTGCTCCAGCCCAGTATCATGTCGACGCGGAATTCCATGCCGGAAACCAGCGTCGAGAAGAGCATCAGGATCTCGGCCACGAGATAATACAACGCCTGGAGTATGGTAATTTGTGTCGCGATCTTGAGGGGCTGGAGCTCCGTAAGCGCGCCGGCGCGTGGGGGCTTCCGTCTCCGGGCCATCGCGTGTCGGCCGCCTCCCGGTCGCCAAGACGGTGTGTAGATGCGTTTTCAAGCCAGCTCGGACACGAGAGGATAAACAACCGAGGATCTTGATGCTGGCGTGGAATCCTGCTCGACGAAGGGGGAAGAGGGAGGCCGGGACCGCTGGCCACCGCCAGTCCGGCTTGAATCACAGCTTCGACAGGTCGGACAGACGGACGCCGGAATCGAATGCTGCGCCGGAAGAGTCAGGACCAGTTGTACCGGCAGTCAATGGCCTTTCACCTCGAGAGCCAGAGACAGGAAGAAAAAAAAAAGGCGTCTTCGAGCGTGGCCCAGAGTTGTTTTTGGCTTTTATATCGAAACAGGATCGTCTCTCATCAATTACCAGCTTTGTTCTCCACGCTGGAAGGAGATGAGACAGGTGCACATCTCACCGCCCGGATTCTGCCGGGTCGCGTCGCCACAGGCAGGGGGCTTCTTTTCTTCTTGGCAATGCCATCATCATCGGGCTTGTTGGGGACCTTGGGTCCAAAAACCATTCCCGTCTCAAACCTCAAACGTGAACTACCTGGAAATAACACCACACCCGAAATCGACAACAACAACCCGCCACCCTCGGTCTCTCTCTCCAACAACAAAAAAAAAAAAAAAAAAAAAAAAAAGACGAAAACAACCTCCCCTCCAAGCGTCGCATTCCAACAACGTCGAACCCCCCCTCCCCCTCAACAAACGGAAAAAAAAAAAAAAAAAAGCATCATGGTCTGGTGGCCCTTCTCGTCATCCTCCCGCAGCGACGCCATCCGCTCCGGCGACGCCATCCCGAACCGCCAAGAACGCTCCATCTGCTGGGCATCCCGCGACGCCTACTTCGCCTGCCTCGACGCCAACAACATCCTCGACGCAAACAAGGACGACGCCGCCGCCAGGCGCGCGTGTCCCCGCGAGGGCGCCGACTTCGAGCGCGACTGCGCCACCGCATGGGTCAAGTACTTCAAGCAGTGGCGCGTGGCAGACATTCAGAAGAAGCGACGGCTAGACGAGCTGAGGAAGCAGGGCGCCCAGGAGATGCAGGTTTCCACGACCTTTGCCCCCGAGGGAGGTGCGGCGTCCAAGGGGGCCGGGAAAGACGACATTCAAGACATGCTAGAAAGGAAGAAGAGGTAGCAAGGTCCAGCGATGAAGAAATATAAATAAACAAATAAACAAAGGATACGAAAAGAAGACGAAGAAGAAAAAAAAACAAAACAAGCAAGTGTTCGTTCAAGACGGGGGTTCGTCTACAATTTTGTATCAACAGAAAAATCAATGGAATCGTATGGTGGAGAGGCAGAACACTGTATACTAGGATACCACACCACACATTTCTCCCGAATCTCATTTAGAAAAAAAGAACAAGCAATCTTGAAGGGAAGCTCTTGGGTGATGCCAGGAACTTGATGGCGGGTGACTTGAGCGACGTTTTGTCACCAGGTAAAGCCGAAAAAATTAAGAGGCCGACATGGAAGAGAACCGTTGCAATATATGCCCAGACATTCTCATTCATGTCTCAAGACTACTTGCAATATATATATATATATACTATGCTCACTACTAATTCACAATGACCTCACTATTTGTTCCGTTGCGCTAGCATTCCGGTCGCGATTCACCAAGCGTCGTCACTGGCACAAATAAGGCAGAGACGTATGAACAGACGGAGCGAAATTGAAATGTATGATTGGTTGTGATGTGGAATCATAAGATAAACATTGCTAATTCGACAAAGGAGACAAAGTACACGCGCGGCGTGGCAGACAGGCATGCTCGACGCATCAATGGTATCATACATGTCTTTTTTTTTGGACATCTTTTTTGACATCTTTTTTTGACAGGAGAAAAAAAAAGAACAGAAAACAAAGAAAAGAAATTGGCGTGGTGCGAAATTGGCGTGGTGCGAAATCGGCGGCCTCTTGTACAACAACAACCCCCCCCCCCCCCCTCCTTCGCCAACTCAAGTCACAGACGTCCTTGCTCTATACTCATACTGTCTGACAAAGCCAGAACTCTCGCATCTTCCTTTGTTTTTCTTGTCCTGTTTTTTTTGACTCTTCTCAGTGGGGAAGAGCATCAAAAAGAACATGTTTCGTCTTATGCACCCTGTCGCATAGGCACTTTTTGTGTCATCTTCCAGATGCCGTGTCGATCGCTTTCACTTGCCCAATAAAATGTGCCATGTTGTGCTGTAATACAGATATGCTGAAGATATGCCTGCTTAGAAAGAAAGTGATCACTACCCTCGGGAATTCGCCAAGTAAGTCGGAACGCAGCAGCAAAGCCCCAGCGTCAGGGATGACTAAACCATTCGCACGCCGCTAACCTGCGTCTCTTCGTCCTTTGGCAATGGCGGTAGAATTTTGTTCAAACTCTCGTTGCTCAACCGCGGCCGCAAAGTGCGGCCGTATTCGGGATCAAGCGATTTGAGAAAAGGTGGAGGCAGCCGGTCCTTAGGCGGCGTTGGCGGTGGTGGCAAGCTCGACTTGGGAGGTGACTTGGTGTTGCCCTTTCGTAGTATCGATGAGAGACCCCAGGTGGAGGACTCTTCGTTGCGAGTGTTCTCGGATGCCTCTTCAACGACCGGAAGGATGGGCTCATGCTGAAGAGACTCACGCTTGTCTGGGGACGCCGACGTTGTGAGAACCCGATCCGGCACATTTGATTCCGTTTTCCCGGTGTGCTCTGTTCGACGAGCTTCCTTTGACGCCCTCTCCATCGTTTCCCGTACTTCTCTAGGTGAAGAGACGCCGCCCGGGGGGGGCGCGGGAGGGAGGTGGTCTGGCATGGGCGGGATGTCGTGGTTGTGCTTGTGCCACGAGCTATGCTTGGCTGACGATGTTTTATCCGCAGAGCTTGCGGCTTCTATGGCTTCTTGCTCCTTCTGCAATGCCTCCCTGCGAGCTTCTTCCGCCGACATGGTGATGCCCTCGATAAAGTTGTAGAACCTATCGCCATATTGCTCCGGTGGCAAGGCCGAGATTTGACTCCGATCGCTGGACAGGCCCTTCCAGAAATGCTCAATCTTTTTGATGAGTCCGTACTATAGGCATTCCAGATTAGCGTTGTGAAGGAGGAGTATTTGTCTTCTGTTTCGCGCACTCGACTTACATGCGTGAGGCAATCGATAACACCCAGGTAATAGACCTCGTCTGCTGGCGAGTTGTCTTCGTGAGTGGCTTGGAATCCCCCGTCGTCCTGATTGAAGACGAAACCAGGCCGAGAGTGATTTTCCCCCAGTTCACTGGGCATCTTGTCTGCCTGGCCAATGGGCACGGGACGCTCCTGCCGAATCTTCTCTCTGAGCTCTCGAGCCTTTCTCGCGTTCTCCATCTTCGACAGGGTCCTGAGAAGTACCGACGGTGGCTCGTCGGCACTGCTTTGCTCGCCGCCAGGATTGAAAATCTGAAGGGTTTTGTCACGAAGATTCTCTTCATTCCCCCGTGATAGATCATGGATACCTACGAGCAGAGAGTAGTCCATGATCTGCAATCGCTTGAGAAGTACAACGTCCTTGCGTAATTGTTCTAGAAACAGCCGTTTCTTCTGGATGCCGAGTTCCAGGTGTTGATGCCGTCTCAGCCAGTTCAAATCCTTCAGCGTTGCACGAGGGTTCTTGTCCAATTCATCCTCTTTGTAATCTCTACCAATGGTCGACCCCTTGAGGTCGAATGTAGTGTGAATGTCCCGGTGTGGTGGGAAAAGATTATTCATGACCACAAAATGTATTTTCTTCCCATAGGGCATTTTGACGCGGTGCAGGCCGTAAAATTGCGAGAGAAGAGTGTTGGGGTTGTTTTGAACATGGTTGTAATAGTCTCTCAGAATCTTGCCGAGAAACTTGTGCTCCCCATGGTGTATCGTCTTGATGATATACTTATAATCTCTGGAGAAATAAAAGAAGCTTCCGCTCTTGCCCGGAGAGCCGAGCTCAGAAAGTATGTATTTTCCAGTCAAGGACATGAGATAGTCGGCGGGGTCGAGTCGAAAAAGAGAGCGCAATCGACGGAAAACCCAAGGCGCGTAATCCTTGAATTTGAAATCGTATTTGGCAGAGGGAACAAGTTCGTTTCCAGTGCTAGCAACCCCGAGTTAGCCCTCTTACGCTTCAAATCATTTCTCTCTTTCGTACGCAAATTTCATCTTTTTCTTGTTGTCTTTTACAAAACACAAAACTCACATGTCAAATGTCGATTTTTGCTTGGCCTCGAAATCAGCATCTGTGAGTTCTCGGTCAAGCTTAGCATTTGTCCTTGAAACAGAAACACGGATCCCTGTGAGCATATTATATGCAGTGACCCAATTGGCATGACTCTCATCGACCTTGATGCCAACCAGAACACGATCGTCATCTTCTTCTTCCTTCCTCTTGCGTTTACTAGCTCGCTTCTGTCGGTAAGCTTCTGCCCAGCGTATGGCGTCTTCATCCGCCAAGATCCCGTCGCGGGGTGCGTCAGACTGCATTGACCGAGTAGTCCTGCGAACCAAGTTGAGCGACGCACGACGATGGCCCACAGGAGTTGCCGGCGTGGGAGAGAATCTTCCGCTCGCCTGCGCTGAATCTAATCCATCTTTGGAGGCTCGATCCGAGGCCTTCGGAGTTTCAAGGGTGTGCCGATGTTTTAAAGCCGCACCGGGGGTCGGAGGCTGAAGATATCCGGATGATGATGTACCGATTGTCGTGCTGCCTTGACAAGCTGGAGGAGACGAAACTCTATGTGGCAAGGACTGTGGTGGCACAAAATCTGCGACCGCTGGTGCTTGTACCACCGACGCGGTAGCATCGTCCCCCTTCGGCGATTCAGGACTTTTGTTCATGATAGATGCCAATTGAGTAGGAGCGGGAGCTCCGGCGCCGTTGATCCACAGAGGATGCTCTGTATCCTCAGTTTGATGGCTTTCGTCGGAGACTATCAAGCCAGGTGCAGTCGCATTTTGAAGCAGCTTCGGCGCTTTCGAAATCGAATTAGAAGAGACTTCACTGCCATTAACGCCTGAACCGGGCTGCTTGGGAACGGTGCGATCCGGAAGAGCTACGACGTCATGCTGAACCGTCGAGTGCGAAACGCACACCGGTCGATCGTTTCCACTAGAGCCGATGAGATCGTAGGCGGTAGAGTTCATACTAGTCGGCCTGGTGCCATTCCCAGTCAAGGGAGCGTGGTTCACGTCCGATATATCCGATTCGTGTGAGGAGGAAGTTGAGCTCTCGTCAAAGCTCTCATTTATCGCTTCGGAATGGGCGTGGCTTATCGAATCGCAATTGATCATATTTTTTTCAGAAAGACCAAAATGGTTGATGGGGTCGAGATTCAGTACGTCAGCTTCGGAAGAGAAGATGGGCGAGTTGTCGTCGTCGAGAAACGAGGGCATTTCGTTCAATTTTCTGCGTTGACGCAGCCGATACCTTATTGGATAGATGTAGTTTGGAGACACAGGTTCCAATTCCCACGTATCTTCCAGAAAGATTCGATTTGGCTGGATTTTTCTACCTCATATTTGTCCGAGTTTGCGGTGCAATGACCAATGTGATGGCAGGTGATGACTTTGCTAAATGCTCCAAGAAAGCAAACCACACACAAACACGTCGACGCTACAACAGCGACGCGCCGGACAGAGTCGAGGTTCTCGGTTTAATGAGGAAGATTCAAGAGGGATATTTGGCCAAAGCAATTTTTGAACGAGAATTGCTCCTCGGTCCGATCTAGTAAGGAAATCTGCGGAGGTATTCGAGGAAGAAATACGAGAGCGACAAGGACGGCAGAGCAAAATACAGCCTCGGAATGGTGAGAAAAGAAACGCGCTGAGAGAACGGCGTCACGGACCAATTGTTGTGAAGAGTTCTTTCTGGATGGAAGTGAAAATGCTCTGAACAGTCCGGCGAGATGCTGGCTGTGGACGCGGCTGCCGATGTTGGGTTGCGGACATGGACATGGAGAGAGAAAGGGTGGCTTGGTGCTTGGTGAGATGCTCAGACGGAAACTGGGCACAAAGCTGGGCGCGGTCTAGTGCAGGCACTGTGCGGACAGTTATGACGGGGTTAGTGCACGGTGAACTTCTGACACTGTGTACCCACTACAAATTCATGCGATAGCAATTGAGACAGGCAGTGGCAGTCACTTTAGTGCTTAATTTACTACTACTACTACGTAGTATGTACAACGAGGGCGGACTCTGGGGAAGGAAGGAGCGAACACCGAAGGAGGCTGCAGGCACCACAGACGCCGCCGCTCGTGGCGTCGTCGTCGTCGTAAAAAGGGTACCTGACTACCAGCAATTATCGGCGTGGCAGTCCGCCACTGACTTGGACACTGTGCCCTTCAGCCTTCAGGCAGCCATTAGGCCCGCAACAAGGGCCTGCTAATACTAGGTGTCTACTAGCAGTAGTACTACAGTACTAAGTACCACTAGTAGTAGGTACTAGTACTGACTGATAGGCGGGAAACCTGCCCCTGCATAGGCGATACTAAGGCACTCATACCTCTCTAACAGCTTTATATCCAAGCCGCCAACTTGACACTGTGCCGTACGATAACTCCGGAGATGAGGCGGGTCCCGAGGCAGGTAAGGCCGCTGACTCGCCAGGGGATAATGTTATGAGAGTGACCAGCATTGCTCATCTATGCTAGGCCATCTTGGCACTAGCAGCGACACAGCCACCGGTTGCAGCTGTTCATCATGAAGCGTAGATGCGGTGGATATTGTATTATATTATATCATCATATTTTGCCGACGTTTTGTAAGCTCCGAAATGGGAGCAACCCCTTTTGTCGCCAAAGTATCGTCACTGGAAAAATGAAACGTACTTAGTAGGTACTAAGTAGTAGGCATACATGTACATAGTACTGCATAGGGGACGGAAGGAGCCGAGACAGAAAGTCAATAACGAGGCACAACTCGTCGTTGGCTACAAACCAACCTCGGACGAATTCATCATCTAGAAGCACCAGGGTTCTATTGTTCCATCACAACATCATTACCACCACTAACCACTACGCGCTGCTCATCAGATTTGGGCGAGCCACGAAACCCATGGTTATTCAAGTCATCTGACCAATCGCGACCACAAGCGTCTTCACCTTTGCTCACGACGGATTCTTCGTTCAAGACCAAGACATCCCCGCGGTACGACATGCAAAGCTGCATACAGAAGGATATACTCGTCGCCGCGCATCGCACTTCACCACCACTGCCAGAGAAGTATCGGTTTGGCTTACCGATAGTAAGAGTTTGCAGCTTCAACGACGCAGACGGACTGCGTCGCCCCCGGGCGAGAGGATTGGAACCAGAGACGGCCAGGGGAAGGCGACTTCAAGCGCAGCACTCTCAAGAACTGCCCCTGCCCATTCGTGATTCCATCGAGAGGCGCGCGTCCGCAGCAGCTGTGCTTGTGGAGCCCCCCCCCAAATTCTCCCCCGTTCTACCATGACCTACCTGTTTCGGCCGCACTACTGGTTGTGGTTGGACGGGGGTCAGACGCTGCCCTGTGAATGCAAATCCAGTGTGTATACTACGTAGTACTACGTAGTATGCGCTATGTACTTTAATTGCTGATTGCTGGGCCAACTGTAACGGCCCTTGGCGCCAGACTCACAGTGGACAGTGGGCCCTCTATGCGGATTCCGTCGGCGGACTTGCTGCACCGCCCGCCGGGGAGGGGGGGGGGGGGGGTATCGCGCTATCGCATACTTCTACTACTCCGAAGACGCCCATGCGTTCGTTGTCTTATGTCTGATGTCTAACCCAGGGCGATGCGCATCAGCTTGCCCCCCATTAATCCTCGCCACCTCCTCCGTCCAGGTCCAAGATACACACAACCATGTTTCGCCACACTCTGCGAACTGTCGCTCGCATCAGCGCACCATCATGGCCGTCTGTCGCCTCCAGATGTTATGCCTCGGCGTCAAAGACTGTTTTTGACTGGCAGGACCCACTTGTATCCAAGAACTTGCTGACCGAGGAGGAGCTCGCTATTGCAGAGACTGCCGAGAGGTATTGTCAAGAGAGAATGATGCCTAGGGTTCTGCGTACGCCTCGCCTTCTTTCCCGCGCGAATCCCGCTGGTCAAAAACCACTCCCAATTAGATTTGCTGAGCCTGACTGACACGTCCAGCACAGAGGCCTACCGTGATGAGAATTATGACCCCAAGATTCTGGAGGAGATGGGCGAGCTCGGCTTGCTTGGCGCCAACATTGACGGATATGGCTGTGCGGGCGTGTCTTCGGTCGCGGGCGGCCTGATCACTCGGGCTGTTGAGCGTGTTGACAGTGGCTACAGATCCGGCATGTCTGTACAGTCATCGCTAGTCATGGGTGGCATCTACGAATTCGGTTCTGAGGAGCAAAAGGAAAGATTTCTTCCCCAGATGGCCAAGGGCAAGCTTCTCGGTGCTTTCGGTCTTACTGAACCTAACCATGGTAGTGACCCTGGCAGCATGGAGAGCAGAGCTAAGCCGCACCCTACCAAGAAGGGATACTATTCTCTCAGCGGAGCCAAGACCTGGATCACGAACAGTCCTATCGCCGACGTGCTCTTGGTTTGGGCCAAGCTTGAGGAAACCGGCAAGATACGTGGTTTTCTGGTGGAGAGGAAGGACTGCCCTCCCGGTACTCTGTCCACCCCAGCCATCAAGGACAAAAACGGTTTGAGAGCCTCCGTTACCGGCATGATTCAAATGGACGAGTGCCCTGTTCCCGAGGCCAAAATGTTCCCCGGTGTCGAGGGCCTCAAAGGACCTTTCAGCTGCCTCAACAGTGCTCGTTATGGAATTTCCTTGGGTGTCATGGGCGCTTTGGAGGATTGCCTTGCTCGAGCGCGGACCTATGCTCTGGAGCGCAAGCAGTTCAAAGGCAACCCACTTGCCAAGTACCAACTCATTCAGAAGAAATTGGCCGACGCAGCCACCGACGCTGCGTACGGTACTCTTGCCTCCATACAGGTTGGCCGGCTGAAGGACGAGGGTAAGGCCACTCCGGAGATGATCAGCATGGTGAAGCGACAGAATTGCGACACTGCTTTGCGAAACTCGAGAATTCTCCAAGAGATTTTTGGTGGAAACGCAGTGAGTGATGAGTACCACATCGGCCGTCACGTTGCCAATCTATACGTAACACAGACATACGAAGGACAGAGCGACATTCACAGTAAGTTGGAACACGCCAACCGGCTTCGTGTCATGAAAAAAAAAAATCGACATGCGTTGACCTCGTGTACAGGTCTCATATTGGGACGAGCCATTACCGGCATGCAGGCATTCTGCTGAGTCGTTCCAGATGTGAATTGGTCTGGCAGCACGGCCGGGGAAAAGAAGGATGTCGAGGAAAAAGGAGGTCTTTTTTTTTTTTTTTTTTTTTTTTGCGACCGAAGAGGACACACTACGTAGGCGAAGAACTTCAGTGATGGTTGTTGTATCCGGTCGGCAACATCAGCCCAGAAGTGATTGGACAACCCGCTGATGAACAAGTCGTTCGCCTCCTCTTATGTCTGTTTGGTAACCGGGCAGTGGCGGTGTCGGGGCGCTTGGAAGTTGCGACTTTGAAAAGTGGTGGCGCTGGCGTGGCTTGAGGCTTGAGTGTAAATTATAAATGTGAGAAAGAGTACTACTACTACTTACTACTTCTTACTACTACTCTTACTACTAGTAGTATGCCAAGTACTCTATGTACGTATATGAACATTCGATTGTTCGTGCTTGCGTGCTCGGCCCACTCTGCCCAAGTGGCAATGATGCGCTCCTGCAATCCCTTTCTGCCTCCTTTACCCCTCCAGCTGGATGGACGGCCGCGATTTTTATTCTCGTCCGGCCACTCAAAGCCTCCGGTGCTGATGAGGAATCAGAGTCAGACAGGATACAGCCCGTCACGACTGGGTGATTGATTAGTGGCGCTGCCCGCTCCATGTTCAGGCGGAAGCCGAGCCCAAATGCCCACTTCTTTCTGCCC
This sequence comes from Claviceps paspali, assembly GCA_013435705.1. NCBI lineage: Eukaryota > Fungi > Ascomycota > Sordariomycetes > Hypocreales > Clavicipitaceae > Claviceps > Claviceps paspali. The sequence continues at coordinate 446,147 of JABAEC010000004.1, forward strand.
CCCCCCCCCCCCCCCCCCCTCCCTCTTCCCACTTTGCCCACTCACCCTCCCCTCTCCTTCAGCCCCGTGCTCGCCCGCCTTGCCGCACTCTGATTTCTATCCCACCAGACTGATTTGACCCCTGCACTTTCTCTTTCCTTCCATTCACATACCCGTCAATCAACCTGCTTCTCGAGCACGCGAGGCATCGTCACCTCTGTCAAAACCCTTTCGGCCGTCGTGCACATCCTTCGACACATTCCTATCCGGACCGTCCTGACCGCGACGACGCTTCGCCGACTGCCTTCTGTCTTTGCATCGTTTTGGCAAAGCAAAAGCCCCTCCCGCCGAAACTAATCTGTTCACTGAAGTGCGTCATTCTCTGTTGCTTGTCCTCTCCGACCGCCCGTCCCACCGGCGTTTTGCCCCTCACTCTCACAAAGAGTAAAAAAAAAAAAAAAAAGGCTAACCACTATCCTACAGCACCAGCGATCTTCGCCAGAACAGAAACGACAAAAAAAATCATCAAACATGGCTCTCAAGCGTATCAACAAGGAGCTCACTGACCTCGGCCGGTAATTATATGCCTCTCTTTTCCCCTTTCCTTTTGACTATCCGCTCCTGTTTCCAATCTCGTGAGAGATTTGACTCAGTGCGTCCGACGCCCAACATTACGAGGTGGGGCGTACAGTGAGCGGGGTGCTGCCTCGTTTATCACAGCATTGAATGCGTTTGAGATCAAGTACGGGAATGGCTTGAGACTGGCCTCTAAGACCAGTCAGCGGCCTGTGCCTGCCGCTCTGCCGCCAAAGTACTCGCTGGTCTCTTTGGCTGTGTGCATTTATGCTCGGTGCAAGCTCTTGGGCAAAACCTGCTAACTCATTCGACCTTGAAGTGACCCGCCGTCGTCCTGCTCTGCTGGCCCAGTCGGCGAAGACTTGGTATGTTGATTTGAGAAATTTGAATTTTGGCCTTGCGTGGACAATTTTATCCATGAAAGTTGTCCTTTCGAAAACTGAGAGCTTTGCACACCGACCAGCTTCAGGCGTGCTACCTTCTGAAATGAGTACACGGACATCTCATGCTGACACTATAATAGTTTCACTGGCAAGCAACGATCATGGGACCCGTAAGTTTACCCGAAGACAACATTACCAAATGGCTTGAAGGCATGGCGACGAGGTCTTGACCTTGCCGAAAGGCGCCGTTGTTATGAACGACGCTCCAAGGATGGAGGCCCAGGCCGCTGGCCTTCTTGACTGGCCGGCTCACTACTGTTGGCTTTCAGGTACTGACTGGTACTTCGACAGGGCGATTCACCATACTCTGGAGGTGTCTTCTTCCTCGCCATTCACTTTCCCACCGACTATCCCTTCAAGCCGCCCAAGGTCAATTTCACCACCCGCATCTATCATCCTAACATCAACTCGAACGGCAGCATCTGCTTAGATATTTTGCGGGACCAGTGGAGCCCTGCCTTGACCATTTCCAAAGGTGGGTTTCCGTTCGCATTAGATGGAACTCGTGACAGGCCGGGACACTAATACATGTTGGGACCGTAGTTCTGCTTTCCATATGCTCCATGCTCACGGATCCCAACCCTGACGACCCTCTGGTGCCCGAAATCGCTCATGTGTACAAGACCGATCGACCTCGATACGAGGCGACGGCTCGTGAGTGGACTCGAAAGTACGCCGTTTAAGCTTGAGACGAGAGTCGGGCGGCTTGGAGACGAAGTGCAAGGAGGATAATGAAGGATGATGTTTTTTCTCTTTTGCAACATACTGGCACGGCATTGGTACAAAATATTCCAGTCAAGCAATTTCTGCTCGTCAAATAGCGGTGGAACGTGAAGCAGGTCAAGCATTTGCAATATGGTGAAAGGCCTTGATTCAGGAGACACGATGAGTTGAGCTGCTTCTGATGACAGCGGAGGCGAGTTTTTTTTTTCTCGTGGTTCGCAAGGGTGTAACAGCGCAAATTAGACAGATCACATTCAGCCACTTAGGGATTTCCCCGGTTGTTTCTTTTTTTTCTCTCTTTCCTCTTCTCCTTACGTTCAATAACGCTGGTGGCAAATAACGCTGGTGGCATCGTTTCTTCCGCACATTTCTTGTCGGTACGTCTTTTGTTTCCCTTGCAGAGGTTGACGAATTGTTGCCGACGGCCCTTGATCGTTTGTTCATCAAGCCGAGGTCGAGCACGTAGATTGAATAACACGAGTGGAGTGATGATGATGCACGATGCCGTCGATGAGCTTGAAGTTTGAACGATTGAAAAGATGTTTATGCATGATTTGGCTTGGCAGAACAGACAAAACTAGAATCCGCACTAGGCTGCTCGATACTTGGGGACCGGGCTCATGATTTGTCTGCCGCCCGGGTTACCTGGGGTGCTTGATTCTACGACGAGGTCTATTGGATTTGAGCCCGTAACTCCCCCCCCCCCCTATTTTTACTAGCTTTGATAATGCGGATCGTTGAAATGTAGAATTTTCTGCATGGAGGAGCCGACGTGGCTGTGCCGCTGAGTGCTATGGCACGAATCTCGGGGAGAGAGATCATGGGACAGGATTTTGGACAAGTTCGAGAATCTTTTGGTAGCGAACGATGGGCGAATTGGAAAGAACGTCGCGTTGACCCGGCGGCGTCTCTCTCTCTGTCTACTTTTACCTTTCTTCTTATCTGGGGCAGTGGCGAAGAATTCGGAACGGCGTCTCCATGTGCTTGCTAGTCACATGCAAAGTAAGTACTAGCTCGTCCCAGCCGGGGTTTGTTTCGTGGGCCGAGAACTCTGACGTCTTTTTGTTTCTGCTGGCGGAGCCCCGTGCGTCGTCCTTTTTTTTTTTTTTTTTTTGCACGATGTGAAGGGGCGCCTCTTCCTTCTTATTGATTGACTTTTTCACTCGGGACTAACCGAGCTGTTCATACGCTTGTTCTGCAGGAAATGCTTCCGTCAATTCATTGGAGAGATGCTTCACTGGCGACGTTGACGCAGACTGGCAGAAGTTGTCGGCTTGGCCGTCTGCCTGGGGAGTTGCCTAGGGAGTGCCTGGCAGCTGCTGGCGAGCCCCACAAACTTGGAAGGGATTTCGTGGAGGTTTGTCCCGATCTGGATCTCTGGATCTGGTGAATAGCCGCGCATCACCAGCTCCACAGTTAGGAGAAGCGGCCGGCTTTTCTTTCTTTTTCTTTCTTTCCTTTTTGCGGAAAGACTGGTCAAGATGCCGATTTTGGTCCTGCGCTTGGGTCTCTTTTTCGAGATGGGAGACGGACCGGCGGCCACATGGCCTGACACCACCGATGCGCTAAGCGCCATGTCGACATCTCAAAAGCTGGCTTTTGCCCGCCTGCTCGATTTGGATTCGGTTTTCCTTTCCTCTGAACGACGTTTTTGCCATTCATTATATGCTGGATGCATTCAATGATGGTTCATTGGTGAGATTTCCCTTTCTGGTACTCAGCCGTGGCGTATCATCCGCGTGAAGTTTGCGACACAGCAAATTCCATCACAAAAAGTGAAAAAAAAAAAGATGCAAAACAAAGGTGTTCAGGTTTTCCTTTTCGGTGCTCACAGAGACGGGAACTTGGAGGGAAGATGCCGTTGTGTGACTTTCACCCAACGGATGCCAATTTCCTCGAAATGGTACTCAAGCTAACACGAGCTCATAGACTTGCCTTTATTTGAGCCGATATACTGTTCTTCCTGTGGATAAACGGCACCATTCTTTCAACAAAGTTATCCTTGAGTTTATGGTTCTCCCTTTTCTTCTTTTTCCAGCAGGATCCTGGTCACGTTTCGTGAGAAACAACCTCAGCCAGACAGCGTTTTCGATACCAAAGGGATACCCCGATATTGATATACCGTATCGTCCATGTTGATTTCGATTGCAATCGAGTAGCGCAAAAAGCAAAAAGCCGTTCTCTCTCTTCTTGTTGGGCACTCACGTTCGATCCTGTCTGTCACTCCGAAACAAGATTTTTTTTCAGCCATTTTGCTTTCAGGGAGAATACAGACAGACGCGCCTGGTGCCATGAGCCATTACTTCCCGCGCCCCTCGGACGCCCCCTTCAAGCCCCCTTATGCGCGCCACGAACGAACGACATCCGAGCAGATAAGATGGACGCCGCTCACGAGAATGCTCCTCTCTGGTGAGATGACGCAGGAGAAGCAGCATGAACTTTCCACGAGAGAAAAGTTTGATCGCTGGATGATCAACGAGGGACACCATCGGGTGTAAGTATTCTTGCGACATGAAGAAGAAGACGAAATAGGATTGTGGGTCAGGGACTTCTGATGCGACGTCGTTTCTTTTGTTTATCATTTTTGTTTTGCTTCAATTGAGAGGTAATAACGCCTTTGGCTGCTAGATTCGTCGCCGTCTTCGCATTCACACATGCGCTCATCTTCGTCTTTGCCTCCATTCACTTTGCGCTCAAGGACAGTTTACAGGGCGCCAGAGACGTATTCGGCTCCACCTTCATCATTGCAAAAGCGTCGTCTCTCGTCTTGCAGATCGATGTCGCCATCGTCCTATTCCCCGTCTGCCGCACCTTGATCTCGCTGTTACGCCAGACACCACTAAACGGTGTCATACAGTTCGACAGAAACATCAACTTCCACATGATGACGGCGTGGTCGATAGTCTTCTTCGCATGGGTTCACACCGTAGCGCATTGGAACAACTTTGCCCAGCTCGCCGTCAAGAATAAGCTGGGGTTTTATGGGTGGCTCCTGGCCAACTTTGCGTCCGGGCCGGGCTGGACGGGCTACGTTATGCTCATTGCGCTCATGGGGATTGTCGTGACGTCGATCGAGAAGCCCCGCCGGGCCAACTACGAGCGCTTCTGGTACACGCACCACATGTTTGTCGTCTTCTTCCTCTTTTGGTCCTTGCATGGAGCCTTCTGCATGATCCAGCCGGACGTGGCTCCTTTTTGCTCTGGCTTCGGCGCCGCGGCCGTTGGTGTTTTTTGGAACTACTGGATGTACGGGGGATTCGTCTACCTGGCTGAGCGCGTCGCTCGAGAGGTGCGCGGGCGGCACACGACGTACATTTCCAAGGTCATTCAGCATCCCAGCCGGGTATGCGAGATCCAGATCAAGAAGGAGCACACCAGGACGCGCCCGGGTCAGTACATCTTCTTCTGCTGTCCGGCCGTGTCCCTGTGGCAGTATCATCCTTTCACCTTGACGAGCGCCCCCGAGGAGGATCACCTGTCGATACACATGCGGTGCGAGGGAGACTTCACCATGACCCTCTCACGCGCGCTCGGGTGCGAATGGGACAAGAAGGGAGACAGGAGTAAGGTCGTCGGCGTGGACGGGGACAGAGAAGGCATCGATCCCGTGCTCCAGAGGGTCTTCAAGAGGGTCCTCCCGCGCGTCTACGTCGACGGACCGTTCGGCTCCGCCTCGGAAGACGTCTTTAAGTACGAGACGGCGATCCTGGTCGGAGCCGGCATCGGCGTCACGCCGTTTGCCTCGATCCTCAAGTCCATCTGGTACCGCATGAACTACCAGCAAAGAAAGTCACGCCTTTCCAAGGTGTACTTCTTCTGGGTCTGCCGCGACTTCGGGTCCTTTGAGTGGTTCCGGTCCTTGCTCCTGGCCGTCGAGGCGCAGGACCTGGAGCATCGCATCGAGATACACACCTACCTGACGGCCACGGTCACAACCGACGACGCGACCAACATCATGATCAACGACGCCAATTCCGACAAGGACACCATCACGGGACTGAGGAGCCCGACCAAGTTCGGTCGGCCCAACTGGGACATGATCTTCCGCGGAATCAGGAAGCTGCACTTTCCAGGCGAGGCAGGCGTCTTTTTCTGTGGCCCCAAGGGCCTGGGCAGTGCGCTACATGTGTGTTGCAATAAGCACACGGAACCCGGGTAAGTTGTTTTCCCTCGCGCTTTCATCAATAAAAAGCATGTAGCAGTAAAAGCAGCAGCAGTGACGGCGGTGGCGGTGGTGTTGTTCGTTGCAGAAACAGCTACACCACTGCTCGTCCCCGCCCATTGAAATCGCAATTTTTGCCAAGACTGACCCCATTACCACAGATTCTCCTACATTTGGGGCAAGGAAAATTTCTAGACCGGCAGAGAAATATACGGACAATAGAAATGGGAAAGTACACACGGTCGGTTCTACACAAACCTAATCAGAAGAAGAAAGAGAGAAAGAAAGAGAGATAGAAAGAAAGAGAGAAAGAAAGAGAGAAAGAAAGAGAGAAAGAAAGAGAGAAAGAAAGAGAGAAAGAAAGAGAGAAAGAAAGAGAGAAAGAAAGAGAGAAAGAAAGAGAGAAAGAAAGAGAGAAAGAAAGAGAAAAAGAAAGAGACAAGGAAAAAAAAAAAAAAAAAAGACACAACTACTCACCAGCCCGTTTGTTTATCATCAGGATCAAGCTTCCTTGGTGTTGTCTTGTTTCTTCCCCCGTGGACCATGGTCCCATTCATCCTCTGCTCTCCTCCTTCAAATCACATACTCTCCAACGATCCGAAGAGGAACCTGGGTACGCGTACATAGTATAACAGCGCCAAGGCATGTTTGGTCGACTGGGTGAGTTTCCGACCCCAATTGTTCGCTTACGGCGTCAGACGCGCAGAGAACATGGAAGGGACTGCTCGGAGACAGAGGTTGGATGCGAGGCGGGATTACCGGGCGGTATGTTCTGTCTCAGATTTGTGGTCTGGGACGACTCACTAAGCGCCGTCACCAGTGTTGGGCAGTAATCTGTGTGTGGATCTTTTCGGAGCGGCTTTTTCACCCCGTCGTCGCTTTTTTTTGGGTTATACATTTTATTCAATTTCACCGGATACATGTAGTCAATGCTTCTCTTCTAGGGGGTTCGAAATAGGCATAAAGGGGAACGCAATTCCTTCTTTCCTGTGTGATTTTTCCTCAGCTATGTACATACTAGTTGGTATTGAATCAGACAGAGACTTTGATACAATCAACAACCACCCAATCTGTCACTGTGCCGAGTGCTCCACCAAGCGTACCGATCATGATCACTTCGCTTCGCGAGATATACATAGTAGTATTACGCAGTAGGAGTCCTAACCGAGGATTGGGGACGACCCCTATTCCCGAGAGCAGCGCTCACGTGAGCACCCGGTCCACACATGTGGTGCGCGAGGCAGCACACAACGTGTATGATGTATGATGCTGCGTGCGATGATCTCGACAATTATTTTGGGGAGAAAAAGAAGAAGAAAATGATGTTTTCTATAGGAGTAAGCTACACTGACCACTTTTCGTTAGCGTGTACTATGTGTCGGTCGGCAAAGGGCCACGGCGGACTAGGACAATTTGGAAACAATACATTACCTTCTACGCAATGCATGAGTCATCCGTCGTTTCTTGCTCCCGCGTGTCTCTCTGCTCTCTGGCGATGTTGCATTCGTAACAGCCATATCCAACCTCCATGTCCATGTCCGTATATACAGCTTATAACCGCCGACTTTTTTGTCCCGCGGGTGTTCAGGCGTCATTGTCACGCCATTGCCACGCCGAGTTCCGCGGGCGTGTCGTGTAAAGGACTTGCGCCAACTACGGCCAGGCCAACATGTCGTCTGTCCACTCGAACTAGCGTAGCGAAAGAGAAACAAACAAAAAAAAAAGCCGTATTTGACCCAGACCAAGTTCCACTTTAGCCAATAGCTGGAATGCGGAACGCCAGTTCGAGCCACCGGCAACTGTCTCGTTTCCGTACTGACAAGCAAGGACACCACAACACAACACCGAGGTGCGGCGGCGGCTGTCCAGGTATGGTATGCAATTCTCGTTGCGAGCCGAGAGCGGTTCCACAAGATCGGATCGGCTGCAGGTTCACATCCGGCCTGTCCAAGGCTGTTGATGAGATCCGGGGGGGGGGGGGGGGATGTGGAATGACAAAAAAGAGATCAGTGTGGCGGCTTTTCTTTTCTTTTCTTTTCTTCTTTTTTTTTTTCTTTTTTCCCCAGGGACAAGAAAAAAGAAAACCTTATTGCCTCGTGGCTGATGGAAACTCGTATTCGTGTGCACGAGCCCCACTCTCTCTCCCCATTTGCGTGTGCGACTGCGCCACTGCTCTTCGAGGCTTGTGACGTCTCTGAAGCCTCGGAAATTTCGCCCCTGCGTGCGGACAGCGAATCGCAGATGGCCGAGTCCGATTCGGCAATACCCCGTACGAAAACTGGGTATAGGATCCACCAATCCCAGTCCTCGTGCCCAGTCACGGCAGGCACGTTATTCGCCGTTGGTCGTTGTTTCCCCTGCCATCCCCATTAACGCCATCGTTGAGATGGGCCGATTCCCTCTTTCTCGCTTAGATTTGTATTCCTGTGACGATCCGAACGCTGCTGTCTGCTCTGTTTGGGCCACGAGAATCCTTCACCATTGCACCGTTTTTGTCGCTCCGGGACCTGTGTGCAGCCGGCCTTTTCTGTTGTTTTATCCCTCAGCGCCAGGTAGGCCGGCAAAATTGCCTCCAGCATCTTTGTCACAATTTTTTTTTAATGTTTACTAATTTATTTTTATTGCTTCCTAGAACGCCGGCAAGAAGCTTGTCAACGGCGGTTTGGTTTGCTGAGCCGCTGGATCGCTGCACGCGTCTCAACATTAAACCATCGACCTCCGACAAGATACACTCCCTCCCCTTGACTGGTCGAGCGGAGGACGACAGCTGAGTGCCGTGCCAGGTTTCCCATCACCGCCAATCTCTCGGGATAGACGAGGCGCTCTTCGGAACTTGCTCTTTCTTCACTCGTTGGACATATACGAGAAAGAAGGGGGGGCAAAAAAGAAGAAAGAAAAAAGAGAGAAAGAAAAGAAGAGAAGAGAGAAAGAAGAGAGAAAGAAGAGAAAAGAAGAGAAAAGAAGAGACAAAAAAGCCATCCGTCAGGCCACTACGCTTTTGACCCTTGCGGCCTGAGAAATGCGTCTCTCATGGGGACTTATTCTGGGCGTTGTTACTGGTGCTCAAGCAGGCGGACTTGCTGCCCGTCAAAATGCTGGAACCACCTCCGCACCTCCCATAACCACCTCGACTTCTGGGAGCAGTGACAACAATCCGACCCAGAGCCCTACACCCACTACGGAAAGCGACAGCGTTGTCCTGTTGACCCGTACCGTTACCCTGCCGAACAGCGGAAGCACAGTGACTAGCACCACGACTGTGTCTGTTAGCACTGTGGTCACCGTAAACGTAACGACGACTGATATTGCGACAACAACCGTTACCAGCCGTGACAATGAAACCGCCACCAAGACGGTCTACGTTACTTCGACTGAAATCATCAATGCCAAGCGTTCTGTCGAGGAAGATGTTTATTATATGGGCGTCGGACCTGCTCCAAATGAGGCTCATAGCACGCCTGGCCTCGCTGCTGCGAATGTGCCGCAAAGAGTCCAAAACAGGCGTGCGCTGATCACAAATTTTGTCACCGTGACTGTCGGCAGCGGCGGGGGAGACTCTACTGTTTTAGTGACTGCTACTAGGGTCGTCAGATCTACGACGACTTCAGTGGTCCACACCACCTCCTTTGTCACCGAGACTGTGCAGTTGAATGCCAAGACGACAATCACCACCACGTCCACCATCATCTTGAAAGTGACACGAGTTTCTACCGGAGCTGTCGAGACCTCAACTTCAGAACCTACCGCAAACTCGGGCAGTGGAAACAACAACAACAACAACAACAACAACAACAACAACGATGACAACAGTCTCTCGACTGGTGCCAAGGCGGGTATTGGTGCTGGCATCGGCGTTGCCGCATTGATTGCCCTTGGGGCTATTGCCTTTTGCCTTATCAGACGACGCCGTAGTTCCAAGCTTGACCCTGATGATCTCCTAGGCCCTTCCTCCGAGGTGCCCGTCGGCAGCACCGGCGCCGCTGCTTCTCGCGGTTCACGGCCCATGTCTGAGAGATTCTCACCTGCCCCTGGTGCGAATCCACGTCGCAATCCAACTCTCCCCAACCTGCAGCCCGAAGGCTATCGTGGAACAGCCATGGGAGATGGTCGTGCTGGCTATGCCAAGCCCGATACTCGCGGCGCCTCCCACGGCCCTACACGGAGTACGACGACCAACACGAAAAGCAGCGCATTGTCTCATGGAGATCAAACGCCACGCAACACCACGCCGGATGCCAACTCCGCCTTGGTCAGTCCGGCGACAGGCGGAACTTATACATCTGAGTTGGGAAACGACGGCGCTGGCGCCAAGTGGCACCAGGCTGAGGCGGCAGAGATGCCGACGGACAATCCGGCCTCCGCCAAATGGCACAGCGACAACGCGCATGAGATTGATAGCCATGCTGTCTCGAGCCAGCGAAGTGGCCCGGTGTACGAAATGCCGACAGAAGTTTATCGATAGGCGTGACAAAAAAAAAAAAAAAAAAAAAACCCAATCATGATTTTTTTTTTTAAAAAAAGAGCACCAAAGAAGACTTATGCAAGGCGAGCTTAGGCTTGTGGCGATGGTCTTTCGATATTGAGTACGACTCTAGGAGCAGTCGACTACTCCGTCAAATCGCTGCATGCTTTGGTATGGCACAAGAGCGTAGCCTTTTCAGATCTCGATGTATTGTTCCGACAAAGATAAAAATAGAAGCAATTCTGCCAACTCGACTAATGTAATACTCATGGGGAGGGTTATTGCTTCGGTTCATTCTGTATTTATGATTCATGGTACATGTATGTGTATATCACGGGAAATAGGTGGGAAGCACTGTTGAGGACATAGTGCCCTCGAGCTGGCATTTAATTTTTTTTCGGTTCTGTTTTCTGACTTTGAGTGTGTGTTTATGTGGTAATGATGCCGGGCGGCGAGCGAGGAGGCGGCTTTTCCATCCGAAATCGAAGGCAGTGAGCCGTTTTTAGATGGCAGGGGTCAGGGTCAGAGAAGCATGCCCTCTCGGCGGTATCTGATATCTGATGGCTTATCGCAATATTGGGCCTCGTGGCGTCTTCAGCCGGGGAACTGGGTGGAGCCGGGTGAAACCGGAGTGGATCAACCGACCACAAATGAACGAGGGGATTTTTCAACGTGTTTCCGCTCCGCCGCGACATTGTCTCTGCTTTATCTGTGTTGTTCATCCCGTCTCGTGCTCACCCCTTTGTCCGGAGAAGAGAGAGACGAGTGGCATAGGGCGTTTCACGGAATGTTCCAGACAGAAAGAGGCAAGATAGATTCTGGTTGATTTTTAGAAGGGCCATCTTTTACTGGAAGTTTTGAACAGTAATAGGCCGAAATTTCCTGTATGGAAAAGAAAGAAAAACCGAAAAGAAAAGAAGAAGAGAAAAAAAAGAACGAGAACGAGAGAGAGAGAGAGAGAGAGAGAGAGAGAGAGAGAGAGAGAGAGAGAGAGAGAGCGTCAAAATGGGCTTTCCTCGCGAGGAAAAAGGCCCCCGGCTCTCAGACAGCGGCGACAACTCACCGCACCAAGGAGCACCTCTCGAAAGACGCATCACAATGGATCATCAGCTCGTGGCGGCCAGTGAGGGCGTCGACGAAAAAAAACTGGTCCGGAAGCTGGATGTGCACCTCATACCGCTCATCATGGCAGTCTACCTCTTCAGTTTCATCGACCGAATCAACCTGGGCAACGCGCGGCTCTACAACCTCGAGGCGGACCTGTCTCTCAGCCCGGGGCAGTTCCAGGTCGCCGTGTCCATCTTCTTCGTCCCCTACGTGTTCTTCGAGGTGCCGTCCAACCTGGTGCTCAGGCGTTTTACGCCGCGGCGCTGGATCGGTTTCATCACGGCGTCGTGGGGTCTCGTGGCGACGCTCATGGGCCTCGTCGACTCGTACGGCGGGCTCGTCGCGTGCAGGCTGCTCCTCGGGGCCCTGGAGGCGGGTCTCTTCCCAGGACTCAATCTCTACCTCACCCTGTTCTACACGAGGAACGAGCTCGCGCTGCGGGTGGGCTACCTGTTCGTGAGCGCGGCCGCGGCGGGCGCCCTCGGCGGCCTGCTGGCCTACGGGATAGGAGACCTGGACGGCACGCGGGGGATGAGCGGGTGGCGCTGGATCTTCATCATCGAGGGCCTCCCCAGCGTGGTGCTCGGCGCGGCCGTCTACCTTCTCCTGCCCAACGATGCCGCATCGGCCTCGTTTCTGAGCGAGCGGGAGAAGGCGCTGATGGAGCTGCGCGGGCGGAGGGCCTACGGCAGCACCGGGTTCGGCGAGGATCTGAGGAGGGCGGATGTCCTAAGAGCGGTGACGGACTGGAAGGCCTGGGCTTTCTACGTGGCGCAGTTTGGAGTCGACACGATGCTCTATGGTGAACCAACCCCTCCCCTCATGTCAAAGTAGAGAGAGCAAGCGGGCTAACGCACGAGAAACCCTGACCAAGGATTCTCAACGTTCCTCCCGACCATCATTCAGGCTCTCGGCAGCTGGACCGCCGCTCAGGTCCAGCTCCTCACCATACCTTGCTACTTCGTCGGCGCGGCTACCTACATGGGCACGGCGTGGCTGTCAGACCGGCTCCAGATGCGCGGCCTCTTCTGCGTCGTCTTCGGATCCGTCAGCGTGGCGGGGTACGCCGTGCTTCTGGCGGACGTGGCGGCCGGGGCGCACTACTTTGCGTGCTTTTTGATCGCGGGGGGGTTGTATGTTGTTGTTGGGCTGCCTCTGGCGTGGGTGGGTTTTGTTCTTCTTTTCTTTTCTTTTCTTTCTTTCTTATTCGTCCTTTCTATACCTATAAATCAAGGGTCGCCCCCCCCCCCCCCCTTCTCACACTGACCCGAGAGGAACTATAGTTACCCAACAACTCGCCTCGCTACGGAAAGAGGGCCACGTCGACGGGCCTGCAGCTCACTTTTGGAAATGCGTCAGGCGTCATGTCCGCGTTTATATAGTACGTGGAATGCGAACCGGCTGAGGGGAAAACGACCGAGACAAGACAGCTAATGAACATTACGTCCTTGCAGCCCAAAGCCGGACCAGCCGCGCTATCTTCGCGGCCACGCCGTCTGTCTCGCCATGGTGGGCATGGCCACGGCCATCTACGGCCTCCTGTGGTGCTGGTACCGACGGGAGAACGGGAGGCGGGAGCGGGGCGTCGTGAGCGAGAAGCACCGCGCCATGGGGGAGGAGGAGCTCGCCGAGCTGGGTGACGATTCACCGCTGTTCAGATACACGATTTGACGGCCGCGGCAGGCGCCCGTGGGATGTCTCCCCGGTGCCGGGCCTGGTCTGCGTGCGTGAAGAGTGCTTTCCTCGAAAAGCAAGAAAAAAAAAAAAAAAAAAAAAAAAAAAAAAAAACAAGCGAAGAGAAAAGAAATCGTGTATTGACAATTATGAGACCATCATGGCATAAGTGACTGTAAAATACGACACCGAGTAACCCTCTCCACAAACTCGTCGCGCCCCCCCTGATTCGTTCCCAATGCTCCTCTTTCCATATGCTGCCCCCAATCTCTGTTCTGTACCTTATTCAGTCAACCCACTTGCTACCAAGACACAAATAAGTAGAGTAGACTTTGAATCCAACACACATACAAAAAAAAAGAAAATAGTAAAGATAAGTAAGTAGTCTTACGACGAAACCCAGAATTAAAACCGAAAAGAAATGGTATATAGAAAAAGAAAGAAGAAGAAAAAAAAAACACAAAGGCAAAACAGCTTAGAGGAGTATCAGTCCATATGTTGCCAGACCCACAACGAGACTCAGCTTCCGCAGCCCCGGTTCGGAAGGCCGTCTGCCTGCGTTGAGGGCAGGATCAGGATTCATAAGCGAGGCTGTGAGTGTGGGTGGTGCGGGTGCGGGTGTGGGTGTGGGTGTGGGTGTAGGTGTGGCGTTTGCAAGGGTTGTGTTGGCGCGGTGGCAGTGGTGGTGGCTGGTGCTCGGGCCGCTGCAGTGGGATGCCGTGTTGAGCGACAGGGTTACTATGGTGGTGGTGGTGGTGGTGGCTTCCTCCGCGGCAGGGGTTCCGCCCCGTGCAAGGACCAGTCGGAGCGCAAGGGCCAGGAGCACGGTGAGCATTCTGCCGGCCATTTTGTTTCTTCTGCTCGTTGTTGTTTTCTTTGTTTTTTCTTTGTTTTTTTTTCTTCTTCTTTGGCCCCACCTTCCTCGATGGATGGTGGACAAGTCGGGATTTTCTTTTTTTACGCAGGCGTGATGAATCGTTTGGTAGTTTGGTCGTTTTGGTCGTTGATTTGTTCTTCTGTCTCCTTACTTCATGGATCGGAGGTGGATGGAGATTGATGGACGGATATAGTTTGGAGCGCGCTGCTGGGATGGACTTGCGACGGAAATCGATGCCTCCTTCCATTTCGGGCCGCCGCGTCTTTATATCTCTTTGCCGTCCACCAAGGACATCTTGTTCTTCTCTTTCTCTCCATCTTTTCTCCTTCTCCCACTGTATCATTGTCTTGGCTAGGCATACGCTGAAATCCAATATCCAACTATAATTCAAAATGGCGAACCTGGCCAGCGGGGCCCCCGGCATGTCATCGCCGTACCATCTTCAATAATGGCGCAGGCCGCTTGAGTGCCAGCAATGTCCAATGTCAGGCGCAGGACGCGCCTCGCGCTCAGTGCTCAGTGCGCCTTATTTTTCACCTCCCTTTTCTTTTCTTTTCTTTTTGCGTCTTTCCCCTCCCTTCAAGGCCGTCGGCCTCGCTCGGATCCACCCACCACCTCGTGCCAGCTGCTCGACGAACCGTCTGAGACAAATATCGAAAGCAAGAAATTGCCGCCTTTCCTCTTCCCTTCCTTGGCTTTCCAATAAATTCCTGCGGCCCCTTCGTCTGCCCCCGCAATGTCTGAGACTTTAGACTTTCAAATCCCGTCAACACCTTGCCGCCGCAGACTTGACTCTGCAAGTTACCGTCCCAGCGGGTGGAATGCACGGAGCCACATGGCAAGGGTGGTGGTCATGGTCTGGTCGTCATTCCTCAAAAAACAACTGCCACTTTCCATCCCGTGTGGTGCAGCCTCGACGCCAGCACAAACAGTGTTCCCGCCAGACAAAACACGCCCGCAAAGACTTTGACCCCAACCCAGTTCTTGTCGTCGCCCAGAATGGCCCCGCTGATGGGGTTCGTCACCAGACCGCTGATGGAGAGCGCGAAGAAGATGATGCCCGTGCGGAAGCCAATCTCCCTCATGGGCGAAATCTGCGCCACCAGAGGGGCAATGAGCGAGACGTAGGCGCCCGAGCAGAAGCCAAACAGCGCGGCAAAGGCCACGATGCCACCCGAGCTGGACGACGGAATCCACAGGGCTAGCACCCACACCCCCGTCAGCGCACACACGACGACAAATATGTTGTACCGGCCAATCTTGTCGCCCATGAGTCCGGAGAAGAGCCGCCCGAACAGGCTCGCCGCGTTGAGGATCGAGAGAAGGTACTGCACCAGGTCGGGGTCCATGCCGGCGTCGAGGGCTTGCAGGGGCAGGTAGTCGATGGGGACGAAGATGCCAAAGGTGAAGCAGAAGAAGCCGGCGCAGAGGAAGACAAAGTCCATCTCGCGCAGGGGCTGCATGAGCTGCGCGCCGCTGAGCTTCTGCGGCCGCGGCGGCTGGAATGTCCGCACCGTCAGGTTGGCCACGATGAGCAGGCCGAGGATCAGGAACGCGCACGTCCGCATGGCCCAGGGGAAGCCCACCTGGCGGATGAGCCGGCTGACCATGATGGGGAAGATGACGCCGCCCATGCTGGATCCCGTGGAGAGGATGCCGAATGCCGCGCCGCGGTTCTTGTCGAACCATCCGTGGACGGCGCTCAGCGCTGTTTTGGTCGTCATGTCAGTCCTATGAGAGACCTATGGAAGGCCAAGAGGGAAATGATTGTGAAAAGAACAAAAACAGGCCGGCCGCGCTTACATGGCTGAAAGATGGCAGACACGCCGAGCGCCGAGCATATGCCCTGGGCCAGCAAGATCTGGTAGTACTGCGTTCCGAGAGAGCACATCATCAGGCCAAAGACGTGGAGAAGAGACCCGAAAAAGACGAGTTTCCGAGGTCCATATCGGTCATATATGGCGCCGATGATGGGACCCTGTTGATGTCACTTGTGTCAGCAAATATGGATATGAGAAGAGAGAAGAAGAAAAGAGAGAAAAGAGAGGGAGAAAGTGAGAGAGTGTGGGAGTGAGAGGGAGACAAAATTCTCTTATCTTACCATGGCATTCATGAAAAAAATCTGCAGCGACGGAATCCAAGAAATCGTGCTGGCCGAGTAGGATGGCAAAAGGCCATGCTGGTAGTATTCCTGAAAGGCGCCGACGCCTGCTCAAACGTCAGCGCGCGCGTTCGTAGAACAAGAATCGTTCCGTTGCAAAGGGGGAAAGAAGACATGATATTCTGCATTCCCTTAGAAAACCAACATACTGTTTATCCAACCGAAGCTGCAAAACGAGGTGCACCAAGCACCCAGCACCACCAGCCACGCGACGGTGCCACCGTCAGGGGCAGCAGACAGCATCGGCTGCGCAGCGTCCGTCGGTGTCTTTTCCGCATCTGCCTCGTAAGGTGCCTTGTCTGTGGCATGATGTGCGCCGTCATCGCCGGGCCTTTTCTGCTGCTCTGTCGTGCTGGGGAGGGACGAAAGGCTAGAGGAGTGCCTCGTCTGGGGGGAGGCAACGGCGGCCATGGTGATGATGATGGCGTTGGCTTGACTTTTTCGAGATGAAAACTGAGCTTGAAAAAAATCACGGATGCTAGTGTCGGCAAGTGAGGAAGGGAAAAAAAAAAAGGGGGGGGGGGGGGAAAGACCGACAGCGCATGGCACGGCAGGAACAAACAGTGTTGGTTTGGGCACATTGTGTAAAGCTGTCTACTCGAGTACACGTCGATAGGACCGTACATTATAAACATAGATCAGTCCCGTCCTCCTTTGTTTGCCCCGAGATTATCTCCGGGGGGCTTAATTTTTGTTTTGTTTCCTTTTTTTTCCTTCCTTGTTTTGTTTTGGTGGCCAAACGGATCGGATGAGAGACAACAGCCTGGGCTGATGGCATTCCGTGGCCAACGCGCGTCTTCGCTCACTTTCGGAACTCCGACTGTGGCACCGACCGACGAGGGACGACGCCGATGCGTGCCGGAGCTTTGGTTTTTTTTTTTTTTCCCCCTTCCTCGTATGTGGCTCGACGCCACCGCTCGTGACACCGGTTGGGGGCCGCCGCGGAAGACTGGCTCTGAAGGGCAACTGACGGAGGAGGACGGCGGCCACATGGCAAAGATGTGGCATGTGTAGCATATAGCATTGTCGAAGGTAATATCTTGCTCGAGACACAAGACAGGTGGGGTGCCTGTGCCTTTTTGACCGCGACTCGGAGATGGCTCGGGTCTGAGGTCGTGGGTTGTTTGCTCCCGCTCGGCCTCTATTCCCTACTAGTATTGTGTCAGTCCCTGCTGACGCATGACGCAACGGTATATTATGTAAACCTTGCGCCACCCACCCAGCACCCAGCCGTGGCTGACTGTGGCCCCCTCGGCCGAGATGGTGGTTGCCGCGATGGTGGGATGGTGGGATGGCGGTGGTGCCGCACAAGATAGCTAAGATTGCGGCGCTCTTTCCTCGGTCCGCATCCACATCATCATGCACGCCTGGACCAGACATGGCAAATGACAAGTCAAGCGCAAACTCAAACTGTGTCGCCCATCAGCACTACCCGTCCACGACGCGGCGAAACGCCCACCCTTACCCAGAGACGCCTTTCGAAAAGAGTAAGCATTCAAACCCGAACCGCGGCAGGAGAGGTCACGGTCATGCCCGACGGGTGAGCTTTGACATATAGTCCGTGACACCGTCGCCCCCTCCCAAAGCATCCATCACCTGATGTCTGACGATTTACGTTCACAGCCCGAGACAAGATTGTGCAAGACTGGCTTTCCTGCCCGGCAATCAAATAGCGACACCAGAGAGATTGGACCCCAGAAGCATATTCCGCATTTTTTGCTTCTTCATCAGCGGCATGCTGCTGGGGTGCCATGCCAGGGGAAGGAGACCTGCATTACGCTCGCCCGATCGGAACATGTACTGCAAGAATACGTGTCCCCGTCACGATGAAGAAAAAAAAGATGTTGACGAACATGGCATTGCAATGCAACAAACAGGAACGGGGGGGGGGGGGGGGGGGGGGGGGGGGGGGGGGGGGGGGGGGGGGGGGGGGGGGGGGGGGG
>JABAEC010000004.1:464261-519111 GCA_013435705.1 Claviceps paspali
CACCCAACCCCCCCCCCCCCCCCCCCCCCCCCCGTCCTTCCTCCTTCTCTCCCTCCTCTTCTCTCTCATACTCCTCCTCATTTTTTTTCTTGTCACGATAAACGCTCTATTCAGGCCTTCCGTCTCGGTCAGGGCTCAGCATCACATCGCAGCATCACATCGTTTTTATTGATTCTCCTAGCCTCGTCTCCATGAGGCCACACGCCAACCGCACATCCACCTTGCCACCGATTCGCAAAATCTAATCTCCCCGTTGACGGGAGGGGGAGGGGGGGTGACAGGGCATTGTCATCCTAAGACGGCAACGATCGGGAAGTGACATCCGAGGTGCTGGATACTTGCATCCCGCCCCGCTCAGCTCCATCAATCTCTATTCATTCTATTCCTAGGCATTTCCTGTCTCATTGACAAAAGAAGACGCACCCTTGTCCAAGCTGAGCAGCACATGCAGATTTGGCTGTGGTCTCAGAGACTGACGAATGCTGTCTTGTCCAAAACGAGCTAGAGAACAGGTTACCCACGGTAAGTGGCTGCTTACTCCGTCCGTTCACCTTCTGCCATCATGTGAACAGCCTGACCAAACAATATCTGAAGCCAGGATTCTCGGCCGATACTGATACTATCTGGGAAGACGCCCGGCCGCATTTCGGGGCCGGCGGATCTCGTCGCGATCCAAGCGCGCGCTGTACCCATTTCCATTGTTTCGGAGAAATCACCGTTATATTTTGATCACCGTGGGAACAGGGTACGCGCAGAAGAGGTCTCGCAAACGTACATCTCCGGCCGTCCGCGTCTTCTTGCTTGCTGGCATGGCTTTCCCTCCCTGATCCTCTGTTACCCACGTGAGAAACGGCAGCATCCTTCAATGCATAGTCTGCGACGCATACCCGACTATCGACTCAACCCCATCTTGCTGCAGTATTTAGCGTTTGTCAGGGGTCTTGGATCGGCCTCTGGTTGGTTGTGGCGGCGGAGTTGCTGGTTCTTGTCAACCAACATGCATGATGGGGATCATCCACAACAGATGTCGAAGAAAATGAGGCGTCGGGTGAGGGAAATAAATTGAGAAGTGATAAGAGGGCATTGTCGGGCAAGCTGCTTTGCCTCGTCAAAGTATGCAGCCTCCCAGCGTCCACGCACCGGCCATCCGATGTGGCCAAGTTCGTCGGCAAAGCTGAGCGGGGCTCCCATGACGATGAGCCTGGTTGATAACATGAACTCACCTGTTGCTCTTTCGTTCCCCGTTTCTCCTTGTTCGACATGTCTTTTTGACTCGTGGCTCCGCCCGAGCGAAATCATGTCAAAACTCAACATGCAGATCCTTCCTGTCGCTCTTCTGCTCATTGTGGCTGCACTGGGGTGCCGCGAACTTCTCCTCAGATGGCATCTGCGCGTCAAGACGTATCGAAGCGGTTGTTTGCCCCCGAAGCAATATCCCCATCGTCTTCCATGGATATTGGATCCCTGGGGGAAAGACTTTCAGGTCGCCAAGCTTCATGCCCTCACGACTGGTCGTTTCAAACGTTTTTACACGGAGCAGTTCTCCCAGCACGGACGAACCTTTGCGCAACGAACGCCGCTCGGCCAGACCATTAGCACCATAGAAGTAGACAACTTCCGCACCGTGCTTGCGCTCAAATTCGAAGACTACAACAAGGAGCCTGTCCGATCCGAGGCTGTCTTGAAATTCCTCGGTCTCGGCGTTTTCACCAAGGACGGGTCAGGCTGGAAGCACTCACGGGATCTTCTCAGGCCCCTCTTCAGGCGCGCGGAGCTCAGTGATGTCGACCGGTTCAAGAAGCACGTTGACCGGATGCTTGATCTTATTCCCCGAGACGGCACCACAGTCGACATGGCACCACTTCTGGGCAAGCTGGTATGTCTGGAAACCCAACTTGGCCGGCCGCGTGGCATGTTTGGCTAACTACGGAACAGTTTCTTGATAGTGGCACGGAATTCACATTTGGGGAATCCTTCGACTCGCTGAACGAGCATTCTGCTCAAGGAGAAGAGCTACTCGCCGCTTGCCATGGGTCATTGACGGGAATAAGCCAGCGCAGACATGCAACGAGCAGGCTAGGCCTGCTGTTCGACAGGTCCTTTGATGGAAATATCAGACGGGTCCACGCTTTTGTCGACGGCCAGGTTTCTCGTGCCCTTTCGACCGCAGGTGCGGGGAAGAAGAGTGCGAGCGCTGGTCGACCGGGGAGCGTGGGAAGCAAGCGTTATGTGCTCCTTGACGAAGCGGCCAAGGAGATACGGGACCCGGTGGCGCTGAGGTACGAGATGATGAATGTCTTCCTCCCCGCGTTTGAGAGCATCTCGGTTGTTGTCGCCAATGCGCTCTTTCACATTGCGCGCAGCCCGGCCATCTGGACGGACCTGCGGCGACAGGCCATGGCCCTGGGAGAACAGCCGCTCACGTTTGAGCTGCTCAAGTCGCTGTCATCTTTCCGACATGTCATGCTCGAGTCTCTCCGTCTTCACGGGTCTTCTGGCCGACTGCAGCGCACTGCGATCCGCGACACCATTCTTCCACGTGGCGGCGGGCCCGACGGATCCAGCCCGGTGTTCGTGCCACGGGGCTATCAGGTGTCTCTCGACCTATCGTCACATCTCAACGACGAGGCGATTTGGGGCGAGGATGTCCACGAATTCCGGCCCAGCAGGTTCGAGGGCAGAGTGACGGAGTGGGATTTCGTACCCTTCTCGGGCGGCCCAAGGATCTGTCCGGCACAACAGCAAGTCATTACGCAGTCGGTCTACCTGCTCGTGAGGATGGTGCGGCAATTTGAAATGATGGAGAACAGGGACCCATGCCTGGAGCATGTCGAGAAGCTCAAGATCATGATGGAGAGCAGGAATGGCGTGCAAGTGGCCCTACATGAGGCGAAGGGGTGATTCGAATCGAGATTTTTTTTTTTTCTGCCATTCTTTTATTCTTTTCTTTTCTTTTCTTTTTTTTTTTTCTTTTCTCATTGGTGTTCTTTTTTTTTTTTTTTTTTTTCCTCTTTTTTTTTTATTGGGAGGGAGGGGGGGGGGGTGGAGGGGGAGTGAGTGGTGAGAGGACAACACGACGAGTAAGAACTACGTCACTACGTCATGTGCGCATCCATCCCATCCCATCCCAGCTTACAGCGCCCGTCCGCCCGCCCGCCGTGAAGTCTGGGCGGCGGTTAGAGCTTAGCAGTGGGCACGGAGCACTGAGGAGGGCCGCCTTGGAGGTCGCTATGTACTATGTACATACTACTACTACTAGTAGCTACTACCCAGTACTAGTAGTAGGTTCTTGCTTGCAGCCCCAGCCAGCCAGGACTCGAGCGCCGCTGCACCGCAGATGTCAATCAATGAATGAATGGCACGTTCATTTGGAGGCGGCAAAGGAAGGCCCAGCCAGACTCCTCTTTCGATTTTCTTTTTCTTTCTTCTTCTTCTTCTTCTTCTTCCTCTTCTGCTTACCCTACCCCTCTCTTCTCTCTTCTCCCTCTTCGCCCCGTCCTGCTTGCCGCCAGTGATAAACACAAGGTCTTTCCTCCAGTTCATCCCGGCTTTATTCTTTTTTGACTCTTTTGAACTGTGGCAAACATGTCTCAAGGGCCGCGTCCCATGTTCATCAATCTGCCGCCGCCGGGGTCAAACCCTGATACTCCGTCGGAAATGCCGTAATGTCTCTCTCTCCCAATTGTTCAAAACAAAAACCAGTCATTCGGCGCGCGGCTAACGAAACCATCCCCGCGTTCACAGAGGTACTCCCACCAGCGCCACGACCTCACTTTCCGCCCTCTCCACGACGGCCATAAAAGATGGCCATCGAGGTCACTTTGCCTCGGGGCCGTCGTGGCGCGGCCATCAGCACAACCCTTCTGCTTGCAGCCTCGAAGCAGAACGAGCCGATCGCATATCACGTCTCGCCGGCCTTGAGAGAGTCTCGACCCTGCGGGCTGGTCTCGGAGGGGCGGTAGGACTGCCAGCTGCGACGGGTCCATCATCTGTCTCGCCGCAAACCACGCCCACATCGACAACGGGCGGAGCCTTCCCGCCCAACTACCCCTCCTCGCACAACCTGACCCCCTCGTACTTTGACGGCAATGGCCAGCCCGTCGCCGTGACGAAAATGAGCACGGTCGGATCCGCCAGTGCCACCGAGAGCCAGCCGGCCGACGACAGCCGAACCACGGCCGGAGACCGGGAGGAAGATGTTTTCAGCACAGATACCAACTACCGCGGAGCCGGGTCCGTCGCCAGCACGGGCGCCGACCACGACGCAATGGACGAAGATATGGACATGATGGCCGCGCGCTCTTTCGGAGGAGGATACGAGGATCGCATGAGCGACGACGGATCTGCCTCGCTTGTCGGCTTCGGTGAAGGCGCGGGCAGCACCGTCTCGGGTCCCATATACCATCGTCGTCCGCCCCCCGGGGGTGTCTCCGCAGCTCATCCGGCCTGGCATCTCGAACGGACCAGCTCGAGCATGAGCGATTCCCGCAGAGACAGAGATGTCATGATGGGGCCGAGTGACATTCCCGCCAACGCCTCCGCCGTCCCGGACAGGCGAGATCCTCGAATGATGGACGGCGTTGCTGCCGACCCTCCATATCACGGCATGCTGACAGAACAAGATAATTTCGTCGACACCACGGTCCGAGGTCCCGTCCCGACCAGTGCTCACAGGAGCAGGGAAACCGCAGACAAGATTGTTCAGCCGCTGGATGGGGGCGAGAGCAAGGCGGAGCCATCAGGATTGGGGAGTCCTGGTGCCGGTGGACAGCCTCTGGGAACGTTTTATTTTGAGTCTCGTAAGGGAGATGATTGATTTTTGAGGCGGCTGGCTGCTCTTTTTTTTTTTTTTTTTTCTTGTTCTTTTTCTTTTATCTATTCATCTTTCATCTTTCATTCCATCTTCGGTCATGTTTTTTTTTTGTTTCTTCTCTGATGTTCATGCGGCGCGCTGTTTTCCTTTTCATTCACACCCCCGCCCCTTTTCTCCTCTTTTAGTCTACAGGGTCTGTCTTGGAGGACAGATAGATAGCTGCCCACCTCCCCCTGCAGTAAGATACCTCTCCCCCCCCCCCCCCAAAAAAAAAGTACATGATGATGTCCTTTACTCACCATGGCGTGAGAAAACATAACATGGCTCCTACCGTCAGTGTGCCTCAGTAAACTTTTGTCCCTTTAAATCTGGAGGACATGAAATTGTGGGGTTGAGGGAGAGGATAAAGAAGCCACCACCCGTAAAGTTGTCGTACATGGCCTTCTAACGCCCCCTCTCTGACGCAAATAGTGCGATAACGCCCACATGTAAATTTTATTATATGTATATGTATATATATGCTTCGTAGCTCTACAAGCAGTATAATTTTCGTCCCGCGAGAAATAAAAGCAAAAAGATCTTCGGACAGACTTGAAAGCAAGCAAGGACAAAACACCTCTAAAATAGGAGAAATACTATAAGATATAAAATAGATTAAGAAAACGGTAGAGAAGCGGATGGACATATGTTCTTTATTTATCTATTTTCTTTTTTTGGTTTTGCTTGAAAAAAAAAAAAGAAGGAAGTCATTGGGTGGGTATTTTTATAGGTTTGATACGATGTCTGACCTGAAAGAAACACCGTCTTTACAAATGGGGTTTTTTTGGGGTTAAGAATTGTTATGGAGATGAGGTCTTAGAGTAGGAGGGGGGTGAAGAGAAGAGTGGGGAGAAGGGTGAGGAGAAGGGTGAGAAGAAGAGTAAGGAGAAAGGTATTTCCAGAGGTTTCACACGAAAACACCATTTTTACAAATGGATTGTTGTTTTTTTTTTTTTTGGTTTAAGAATTGTTATGGAGATGAGGTCTTAGAGTAGGAGGGGGGTGAAGAGAAGAGTGAGGAGAAGGGTGAGAAGAAGAGTGAGAAGAAAAACAAGAAGAGGAGGATAGAGGAAGAGGAAGAATATAAAAATAGGATTCTGATATCAAAGCAAGATTGCTCTCTCTCTCTCTCTCTCTTTTCTCATACTCGTAACGGGCTCGTCGGCGTAATAGGCCGGCTGGAATGGTCGATGGACGAGGGTGACCCGCCTCTTGGACACCCATACTATGGAACTGACCAATGGATTTAAATTCCGCGCTGGGTAGAAAAGAAGAAAATGAAAAGAAGAAGGAAAAGAAAAAAAAAAGGGGGAAAGGGAAAAGGAAAAGGGGAAAGGGGGGAAACAAAGATGGGTTAAACTACGTGGGTTGTTTTTCTTTTTTAAAAAAAAAATCTGAGCGCTAAAATGCCGGCAGGGGAAACAGAAGAAAACCCAAAAAAACAAAAACAAGAAATGAAAAGAAAGAAGAAAAGAGAGAGGGAAATCCATCGAGTGGTTTTCTTTTTTTTTTTTTTTTCCTCTTCTCGTTCTTTTCTTCCTCTTTGCGTTAGGCGCAAATGAAGTCGAGGCCCATGCTCTTCGCGATGAACTGCCAGTCCCACACGGCAATCCAGTCACCTTGATCCATTCTTGACCATACTCCTTCCAGTAGCTCCATCACCCTGTCGCAGTTGCGAAGGCCGGTATATCCGCGTATCACCTTCACGATGGCGCGTAACCTCTGGCGTTGTGTGGCATGGAAGCACGCGGTGCCAATCACGATGCAGGGGATCAGGAGCAGGGTCTGGGCGGGGTCGGACGGCGTGAACGACTCGAATATCGTCAGGGACTCCTCCACCGCGACGGTGATGCGGCCGTCGTCCTGTGCCGGTCCTCTGGCCGGGTGGGGATACAACCGCTTGATGGCCCACTGCGGTGTCTCGAGCACCATCGAGGCCGAGTTGTTCTCGTGCATGGAGCTGGTCCGAGACGGCTTGCGTGGTGAGAGGCAACTCTGCGCCAGATGAGAGGCGAGAACCGTCTCGGAAGGTGACATCTTGCTCGACGTGGCCGACGAACCGACGCTGGCAACCATGGAGGACCGGCGCTGTATGCCTCCCACGTGGCCGCCTTGGTGTGCCATTGCGAAGGCAGTTCGCCGCAGCGGCGAGGGCAGCGGCGGGTATATTGTTTGGAAGAGATACACCCACATAACCTGCTTGTAGAGGGGGCCGACGCGGTGGCGGCTGTCACCGGGGGGCCATCGGGGCGTCCAGTCTCGTATGGCCGCATCGATCTCGGCAGCCTGGTACAGGCTTCTGTAATCGACGACCGGTTCTACGCACATGGCCAGGTTTTCGCGGATCGCGTTCCGAAGACTGGTGATCTGGGACAGACACCGGAAAAGCCCGTCGCCAACCCCGATCAGACGGGGCGTCGGAAGCGAGGCCTGATGCAGCGAGCTTTCCGTCAGACGTCCGGAGCTCATGCCGGAGTACCACAGCAGGTCATCCGCGAAGATATGATACTGGAAGAACTCCGTTATGAAGGAGTAGAACACTTCGTTCTCGGGCGGTGAATGCTGGATCAGTGTCTGGTATGCCTGCAGGTGGACTCGATGCTCTCCCCTCGGATTGCCTTCGGCCCGAGTCTGAAGCAGCAAACAGAGCATTTGTCCGTACTGCGCGGCGAGGATGGTCGGGTACGTCGGGTCGTTTTTGTCGGCGGGCGTCTCCATGTCTCTATAGAGCCGCTTCAGTGCTTCCTCGTGATGGTAATCACCCCGCCGTCGCAGAGATTCCCGGCTCGCCGCTGGGTGATGGCTCAAGATTTTGGACCCGTATGGTGAGTCCAGGTCGATGTGTTTGCTGCTCACAGCCAAGATGGAATGCATCAAGCCTTGGTGCTGGTTGGCCAGTGGCAAGATGATATCCTTGAAGGCATTCTTCGCCTCGCCTTCTACCGTCAAGACATTGCTCAGGTGAGTGATGTAGTGCTTCCAGAAGATCTTGTCCTCAGCTGTCTCGACGCCATGGAATATGGGTTGCATGGTGATGAACGGCAGTGCATCTTGCTGCACGCGCTCTACGAGCGGGATTTCGAGTCAGCAATCAAATGTTCAGCAAAGCGGCCAATGTTCGTGCTGCGGCTCGTGAGTTCAAAAAAAAATGACTTACCTTCCTCGGCCTTTTCCTTTCCGCTTTTCCATATTTGCTTCTCGTGGTACCCTTCACAGACAACCGCGTTTTTTTCACAGTTCATGCCTGACGAAAATGGCGGGGAGAAAATAAAACAAGAGCCGTCAGTCAGTCTCCTCGAATTCATGGCAAGACATGTGTCGACGGAGAAGATACTCACACCGTGGCTTCGCTTCGTCACACTTCTTCTTCCTCTTTCGGCAAGTGATACAGCCTGTCTTGGATCGGCCTTTCGTTATCTTGCTGATGGAGACAGCAGCCGTGGCAGGGTTTTTCCTGGGTCTTCCTCGAGGCCGTTTCTGCTTGCTCTCTGGGATTTCATGTGTCAGGATAGGCGGAACTGGAACTGCTGTCACGTCATTGAGTTTGATATCATCATCCACAGGTTCCACTTTCGGAAGAGTTGTGGAATCCGTTCTCCCACGGTTCCAGTGATGCCAAATCGCTTCGTTGTCCCCTTCCTCGAATTCGCCATTTCCGTTACTCCACGAATCGTCACAAGACGACGGAGCCGAGTGAGCAGTCGTTGGTGCCGAGGAGCTTTCCATGAGTGTATCGAGTGCGGAGCTCACCGGAGAGAGCGGTCCTATCGAAGTTCGTCCTACAAACGTATGGCCATTCCAAGAAATTTCGGTCGTTGAAGGCGACGAAAGAACCGTTTCGTCCACAGCCCCATCATCAGAGGAGATGGCTGTATCACTCGACCAAGCCGCTTCTTTGACCGTTGCAATACTCAGTCGTGCGTCCATTTATCATCAGCAGTGGTGACAGGCCCTCCGCTTCGTTTATCCCGGCTATATTGTGTCCGAAGTCGTGAAGCGTGTGCAATCGTCGAAAAAAAAAAAAGAAAAGAAAAGAATGCTGGCCACAAGATGTGATGAGCTTGTTGGGCGTCTTGGGCGTGCAGGAGGCGAGCGTCGTGTGAGATGCTGTCTCTCCGCCAGCTCAAGAGTTTTGTATGGTGAAAGCTCGACGGGAAAACACGAATTCTCGTATGTATATGTATGTATAGTATAGGCTGAGGCTAGGTCAGGAGCATGATGGACTACGTGGACTGGCGATGTAGAGACTTGAGGGTCATGCGGCAGCGGCTGACCGAAGCTTTGCTGTGGCAAGGCGAGACGACCGAGTATGTGAGAGTAGATGATGGGTGACGGGAGGCTATGTATGGTCCGGGAAAATAAGAGCCCAGCCCCTCTGCGCCTGTGGACGTTGGTGCTATTTGACGGACGAGGCAGCACAGAGGAGCTTACGCAGAATAGGGGAGTAGGGCTTCCAACCAAGTCGCACGCAAAAAAAAAAAGCTCAACAGCAGTGCTCTAGCTGGCTGTTCATGAAGACTGTCTGTCGGCTCGCTCTGAACCAATCCCCCACATTTCTTACTTGCCAACTGACTTTGGACGCTACCAATCCCGGGGTCGGAAAATCCAGTCTCACGATGCAGGGTGAGATGGATGGTGGCTTCCCACAAGGTAGGTGACCCAAAACAAGAGCGAGCGTTTGCCAAGACGTGGGTTGAACATATGCACATATGTGTGCATACAGTCCGATGTGCGCCGTCGATATTATCCTAGTTACAGCCCAGGGGGGCAGACCAGGCTCCCGGTGATGACTGATGGATGGAAGACATCAACGCCGGCATCTGATCAAAATATTTTTTTTGTTAGGCAGAAGGCCAATCAATACTCGTTGGCCATTAACCTCGGCTCTATATCTCGTCCGTTATTAGCCCAACCAACATTCGTCACGGCAATGGCGGTGGATGTACATAGTACGCATCGAGGGGACAGCCAGTCAGTTACCAGGTAATGAAGAAATCCCCCCCCCCCCCCCCTGCTCAGGATTCGCTGAACCAACGGCGGCGGCGATGGATCATGGCACCGATGGCACCGATGTCACCGATGTCACCGATGGCAGAGGGTCCCAAAACAAAAAGATGGTCCAAGGCAAGTGGCGTCACACGTGGCAACGGCCAATCGCCCAGAACACTCCTTCCATCGCGGCCAAAACTTGGTGATTAGACCATGGTCCGGAAGCTCGCACGTGGGACGCAGGGCGAAGGGCCAAGACTCAAAGGTCTTGCAGGTTCCGGATTGCGAGCAGTGGGAATTGTTGTCTCGCATTGTGTGCGTCCGTCGTGCCGGACCTAGCTCCTCAGCCGCTCGCAAAGGCATCAAATCGGATCCATCCAGGGCATCAATCGCGAGGGTGGACAATTTATTTCGGCGCAGGCCCTTCTCTTCTTGCCGGGCAGAGCAACAGCGTCGCTAATTCAGTATACTGCGATCTGAACCTAGGAAGAGCAAGGATCATCCAGTGGACCGTACTCCGTATGTATGTCCCATTGTGCATGTGCTGTGGCCGCTTGGCTTCCTTTCATTCGCCACGCCCGCTGTACCGTACGTACTGTGTGTGTATGCCGTGACATCATGCACCGGATGGCAGCCCCAGTGGATACGGGAAACGAAGGCATGCATGCACGCGGCGAGCGAGCGAGCTTTTTGGTGGGCGCCGACGAGGTCCATGTCGAAAATTCGAGTTGGGATGGCGATGTTGTCGTCGAGCACCCAACGCGCTAAGGGAAACACGGTGTAGAAGGAATCGAAGGAAGTCGAGGCTGCTTGGCCGTGCTTGCCTGCTACGCTTCCTGGTCGCTCCTACCCGTTCTGTCAGGAGCTCGAGGCTGATAGGTTATGTGGAATAAAGAGGACAAAGTCGGTGCCAAGGCCACTTGTGGCCGCGCTACTACATACTAGTCTACTAGTAGGAAGGAACCACACACTCTCTCTATCTCTTTCTCTCTCGCACCCGCACCCGCACTCTCACACTCTCACACTCAACCCTTCCATCTTTTGCGGACCCCGCTTTCGCTCTTCCGCGCTTCACATTGCCCGGCTCGTCAACGCTGAGATGATGATGGGAGACAACTCGTTTCGAGTGCCAGCGAACAAAGAATCTCTGCCGCTACAGTGGCATCCGTGCAACGCTCTCTGCAACCATCCGGCCGTGGGCGTCCATCAAGGCCTGGCACCATTCCCGTCGCACATTTTCCATCATCTACAGTCTCATCCTTGTGGATGGCGGTTGTGTTGTGCTGTGCAATTGCCACCTTGACATCGGATTTCCTATTTCGGCAATGGCGCGCAATCTGCCTTAATGTGCTGACCGCATAGACTGACTGCATGGACCCATGTATGCAGGAAAAAGGGAAATGCCCCGACCGATCATATGGTGGTATGTTTTGTGTACGGAGCTGCTGGAGCGTTCAGCTTCGTGTCCGTCCAAACTTTTACGCCCAGTTTGTTGGTCAAGTGTCCTGCTGTCTGAAGAATCCCATAGATGCCACGGTTCGTGTGCCATGTGCCGTTCATTCAAAGTCGCCGGCGGGTGCTTTGTCCTGCCAATTCCAAGTCTATTTCTATTGTACATGGTACAGGTACCTCCATCGCTCGGGGTGGCGCATGTACATTAGTACACCAATGTCTTGCAGATCCACCAACCAAGCTTGGGTCCAATCACGGATTCCAATCCGGGATTTGAGCGCGCTAGCAATTCAGGCTGATTCGTTCTTTCTCTTCGCGCACGTGTATGGTGTATGGAAGATGTACTACTAGGAGCACCAAGACGGCTGTCAAGGAAGGAGGGAGGAGGGAGAAGGGAGGAGAGAGGAGGTAGGAGGGAGGAGGAGGGAGGACGCACGTCCGTGTGTGTCTTGTTTGCCGAAACTTCGCCCCAAGGTCCAAAGGTTCACTCTCTTTTCCCTCTCCGCCAATTCAACCCGCCAGACGCTGCTGGCTGTTTCCGCGCCGTCCCGCATCCAGCCGCTTGGGGACTTTTCGAGTTTGTCTCTGATCGTCTCTGATGACCTCTCGAGTGGGGATGGTTAAATCATTACGTCAACATGCCGCCTTGTCCGGGTCTCGTTGGCTGCTTGGTAGCCGCAGCGACGCCTTGCAGAAAGCATTTGCCGAAGGAGAGGAGTAAGTCGACTTCTCCGATTTCTCGGCTGAGCCACCCGCCGAGTCTTTGCTGTGAAGGAAGATGGCAAAGAGAGGCAGGACTCCGCAGAGCCCGGCTTTGATTGGAGCTACTGTGTTCTATGTACCGTGTACTCAGACGGCAGACCAAAGACGCTGTCAATAACCTCCAATCAAATATCGAGTGGCTCTTCTGCTGCCTGGTACTTATCCGAACCTACAACCTTGGACGCACGTTTCGCGCATTGCGCATCGACCGCGTGACTACCCTGCATGTGGTCTGCGAGATCTGAGTTCATGTCGATGCTCGATTTCGGTGTCGCAGCAAACCGAGATCAGGTTGCGCGGCCTTCGTCGTCCAGTAGGCAATTTCAATCCCGATGTGCTACCACCGACAAAATGTGGGGGAACCAGCTTGGTGCAGCTTCGCAATTTCGATATTTCTGGTGTTCAATCCCTCCCCGGCTAAGCGAACATACACCCGGTGCTTTCAACCACGGCCATATCGACTCGAGTCTGGACAGGATTTCCAAAATTAGCAACCACATAGTAGTGGTCAACCCATGTGATTGATCTAGCCACCTAAGTTTCGGTCGGCCCCATAATAGCGGCAGCTCCAGCTACTACACTACCCTCGAACAGCAGCCGACAACACATTGTCTCGTGTCATTCAGTAGCAAACGACGTCTACTTTTTGCTTTTCCCTTGCTCATGCCGGCTGCTAGTGAAACGACAGCAAGGTGGCTTGTTCGCGGATCAGCGTCAGGAATAGCGATGCGGATGTCGGCGAAAACATGCACACCTAGCTCGCGGCGGCGCATCTGTTTCGAATAAAGACATGACTTGTGGAAGAAGAAGGCGCCATGTTTCAGGAGTTTTTGTCGCTGTCGACGGACAAATGGCTGTGAAAAAAGCCAGGCGGCGAATGCCGACATGGTGCAAGCATGGGCGGGTTGAGCCTTATTACTACCAGCATCGTGCCAAATTGGCACTGGGCCTGTCGGCGGTGCCCTCCGGGATGCCCATTTCAGCAAGAAGCTCGAGCCTCCCTCGTTGGCATTCCATTCTTCCGAGGGAGTGTGGAGTGAGTTGCAAGTTTGCAGTTCTGTTACAATATTGCAGGACCGTAATAGAGAGGTACAAACAATTTCCCTCGACATGAAAACCAACACGCTGACAGGGAATGCTGCGCTCTACCAAGCTCGCTAGACACTTTTTTTTTTTTTTTTTTTTTTTTTTTGTTCATTTCCGTTTGTTTTGGTTTCGACAGACGCTTACATGAAAGGCTTCAATGCCCCAACCCCCCCTCCCCCTCCCCCCAATTCACATCATTGCATGTCTCATGTCTCAATCGCCACCTCCATCTTTCTGACTCCGTCATGCAACCGACTTTGCCATTTGTGGAGGACCAGCTTGCAGGATCCCCTCTTCCGCTGGTCAGCTAGCTAGGGTCGGTTCCCCTATCTTCTCTCGGACAGGCTTAGAATCGGCATTCATCGCAAAGCAACCACCACACTAAGGGAGGGCCACCCAGACTTGGGCCGCCCGAATGCTGCTTGCTGTTTGCTGTTAGCCAGGCGCAATTTCGTCAGCATATTTCGTATGTTTTTGTCTTCGTACACTGCCCCCTTGCCAGATGAGTTCTTCTTTACTACCACCACAGGCAAAACGGGAGGATGCAAAACGCAAAGTCAAGAGCGCATCGTGTGTGGCGTTCCTTGGTCGCCCTTTTACTCAAACGAGCAGTACTAAAGATGTGGTTGGTCCTGAAGGCATCGAGCCGCCTTTCCATTACATCAGAGCACGCCACAACTGTTCCGAGCCTCGTGCAGAGTGGCATTCGGTCGGTTATGATGCCACACAGTAAGGGGTATCATCCGCCATGCGGCTCGTTCATTATTGCAACCATGGGTTTGAGCGGCCGGCCCATCACGATGCTACGCAGCGGGATGCAACGCTTATTGAACACTTGGGGCGGATTGACGCAAATGTGCATATGTGCAGATGTACTCATGCATGCGGACGTGCATGCGTCCTACCCTCCGTGGTTACTCAGCAATTACGTCCGTTGTCACGACCGGGCCGGCTTTTCCTCAATTTCAATTTCTCCTTGAGACCAGCCAGACTGCTGCTTGTATCGGCATAGCTTGCTTCCCTCGCCTCTTCACCCTGCTTTTGACCATGTGGCCGACCAGGCACCTTGCCGAGACCGTTGAGTCCAGAATCGTTCTGCTCGCTTTCCCCAGTCGTCGACTGCGTGTCTTCCCAGATAGAGCCATCATCGTCTGGGGGGGCCTGAAACAGTATACTGCGTGATGATGTTGGCCGTCCATGTTTGGAAAACAAGCTACCGAATGTAGTCTTCCTGTGTGCTCCGCCGTTCCTGCTGCCGTCCTCATGGGTCGCGGATCGACAGCCCGGGTCTGCCGGGTGCCGGGCATGGTTCGAGACTACCGCAGAGGCTAGCCTGGATGCGGTGTCGTGATTGCGAAGCGCCAATGTTGTCGGTCGATCCGAGACAGCCCGCATTCTGACTGGCATCTCGACGGCTAGGAAGGAATGAGCCGCCTCCCCTTGCTCCGTCGCTCTGTTCGCGTCGGAAGCCTCCGGGGCCGCCAGCCGAGGAAGCAGCGTAAATGCTTCGTGGCTCTTTGCTCTGTTTAGAGCAAAACTGGAGCTGTAGCCGTGGCGAGCTGCACTCCCACCGCGACCCGACGTGCGCTTGAAATCCGACGGCAGTCGAGACAACTGATCGACGCATCTCTCTCTGGTCAGCGCAGGAGGGGAGTCTGGTCCTTCCCTCCAATAGTGTTTGCCGTACAAGTACGACTCGGAGACTTCATCAAAGCCAGCCCCAGCATGGCCGGGCAGTTGGCTGGTGACAGTTACGTCTTCTTGACCCAAAGTGGGCGAGTCGGGAACGGGTGTATGAGGCGTTTGCAGATAGGCCTGCTGGCGGGGGGGGGAGGGGGAGGAGGAGAAAAGGGAAGCCATGTCGTGGTGAGAATCAGGAAAGAGGTCTCCCGAAAGGCATGTGGACGAGGCACTGGGGGATGTTACGGGACAAGAAGTGGTGTGGCTCAGGACAGATTCCAAGCTGCCAAGCCGCCTGTGGTGATGAGGGATTTGTGCATCAACATGCATGGAGTGGCGGCGGCGGCAGCCACTGCTGATCCCCGGATCAGTGGTACAGTACTGCCTTCGGCTCGTCTGGTTTGCCACGACGGCTGTGCGTTGCTGGCACGTATCATGCTCCATTCCCAAGGCCGGATGTGACGTGAAGAGAAGGCCTGGCGAGCGCCCTTGTCCCAAAGACGACGAGAGAGATCCTTCGCTATACGTATCGCCGGTGTCTGCGATGGAGACGGTCACAGACTGGATTCTGCCTGGGCGAAGGGCGTCAGCGATGACCGGTTCACCCCGTGCCGCCGACGGTACCGCATGGTTGGTGTTTACAGTATTTTGCGATGTGCGGCTTCTGTAGAATAGTGGCAGGGGATACAGCGATTCAATTGAGCGCGAGGCTTTGGAGACGGGCACCTCGACGGGCGACGGCGTATTCGAGCGCGCAGCCAACAGATCCTCGTCGAAATTGCCGTCATGTGGATCGACGCAAAAGACGTGCCTGGCTGCAAGGGGTGGGTGGCTCAGACCACAGAGATCAGCAGACTGCCTTTGACTGTACGCGAAGCTAGGTACGTCGTCTCGCGGTGACGGCGTCCAGGTTTCGTTCTCAGCCAGGGTCGTGAGGGAGTTTCTCTTGCTGTCGGAGCTCGTGGAGTGGCGACGCGATCTACGCTGCTGAGAAGAGGCCGCATCATACGGACCGGTGGCGTTGCTGATACCCAGAGCAGTGAGATTCATGAAGGACGGCATCAGAGTCGTCATGCCGCCGAGATGAAGAGAGAGTCGGGGACAGCCGCCGCCCACGGGCTGCACGAGGTCAGAAGAACTCGCCGTCTTCTCAGAGAGCCGTGGACACTGTGCACTGGAATCGCGCTCATAGGGGCGTCCGACTTTGGGCGAGTCGCGCCGTTTGGCGACCCGAGGTATGCGTGGGACGATGATGAACTTCTCCCACCTTGGTGTCCAATACCAATCCTTTTGCGGAGCAGGAAGCAGGGACTTCTGACCGTTTCTCCGTGCTTCGACCTGATGGAGCATGTACATGCGGGTGTACTCCATGGGCGACAGGCGCGGAGGAGCAAGTGTGAACTGGAAGGCCTCGTCGGGCCGGCCCCGTTCCTGGTGTCCAACAGCCATGTCAGCGACACCAGGGGATGAGATGCTCTCGATACTCGGGCTGTCCTCGAACCTCGACTCCTGATCGACCGAAATCATCAGTGGCAGGCCGCCGGCGTGGTTCAGGGTCGGATCGGAGATGTGAGACTTGGCGAGGGAGACTTTTCTCTTCCCCTTCTGTGACGATCTGGCTGCGGACAGAGTCTCGCTGCCCCCCCTGAACACGTTGAGATGCCGAGTCGAAGCAGCAGCGGCATTCGCCGTCACCCGTGACTCGGACTCCTTCCTGATGCGCTCCAGGAGCTTTCCAAACAATTTTGGCGTCGCCGTCTTGAGCGCCTCGGGGATGGGCGGCAATGGCGGCGCCTGGGGGTGCAGGTCATCACCCGGTTTCCCCCTGCGTTTCCTGGACAGCTTGTGTGTGCCCTTATTCCCGATGCGAGCTGCGCGTGCGCAAGCTGCTAGGCCGTCTTCTCCGCCGTCATCTTCGCTGTCGAAGTCGTACTAAAACTTTCGGTTCGAGCGCGTCTCGGGGATTTTCAGACCTAGCATTGCCAATTCCGCATCGCCGAGACCCAAGTGCGCGGCGAGCGGGTGGACGTGATATTCTGTCCGGGAAAGATCGTTCGGATAGACCAGTACGTCTGGCGCGGACGGGTCCATGGCGAACGCTGCACCGTCCGTCTTGGCGGGTGATAGTTCACGACCCGGCATGCCTCTGAGAAGCGGCGAGAGGGTCGTGGGAGGGACAGAATGGACCGATGTGTGGGCCGAGGTGCGAATAGACGCGTTGGACACATCGACGACTGTGCTCGTGTCGGATGAGGCCCCAGTGTTCGAGGAGGAGAGCGTAGGCGATGCTAATCCTGCTGGTCCCAGGCTCTTGGTGTAGCCGCCGTGGCTGACGGTAATGATCGACGGCGTTGGCGGCTGCGTGCAACAGTCCAGGGTCGCGATGGAGGAGGAGCGGAGCTGTATGGTGTGGAGGATCTCGAGACACGCCATCTCCATCTTCTTTGCTTCGCCGATATAGCTGCCCAGTTTTTGCCTCGTTTCTTCGTACGTGGGGATGCTGCATCGTGAAGCAAACTTGTCCCGGAAGGGTTGGCCGTCCCGGTGACCGGCCACGTCGCCGCCACTCATCAGGTGCCCGTAAACATAGAACCGGATGCTATCGCGCAGCCCCGGTGTGCACGGCATGAGGTCAAGCCGTTCCCCAGACCTGTTCTTGACGCTCGCCGGGGCACAACCGGCAAAGTCCGGAGAAAACAAGGTGTTGAGACGGGCCATGACTTTTACGGCGTCGTGTTGGGCCACGGGACCCGGCGGCAATATGTCCATCAAACACTGCACCATGTCAGTCTTTTTTTTTTTTTTTTTCTCTCTTGTCAACACGGGGCAGAGGTGATGAGGCTGATGGGGTGACGACGCTCTCACCATTGATCGAAAGCCCAACTGACACGCCTTGTAATGCTCCGCGGCTTGAACGTGCAACTGTTCGATGATCCGCCAGCTATGGTCGCGGTCATGCGCAGAGATTCGCCCGAGCTCATTCCGCGTGGCTTCGAGGAGCCGCTGACGATGGACTTCCACCTCCTCGAGCACCTCTAGGCCTCGAAACGCCCTGTCGCGCTGCAGGCCCCCATCGCTGAGGGAGCGGAAGGTGTTCCGCGCCTCCTCGAGCTTTCTCCTTATATTGCCACGAAGCGGAAACGAAGTTGCGGGCACTGCCCCGAGGAGGCATCCCCGCGCGCCAATGTCCCTGTTTCCATCGAAATTGCGAAGCCTGCGCTGAACCGCCTGGTCGAAGCCGCATTCCCGGCGAGTGACGCTGATGCCGCCGGCGTCGACGAGCTGGAGCAGATGATTGAAGCCTGTCGTGAGCCACTGCGTTTCCAGACCTGCCAGGTAAGACGGCATGAGGATCCTCGCGGGGAGCAGGAAACTGCCAGGGATCCCAGTGACTATCGCGAGCGAGATCTCGTGTACTTGAGGCGATGTTATTTTCCTGAACAGCAACGAGACGAGTTTGTACTCGCGTCACGGGGCAGAGAAATAACACGTCCACTTTTTGTGACTCTGGATGGAAAGTCCGCAAGGCCGCCAATGCACAACAATTGAGTAAACGATGGTAACAACGTGAAAAGAACAAGAGAGCGAGCGGGGCAACAGAAAGAAAGAAAGAAAGAAAGAAAGAAAGAAAGAAAGAAAGAAAGAAAGAAAGAAAGAAAGAAACTGCTCGCTCGTCTTACCCCCTACCGTCTGACCTCTTGCTCACCTCGTTCTCACTTCTGTATTCTTGCCAACAAAGTCATGCTAGTACGCCTCCGACATGCCTCGTGACCAACAGCAACAGACAATAAATGATGTGGCCCACGGTAGCCAGATGAAGACTGATGCGAATCTGGAACTCCGGCAGGGGAGGGACGGGGAAGAAAGAAGGCCTTTGTTCACGACTCAAAAACAACTTGACAAACTCCAACGTCGCTCAGCGGGCGTGTCAACATTCCGAATCGCGCTTTGTGCCACGTGCAGCGGGCGGGTTGTGATTCGACATTCGCTCTTCAACATGTGACCAGAGCTTTATTTTCTGCCCTTCGTCCCGTGCCCGGGATCGACTGGGGCTCTAATTTGCGGTGTGACGTGAGAAGAAGGTGAATGAAAGAAAGAAGGAAAGAAAGAAAGAACGAAAAATTATATCCCCGGACTGATTTGTGGAGTATGGAGGTGAGACCGGATCAGCAGCCGCACCGAGTTCACATCCGTCGTTTGCAACCGCTCTTAGATGGGGCTGGGATACGAAAAGTAGATGGTGGAAACAACTACTTGCTTTTTGTTCACCCATTCATTACACACATGGAGAAATAACGTGTGCAGCAAGTGAGACTGAGATGGATTCCAAGGCCGACTTAGACTCGTGGTGAGCTTATTTTCACGTGTGGCGTTGCAAGGGAAAAAAAAAAGAAAGGAAAGAGCGCCAGGAGCGCCGAAACAAATATACTATGTGATCAAGAGGATTCAAAAGAAAAGAAAAGAAAAGAAAAAGGCATGATCCAGGGCAGTAACCCCTTGCCGTGACAGGGCAAGCCTTTGGCTGGCATGCTTCCGAGTTATGACTAGAGGGCCACGTCATTTGCGTCGCATGCTACTGCGTAGTATGCCAACGAGAAGAAGTCGAAGTCGTGCACTGTTGGTACAAGGGCTGTGATCCCAGTCTGTTCTGAACTTGTTGGTCCACTCGATTCTTGGACGTTTTAGCGCGAGAATCGGCGAGGTTCTATATAACACTGCGGGCACGGTCCCGACAACTTTGCCGCGCCTCTCGCCTCTGCATCTGTCTCTGTTTCCTTGGGTTCCAAATCACGCCATCATCCGCTCGTTCGACGATGGTTTGAACTGCGTTCACTGAGTTGCCCCAGCCTCCTCGTTGGACGGCGGCGTAATTGCCCGCAAAACAAAACGAAAGGTGATATCTGCTCCCAATTCAGTGGAAATCGACAATACATCTCTGCGCGGCGAAAAAAGTTCCTATGGGAGAAGCACCGAACACTCTCCCATGTTTGGCAAGAAACGCATGACTTAGGAGAGCGGCGCAAATGCGCGAATCGTGCCATTCCGACACGTTCTAATGGCATTGGGGCGTTTGGGAGCATGGATGGATGCCGTATAGAGTCGCCCAGGAAGCGGTCAGCAACTGCGAGACTGCCCATCACCATAAGTACCTAAAAGTCAATATAGAAAACGTCAGGAGTTCTGTACCGGTTTTATATGAGAAAGAAAACGACAGCAGTGAGAGAGGGCGCTCAGGTAGCTGTTTCGAGACTTCCAGAAACTCGCTTGAGAAGTAAATCGGCCGTCGACATAACTCCACTTTCGTGTCCGACGAGATGGCGACGGCTTGTAGTCTTTGTGGCTTGAGCCTTGTGGTTGGTTTCCTGATCTAGTCTTCCCGAATTCTCATTCCGAACGTTAGGTAAATCATCTCCGAATCGGCCATCCGAGGCGAACGTCTCACTCTCGTCTCGACTTGTTGATCGGCGACAAAGGCTCTTTGGCGTAACGCGCCGCAAGAAAGTCAAAGTTGGAGTCTCGGATTGCAGGGTAGGGGTTGGGGGGGGGGGTTGGGGGTTGGGAGCCCCCGGCCAAAAAGCTTATTTGATGGTGGCCATTGGCCTGTCAAGAGGAGTCAAGAGCGAAGAATGGAAGGCACTCCCCACTCGCTTGGCAGGAGCAGGACGCAAGGGACTTTTTAAAGCACAAGACCCAAGACACTACTACTACTTCTATTACTACTACTACTACTACGTACTACTAATATACCGTGGTGTGATGAAGTAGATTATTCATGCCCCCACTATTACCTGAACGCTGGGCCTGGCCCGTCAATGAACT
Organism: Claviceps paspali; assembly: GCA_013435705.1. NCBI lineage: Eukaryota > Fungi > Ascomycota > Sordariomycetes > Hypocreales > Clavicipitaceae > Claviceps > Claviceps paspali. The sequence goes on from JABAEC010000004.1 coordinate 484,903, forward strand.
CGGTGGTCACAGACATCACAGCGAACCAAAAGAGCAACGTTTCGCATCCACGCCCAACCCGCCTACACGTCCGTGAAAAGCACTTTCTAATACTGCTAACGTGGGTATTTTATGCATCACAACAGCCGATATGCATGCAGTGAGATGCGGTCGAATCGCTCCTCGATCACTGGCGCCATGGCGAGCGAGACAAGTCCTGCCATGTTCGAGATCCTTTTCTACCTTCGAAGCCAGGCGCAGTGGTGGGTTCACGTCTTTTTCCAGACTTTGCCCTTCAAGTTTTGCGAGCTTATGCCGACGCCACTGACCCGCGTTGAACAGAAAATGCTAGTCCGGCCCGGGACGATGGAAGAAAAGGTCGCAGATCGGATGAGGATGAGCCGTCCATCTTTGCCAAGATGATTGAGTCCGCTGCTACAACTTTTGCGTCAATCTTCGTCTTGGGTGCAGGCTTCGCGGGCGCTGGTTACCTCTACCACAAATGTTATAAGATGCTCGTTCTGCAAAAGATGACGGGGGCTTTCGAGCCCGGAGACCCTGTTCTCGAGCTGGCTGCCGTGGGCAAAGACGTTCCACACAGCCACCCGCACGGCGAGGAGCACTGGGTTCGCCGGCCAGAGCAGGAACATGTGGATCGTATCATCGCAGGCCAGGAAGTCGGCCATTACTATCTTATTCTAGGCGAGAAGGGCTCCGGAAAGAGCAGTATGCTCATAGAATCAATGCGCAAGGTCAACGGCGACGGTGTGGCAATGTTTGAAGCCCACGCTGATCCTGAAATCGTAAGAATCCGCTTGGGCAAGGCCCTAGATTATGAGTTTCATGAAGACTACATCGGCGGATACTTTAGCGAAAAGGGCCCGCGAGACATGGGGGCTCTGCTTGACATTGAGCGCGCCTTGAACAAGCTGGAAAAAGTAGCCATGAAGCTGTTCCGGGCGCGGAAGAAGCCGCTCGTCGTCATTGTCAATCAGATGCACCTTTTGCGCAACGATGACGATGGACGCAACCTCATCGAGCTCCTCCAACAACGCGCCGAGCAATGGGCTGCTGCGGGTCTGGTCACCATGGTGTTCAATTCAGACGACTACTGGGTTTACGAGCGCCTGAAGCAGCTCTCTACGAGGATGGAGGTATTGCCAGTCACTGATTTGCCCAAACAGCAAGCGACACAGGCGCTGCAAAGATACCGCTTGCGCTACTTCGGCGAGAGACTATCCCAGGGACAGCTCGACGAAGTATACGATCGGGTAGGAGGCCGATTGAGCTTTCTGAACCGTGTAGCCAAAAGCTACGACATGCTTGGCACGTGCGAACGCATCAAGGACATTGAAAAGAGATGGTTTTTGAATCAGTGTTGGATCATGGGCACGGAAATGGACGACGATGTGATGGATCAACAGAAATGGGCTGTAAGTTTCTCCCGCTTCACAAGACTCCACGGTTTCTCTCTTCGACTTGCAACTTCCCCCCCAAAAAACTGACCTTATTGAATCTTTTTGCTGCATCTCAAAGGCGGCAGCCATGGTACTAGCTCAAGCTCTAGTTGAGAAGGAAGATGACAATGCCGGCACGTACAATCCAAGCCAGGGCCATATCCTACCATCGTATCCTTTCCATATCGCCCAGGAAATCATGACGCGATGTGACTTCATTCGGGATCTCGACAGTCTGAATTTATTTACAATCACCAGCCAAGCAGACGTAAGGGCAAGCAGCGTGCCGATGCAGCGCGCTTTTAGAGAAATTTGCAGCCAGCCTGGCTTCAAGCAACACTTGGAAAATACCATCGAGAGAATTGCCGCCATAGAGAGTCTGGGACGAACAAGGGAGCTAGTTGCAAAGGATCTAGTTCTTGGCGGCAAGTATCACATTGCTCAAGAACGAAACAAGTTTACAGTGGAGCTGAAGATGCCTGAAGAGGACAAGCAGGATGATGACTGACCGACCCGAGTCCTGTAAAAAAAAAAAAAAAGGGTTCGTTTTTCTTTCTCTTTTGTCATCTGCTTTATTTCACGCGTAAAATATGGAAGAAGGTAGAATAGTATGTCTCTTTTGTCAAGTCGTCTCGTTCAAAAGTTATGACGATGGCTGTTGATTGGCTCTCTCCCTCGTTGTGCAACCTTGAAGCTCAGGCATCAACAATCTGGAATCAAAGGAGCAAGGTTCGACGCGCACACGCCGCCAACTTTTGCAGTCCCACAATGATCTTTCCCAGTAGTCACAAAACTCAGCCTCCTCTGGCCCAAAGGCGTCAAAACACACACACACACACACACGTATATACAATCCAACTTCTCGTCTATTGCATGCTTGCAAACACCGCTCAGCCAACCACCTTTAATGGGAGCGCAGTTTTCATGCGACGCTGTAATCCATTTCCTAGTCGGTTCCGCGCACAGTGATACACCGGCCCAGCTCACGTCAACCATATTTTTCTCGCCATGGCTGATGTCAAGGATGACCGCTCAGTCGCCGCTTCCAATGACTCTGGCGGCTCAAACATAGATGAGGATACTGGTATCGACGTCGATTTTGGCGACATTGAGATGTTTGACAGCAACACCGCGCCAGCTATATTATCCTCCGGTGCACCAGAGGCAGTCATGACCGAAGATGCAGACGTGCGTTCGTCTCCCAAGAAAACCAAACGCCAAAAGAAAGACCGAAACGATAAGAAGAACAAAAGGCGGCGAACACACGAGGAAGATGCAAACCCTAGCGCGTCTGTTCCTGAAGAAGAGGGGCCAGAGGTCAGGGAGCATCGCAAGCCGAAGAAAAAGCCGACACGAGAAGTTGAAGTTCCCGACAGCCAACCGTCGAACGAACAAGCCGAATGGGCCGGCGATATGCCTTGGGGCCAGTTGAAAGAAGACGTCACTCCCGCAGCCTCCTCAAAAGCAATGAATAAGCGCAAGCTCTCTGGCTCCGCTGGTGAAAAGAAACGAAAAAAGCACAGGTCTAAAAATCGAGAGATGGAGGAAGCAGCTAGCCAGGAAGAGCATCGTCACGCACATGAGGCTCGCATGACCTCCCGTCTCGAGAACAAGGAGGGAAGTGCGACCAATGAAGACAATGAGCCAAGGTCAGACCACCAGGCATCGCCGACAGTCACCCATTTGCGTCGACGTAGTCGATCTCGGGAAGCCCGGTCGCGAGACAGCAGTGTTCCTCAGTCTTCTCGAATGAATGCCGACGTAGCAGGTACTGGTGTCGTTGGGCAAGCTGCTACAGGCACGGCTGTTGATGATGCGGAATATGAGGCGGAACGCATTGCTCGGGAAGCGTGGAACGAGCACTGCAATGGAAAAGATAAACAAGATGGGGTGGTCCACGGTTATCACAACACGGAGGTGCCTGACCAGTATCCGCAAGAGCCCCTGAGTACTGGCGCAGCAGATGAGACAGGAGAGGCTCAGCCGACAAGCCCACAGCGCAAAAAATCACGACCTGCGCGGAAGAAGGCGAAACCGACGTATTTTGAGCTGCCCAGTCCGGAGATTTTGGACGACGAGGACAATAAGAGTGGTTCGGCGGAGCCTCCATCGCCGTCGGCAACGACGCCGAACCACCCCCGCAATAGAAGAAAGCGCGCCGCGAAGAAAGAATCCCGAGGCCGTAAGCCACAAAGAGAGAATGCTTCACAATCGAGGCGCAGCGGTTCAATCGAGGCAGGGCAGGGCGATGGAGAAGCTCCGGAGAGGCGGAACCGCTTGACCGGGTTCACACAAGGCCGGTTCAGTGATGCTGAACTCGCACGCATATCACGAGCTGTGGAATCTTTCCGGGAAGATAACGGTCTGACACAGCAAGAAGTGAACAATGTAAGTCAACCACATATCCCACGTCGCGGAACCAAATTGGGCTCACTGCATGCTCAGATCATCCACGCTCCTGGCGGAACCACGGCGGGAGAAACGCACGCGCAGCTCTGGACTCGCATCTTTGCGGAATGTTCGGACCGGCACCGACAGAAGGTGATCAATATAACGCGGAAAAAATTCCACAACTTTGTCGCCAGGGGTACCTGGACACCAGAACAAGATGCTGAGCTCGCCGAGCTCATCACCATACATGGTACGAAATGGTCAGTCATCGCGAGCATCATCAACCGGCATCCAGAGGATTTGCGAGACCGTTACCGCAACTACATTGTCTGCGGCGCAAACCAACGCAAAGATGCTTGGGATGAACATGAAGAGGCCCGTCTTACCCAATACATCATGGAGTCAATGCGCGCCATCGACGAACTGCGCGCAAGCGATCCCTCCAGGGCCATACTGCAGAAGAGCTACGAAGAGCTCATTGACTGGCAGGACATCAGTGAGCGCATGGACCGGACTCGCAGCCGTTTGCAGTGCATCACGAAATGGAAATCACTCAACATTCGCACAAACGGCAGAGACAAGCTTGTGTCCACGCAACCTGGTTCCGCTATATCCTTCAGACTGGAGAAGGCTCGGCGCCAAATTTCCGTGATGCCTAGCGAAGAACGATATCGCCTTGTGATGGCCGTCCAAGCCACGGGGGCCGGTACTGATGTCAAGATTCCATGGCAGAGATTGGTGGATAAACCTTTCCGAAACCAGTGGCACCGCTACACGCAAATGCTTCTATGGCGACGACTCAAGGCGATGGTGCCAAATCACACCGAGGTGGCAGTGCGCGACGCGACAAAGTACCTGATAGAGCATTACAACCAAACCGGCGATCTTCCCGATGTGCCCGACGAGCTATTTGACGACGCGGACGAGATGAGTTTTATACAGAGCATCACGTCAATAACATCAATAGATGGCGCCGAAAGCAATGGAAGGAGCTCCGTGAGCATGAAATTATCGAATGGATCAGATGCGGAAGACGAAGAAGCGGGACAACGTGACGATACAGAAGCTGCTGGTGGCGAGGACAAGCAAAACTCGCAGCTGCTGCAGGATCAAGAACTAAAGATTGATCCCGCACTGGCGGAAGCGGGACCAATGACAAAAAAGTCGACACCTGCCAAGCGAGGCAGCAAGACTCCGGCATCACGAAAGCGAGGCCGCAAAGCAATGGCAGACGTCGATAACATCCAAGATGCGACGCAGCAGCTTGAGCATCAGGAGCCTGGTTCGGAAATGAACGTGGAGCAGCTTCGCAAAGGAAAAACACCAAGCGAATCCCAGTCTCCCCAAACAAACAAGGCGGATCAGCAGTCGCTACCTGACGACGACGACGATAGTGTCATGGACGATATGGAGGATCTGCCTGCCACAATCGGAGGTGTGGCGTAAGAGCGCGTGTCATGACGAGATTGGTTGTTGTTGAAAGAAAAAAAGAAATCTACTTTTTTTTTTTAATTTAAATTTTGAGTGAGCGAGAGGTGGTTATTATAAATATCCTGTTGCGCGACAATCGTTACCCCCCTTGATCCCGTCAAAAAGGATGCCGGGCTTAGAAACTCTGCTTTATCTTGTAGGTTACGCATATAATTATTGTGGCCAATTCTTGCGAAGAACTGTCATTATAAGAATTTCCGATGGCGTGTTGATGATTGGGATTTTCAACGACACAATACATGTACGTGTCACACATGATTCCGGTTTCCTCTTTTTTGTTACGTAGTAGTTCACCAGCTGAAGAAGACGACGTCAATTCGCCCTCGGGTTTTGCCCTCTCTTCTTCTTCTTTTTTTCTTTTCTTTCCCATGTCGGATGCTGATGACGACGATATGGATGAATGAATGAATGAACGGAATGGACATTAGCTACTACGTACGTGGAGAGGGAAAAAAAAAAAAAAAAGCACGGTGCCAAATGTGGCTTCATGATCCGAGACTTGCTTTGTTCCGCTCGCTCGTGCATGGTTGCATTCCAATAAATCCCTCGAGTGGAGGCTGCCAGGGCTACTACTATGTATGTAGCAAGGCGAAGCGAGTGTTGTTGGTCTTTCGTCTTTCCTGTGGCTGTCGTGGTAATTCGCACGAGAGAGCGAGGCGGCCCATAGACGAGCGTCGGTTCGACGTCATGTCTCACTCACGTCGACGTGCATACAACATACATAGTACAACACATGCGTTTTGTTTGTCCCATGGATGGAGTCGTCTCGGGTCGAGCTATTTGGTGGCAGGGGGAAGCGCCATGCGCCACTCCGAAGCCCCTGGGGCCGGGTCATCTGACCAGAATAGTCTTGCCAATTCCCCTTCTTTTTTTTTCTTTCTTTTTTTTTTTCATTTTCTTTTTCGAACAGACTCTGCGCCGATGCTGTGCATGAACCGCTTCCGCATTCCGGGGGCCCCGCATCTGACCTAGCTTTTGTCCTTTATCGCAGGCGCGCAAGATAAGCTCCGAACCCCCAGAACCCCCCAGAACCCGCCGCCATGGGTCGTCCGGTTGTCATCATGTATCATGTATGTCGTCGGGTCAATCTGTCGGTGTGTATCGCGCGGCGCGGCGTGGCCCGTTCTTTTTTTTTTTTTTTTGTTTTGCCCTTGTTTGCTTACTGATACCACGTCGGGCCGCCGTAACGTCCATGGTCGGAAGATAGTAATGAGGAGGGGGAGGAGATGAGAAGGAGGATGGAGAAGAAGCATGAATGTGTTAAGGGGGAAGGAAGGGGGATGCAGCCGGCTCGAGGTCGTGGGTATCGCAACTTAAAAAAAAAAAAAAAAAAAAAAAAAAAAAGAGCCAACCTTGACGCCATGAACATGACCATAAATACTAGCCGAAGCCCTCTTATTCATCTCGACAGCTTTTCGCGCGCCACCACATCTGCCAGCAGCTGCCCGCAGCTGCCAACAGCCGCAAGCAAGACGGCCATCCCGGCTTGTTCCTCTTCTGCTCCTCAGTCCCCAGTCCTCGGTCCTCCATCTTCAGTCCTCAGTCCTCATCGCCGTCGTTGATCGTCCACCATGGCTTCTCCTTCTCACGAGGTTGCGAGCGGCAACACGTACGCCGTCCTTGGTCTCCTCGCGCACAACCCAGTACCTGCCGCCCTGTTGACCGTCGCCGCGGCCTTGATAACGTTCGCATTGCTCTTCGCCGCACCGGCATCCCGGCATGAGCAAGGCACCGATGGCAGCGCCGGCCCGCCGTCCATGCCCGGCTACTGGTTCCCATTCCTGGCACACGGCCCCCAGTTTCTCCTCAACAAGGACTGCTTCCTCGCCGGGCTCCGAAAACGCTATCCCGAGGGCATCTTCTCTCTCAGGATGATGGGCAAGAACCACCATGTCATTCACGAGCCCGGCTTGTCCAGCACCCTCACCAACCGGCCGCGCACTTCGTACGAGGAGAAGTGGATCGCTGCACGTTTGCTCTCGACCAGCTTTGGTCTCCGCAAACAAGATCAAGCCAGCTATAGCAAGTTGGCTCACGAGACGCCTGAATTGTTCAAGCACATGCTTTCCGAGCCCGACCTGGGCAACCTGGTTGGTGTCCTGGTTGGGCAGGTCAAGCGGCACATTCACGACTTCGTCACCTTTAACTCCTCCATGACAGACCAGAGGGACTGGGAGAGGCTTGCGGAAGCCAGTGTGGTGCAGCACAGCAGCGGCGAGACCTACGTCGAGGCCGACCTGATGTCGTTGACACGCAATTTCGTGGCCGCCACCGCGAACCCTGCTCTCTTCGGCACCGACCTTGTCGACAACTTCCCCGAGCTCTGGGAGCTCCTGTGGACGTTTGACGACGGCATGGTCCTGATGGCTGCCAATATACCGGCGTGGATACCCTGGCCGAGGCTGCAGCGCGCCAAAGAAGCGCGGCGCAGGATGCTGGCCCGCACGCTCGAGTTCGAAGTCGCCATTGACAAGTATCTCCAAGGCGAGGATCCCGGCATCCAATGGCAAGACCTGGACAACATCAGCACCTACGTCAAGGCCCGGGCTGACTTGTTCCGCAACCGCGGCCTGTCCCTGGAAGCCCGGGCGTCCTGCGACGTCGCGCTCTTGTGGGCAATGAACGCGAACGCCAACCCCCTCATATTCTGGCTCATCTTCGAGCTGTACCGGGACCCCGTGCTGCTGGAAATGGTCCGCGAGGAGATTGCTCCCTTTCTCAAGGCCGTGCAGCCCAAGAACGACTTCGGACCTGCTGTTTCCATAGCACCGGTCGTCGAGGCTCTCGACTTGGACGGGCTGATCAACCACTGCCCGCACCTCAAGGCTGCCTATCTCGAGACGCTTCGCGTCTACACGGGCGTTTGGACCGTCAAATGGCTGACCGAGGATGTCACTTTGAAGCAGAGAGGGAACAATGCAGAGTCGTATCTCCTGAAAAAGGGGCACATGGCGCACATGGCGCACGAATTGCACCAGTTCGATGCTGAATACTTTCCCAATCCAAACGAGTGGCATCACGACCGGTTCCTGAAGGAGACGGCGGATGAGAATGGACACAAGGTCCAAAGCGTGGATATGGGAACGCTACGACCCTTTGGTGAGTGGACGGCATGGTGTTTCTTTCCCCTTGCCCCCCTCACGTGCACCGATAAGCGGGCAATTTTGTGGTTAGCTTATGAACCCGGCCTCTCTCTAACTGCGATGATATTGTAGGTGGCGGTCCGACCATGTGCAAAGGCCGCGCGCTCGCCATGCGCGAGCTGCTTCTTTACGCGTCTTTTATCATTTCATTTTATGAAGTGACTCCCCCGGAGGGTCAGAGCTGGGAGGAGCCGGCTACGTGCAAGCGCGCCGCTTCGAGGCATCCCACCAAGCCGGTCAAGGTCTGGATTAAAAGGAGAGACTTGAAACCAGAAACCAGCGGCAAGGGAAACCAGAGTGGAGGAGGGGGCCATCATGGCTGACGGACGATGATGATTGATGAGTGGGGGAGAGGAATCGTCCGTGGACGTGTACATATGATGATGTATGAAAGGTGCTTTGGCGTTTACCATTTGTTTGTTTGTTTGTTTGTTTGTTTTTTTTTTTTTTTTTTTTTTTTTTGCCAGGGAATCACAGTACCTTGAAGCAAGAACAAGAAGAAGACGACGAAGAGAAAGGAAAGAAAACACGACAAAAAAAACCAAAAAAAGAAACAAGAACAAAAAGAAGAAGAAATTTAAAACTACTTTCCCGCGTTCTTGATGCATTGCTCGAGGCCATGGCGGTGTTAGTGTTTGTTCTGGTGTGACTGGTGGTGTGCCTGAGGCTGGAACGCTGACGCAATTGGCTGCGCATCTTGGCTCACCGCGGGTGCAGTTAATTGGAGAGGGAGCTCTGTTTTGGACCCTGGATTCGGACTTCCACACTTCCACCCACCAAAACTTCCCACCCACCAAGCCAAGCCGGGGGAGGGGCCTCCATCCCGTTGCAACGGCTGCACCATCAACATTTTTCCCTTGCTGCCTCTCGTTTTTCCTTTCCTTCTTCTTCTTCTTCTTCTTTTATTTTCATCTCTCCTGTTGAACCTCTTGCGTCCCGTCACCGGCCATCACCGCATCGGTCAAATAGTAACCCCCCCCCCCCCCCCCGCCGCTCCGACAAACCTCAGCATGCCTACATAGCGGTGTAGCAACGATGATGTCGCGATTGTTATCTCGCTCCCCGCTCGTCTGCTCGCGGTGTAGCTTTCGACCGCCTCACAGCCGCCCGCCATGGCTCGCCCACGTACCAATTACTTCGCTGCGACCCTTCCGAGCGTTCGTGTTCTCCCGTCGAGAAGAGCCGCCGCCGCCGAAGACGACCACCCTTGGCACCGCGACATCTCCAGCGATGCCGCCCAAACCAACGCCTTCCCCGGCCGGCGCACGGAAGAAGAGCAATGATCTGCTCGCACCCGCCGAAAAGTCGACAGCCGAGCAGCGCAAAGCCGACTGGGCCATTGTTCGCGAAATGTCGCGCTACCTCTGGCCACGGAATGACGTCGGCACCAAAGTGCGCGTTTGCGTGGCCGTCTCGCTGCTCATAGGGGCGAAGCTGCTCAACGTCCAAGTGCCGTTCTACTTCAAGAGCATAGTCGATTCGATGAACATCGACCTTGTGGCCGCGGGCGGTACTGCCGCCACTGTGGCAGGGAGCATGATCGTAGCATACGGTGCGGCCAGGATAGGCGCCACAGTCTTTCAGGAGCTTCGAAACGCCATCTTCGCCTCGGTTGCGCAAAAGGCCATCCGTGGCGTGGCGCGCAACGTGTTCGGTCACTTGCTGCGGCTCGATCTGAACTTTCACCTCTCCAAGCAGACGGGAGGGTTGACCCGAGCCATCGACAGGGGTACCAAGGGTATCAGCTTCTTGCTGACAAGCATGGTCTTCCACATCATCCCCACGGCCTTGGAGATCAGCCTGGTGTGCGGCATCTTGACCTGGCAATATGGTGCCAAGTTCGCCGCCATCACGGTCCTGACCATGGGTGGCTACACGGCGTTTACCATCTGGACGACGGCGTGGCGGACAAAGTTTCGCAGGCAGGCAAACGCCGCCGACAACAAGGCGTCGACGGTCGCGGTCGACTCGCTCATCAACTACGAGGCGGTCAAGTACTTCAACAACGAGAAGTTCGAGGTGGCTCGATACGACAAGGCGCTGGGGGAGTACGAGAAGAGCTCCATCAAGGTGGCGACTTCGCTGGCCCTTTTGAACAGCGGGCAGAACATGATATTCTCGGCGGCGCTGACCGCCATGATGTATCTTGCTGCGGACGGCGTGGCGGCCGGTGCCCTGACGGTGGGCGACCTCGTCATGGTGAACCAGCTCGTTTTCCAGCTCTCCGTGCCGCTCAACTTCCTGGGCTCCGTGTACCGCGAGCTGCGTCAGTCGCTTCTGGACATGGAAACGCTCTTCAACTTGCAAAGGGTCAACATCAGCATCAAGGAGAAACCTGATGCGAAGCCGCTGGCGCTCCCCCGGGGGGGCGAGATCAAGTTTGAGAACGTGAGCTTCGGATACCACCCCGATCGACCCATCCTGAAGAACCTGTCCGTCACCATTCCCGCCGGCAAGAAGGTGGCGATTGTCGGCCCCAGCGGATGCGGCAAGTCGACCCTGCTGCGACTCCTCTTCCGATCATACGATGTGCAAGGCGGTCGCATCTTGATAGACGATCAGGACATCCGCGACGTCACCGTCGACTCTCTCCGCAGGTCGATTGGCGTGGTGCCCCAGGACACGCCGCTGTTCAACGACACGATCGAGCACAACATCCGCTACGGACTCATCGACGCCTCCCGCGAGGAGGTCGTTGCCGCCGCCCGGCGAGCACGCGTACATGACATAATCGAAAAGCTCCCGGATGAGTACGATACCAAGGTCGGCGAACGGGGCATGATGATTTCTGGTGGAGAGAAGCAGCGTCTGGCCGTGAGCAGACTGCTCCTCAAGGACCCTCCTCTGCTCTTCTTCGACGAGGCCACCAGTGCTCTAGACACGCATACGGAACAAGCGCTGATGACGAACATCAACGGAATCCTGAGGGAAAAGGGCCGCACGAGCGTCTTTGTCGCTCATCGCCTGCGCACGATTTTCGATTCGGACCTTATCGTCGTGTTGAAGGAGGGAAGTGTGGCCGAGATGGGATCCCATCGGGATTTGATTGACCGCGCGGGGGTGTACTCTGAGCTATGGAGTGGTGAGTTCTGATGTTTCCTCAATCGACTGTTTCGGCAAGTTTTTTTTTTTTTTTTTTTGCTGCAGAATTCAACAGCTGTGCTGACGCGTGGTCCCCCCCCCCTTCTCTCCTCTATTACACAGCCCAGGAAATGCTCTTCGATGAGGATGAGAATGGCAAGAAAGAGCACACAAGATGGAGCACCAAAATGGGAGGTCAATAAGGTCTGGGCTCTGAAAAAAAAAAAAAAAAAAAAAAAAAAGCCACAGCAACTTCCGTGCACAGTCAAAAATAAGGCACTTGGTGTTCTCACTCTTGCAATGCAAACAACGTTACTCTCGTTGAACCGGGCGCCCGTTGACGACAATGATTCTACAAGATGGGTCTGTCGGGATAACACCTTGAACGACGGTTCATGTGTCCTGCGTCCCAAGGATATTGAATGACATGTTGGTCGGGCCAAGGGGTCGGGCGACGGGACGGCCAGACCCTACATGTCGGCCGTCACACACGCTCGGTTTCCTGGATACGGGCTGTCATGGACGGGCCCCTCCTGTCATGCACGCTGCAGAACGTTTGACGAGAGGAGACAGCGGTGTGGTACGGATGCGCACCATCGGCAGGCCTGGTCTCTCGGCCGCGATGCCAACCTCGCGGCATGTACTCTCGATGCTACGTGCCATGGACATGTAGACCAAACTGGATATAAAAATCGAAACCCGATGGGCGTTCTCGGAAGGGACGTCGAGCGTCGGGTGAATAGACAGGCCGACTCGCCCTTTTTTACGTGCCTCATGCCATCATGACTGACTGACTGGCCTCTTCAATTCCTCTGATATATCGCGCCCACAGCCCACAGTTCCACACAGCAGAGTTCTACTACGTAGTACTTTGCGTGTCACGTGCTCTCAATCGTGGGGTTTCAGCCACAGCAACAAGGCAGCAAGCTCCAAGGCAGAGAGCAGAAGCCGACCAAAAAAAAAAAAAAAAAAAAAGCTTCGTCCAGCTTCGACATTCTCCCCGCGAGCAAGGTCCCACGTTCCCTTGTAGACATCTACCGCCAGGCCAATTGATCTGAGGAGCACCCGGAGAAGAAGCCATGCTCTCCGCCGCGTCTCCGGCGATGCGCACCGGCGCCCGCCGAGCTGTGCGACAATCCGCATGGTCATACTCGTCCGTCAACGCGTCTCCCAGCTCGAGCCTCGGATGCTTCCTCCCTCGGCTGCACTCGATGCGCCGTGCCGCCGCCGTGAACATGCAGCAAAGACGCGGCTATGTGGTCGAGACAAATCCCAACCCGCCCCTCGGCAAGAAAAACGCGTGCAACAACGTCCCGTCCCGCGTCGGCCTCATCGGAGCCCGAGGCTACACCGGCCAGGCGCTGATCGATCTCCTCAACAAGCACCCCTACATAGACCTGCGGCACGTGTCGTCGCGAGAGCTCACCGGCCAGGAGCTGCAGGGGTACTCGAAGCGCAAGATCATCTACCAGAACCTGTCGCCCGAGGACGTCGCCCGGCTGGACGCCGACGTCGACTGCTGGGTCATGGCGCTCCCCAACGGCGTCTGCAGGCCCTACATCGAGGCGCTCGACCAGGCGCAGAAGGAGACGGGCCGCAGGAGCGTCGTCGTCGACCTCTCGGCCGACTACCGCTTCGACGAGTCGTGGGCGTACGGCCTCGCCGAGCTCACCAAGCGGTCCGCCATCTGCCGGTCCATCAGGATCTCGAACCCGGGCTGCTACGCCACCGCCGCCCAGCTCAGCGTCGCGCCCCTGCTTCCCTTCATCGACGACGGCGCCCTGGTGTCCATCTTCGGCATCTCGGGCTACAGCGGCGCCGGCACCAAGCCGAGCGACAAGAACAACGTCGAGCTTCTCGCGGACAACCTTATCCCGTACTCGCTCACCAACCACATTCACGAGCGGGAGATTTCCCACCATCTCGGGGGGGCCAAGATTGGCTTCGTCCCGCACGTGGCTTCGTGGTTCCGGTCAGTTTACTCCTAGTTTTCTCCAACCCTCCGATTTGCACACATGGAATCTCGAGAGACGTCGTTACTAATGGTTCTTTTTTTTTTTTGTCTATGTGTGTGCGCTTGCGTGTGTGTGAATGTATATAGTGGCATTCATCTCACCATCAACATCCCACTCCGCAAGGCCATGGACTCCCGCGACATTCGCCAAATATACCAGGATCGATATGCGGGGGAGAAGCTCGTCAAGGTGGTGGGCGAGCCTCCCATGGTCAAGAACATCCACAAGCGCCACGGAGTTGAGATTGGAGGCTTTGCTGTTGATGGCACTGGCAAGCGTGTTGTCATGTACGTGTCCGGCGAGCGGCTGTTCTTTTCTCTCCTTTTTTTTTTTTTTTTTTTTTTTTTCCCTTCTTCTCACCCCTCCCTCCCCACTTCTTCTTTTCTTCTTTGAACCCGGCCTTGCTAACTTTATGAAGCTGTGCGACGATTGACAACCTCAACAAGGGTGCTAGCACCCAGTGTTTACGTACGTGTCCGAGCCCAAACGAAGACGAGCATGGGGGGGAACTTGCTAACGAACTTTCTACCAGAAAACATGAACCTGGCGCTTGGATATGCCGAGTACGAGGGCATTCCGACCATGTAGACGCGTTGGAAGGGTTGCTGTATCTGGTGTCGTCGTGGAAGGTTCGGCCCCGGGCATGTATACTGCATATATATGCCTACAAGTTGTGCGCATGCGTGTATATGTAAAATGTATTGTGTGTGGGCCTCGGTGTCTCCGCTGGCGACGACTACACGACGCACCGCCGCCGTTTGCAACCATGGTCATGGGCCCCTGTCTTTCCCAACGCATCGAGCTTCGTTCCATACGGCTGGCTGGCTGCTCGCACAATAGTCGCATCCATCTCCTATTTATCCACAACGTATATATCTCGTGAGACGCCTCCTCACCTGCTCTGTCACGTATCCGGGGCATCTATAACCAGGGAGTCGCCGTCGGACCACCGGGCCGCGGACTTCCTCAAGGCAAGACGGATCAGCTCCGAGGAGTGGAGAGCAGGCCGGGCTTTGCGGACCGCCGAGACGGAGGCAAAGGAGTGCGGGTTGCTCGGAAATCCGTGCCGACAAACGTTGCTGTGCATGCAGCGAGCCGAGCGGGCCAGAGGAACCAACGTCTTCCGGAACCAAAACTCCCATGCGGTCCGTCGACAAGGGAGGGGGGTTTGAACGAGTGAAGGGGGGTGGGTACGGGTCCGCAGCAAGTCCGAGTTGGAAATAAAAAGGGGGGGGGGGGGGGGAGGGGGTCCGATTTTTTAAGAAGTTTTTTAAGGCCAGAATTTCTTCACGACGCAGGTTCATTATTTCCCTTGCCCCCCGTACTTAGCGCGGCAATGTATCATGTATCCCGCAGCATTGCTCCACCGTGTTAAGCATAGTACATAGTACATGGTACCTAGGACGCGGCTACTACTAGTAGTACTAGTAGTTACTATGTACTTATCTTCAGCGTACACAGCAAACCAGGAAGATGATTCTGGAATGTTTTATTTGTAGTTTTTTTTTTTTTTTCTCCTTTTCCTTTTCTTTCTTTTCTCTTTCTTTCTTTTTTTTTTTCTTTGTTCACCCCCCCCCTCTCTCCCTGACTTGTCGATGCTGCTGACAGATTGCATAATACAAGATGTCGGCTCGTGACGTGGCAACGACCAGGGGTCATACGCTACGTACCCTTGACGAATGACGTTCCTGTCGTCCCATCATCGCTAGACTGCATTTAGACCCGGATTTATGGTTGCGACGCGCGTGCGTTCATTGGTCGACTCAAAGGTGGAGCAGCCAGGTGGAGGGAGGTAGGGGTAGGTTTCTGTGGTGGGTTTCTGTGGTGGTTTGTGGCACAAACAACCCTTGGCATCCCGGTGTTGAGAGGAAAGATGGCTTGTTTGTTTTACATTGTACATGCTACATGCAGTGGGATAGGAGACTTGTGGCTTGTAACTTGTTTTGGACCTCCGTTCGGGTTCGCCTCCTCTTTTCTCTTTCTTTTTCTCCTTCTTACTCGTGGCCACCCTCGACGACGATAGAAACGATTCCAAAAAATCTGCTGAGACCGAGTCCCGGACGCTTTCGAGTTGGTGCTTCCAATATCTCTCGACGCTCGTTCCATTTTCGCAACACCCAGCGACACCGCCGTCTCTCTCGTGGATCAAGATCCTCTCTCTCTCTCTTTCTCTCGGACTGACACGAGGCCCCGCGCCCTCCGCCTGTTTGCGCTCGCCATCTCGCTCGGCCCGGGCTGGGGGCCATGCCGCACGACCGGCACAACCGCCATGGCAACCGTCAGTCTCGCGGCCGGGACGCCTCGGCGCTGCGGCTTCGGCCTGAACAAGCGGCTGCTTCGCATCCTGGTCCTCGTCACGCTGCTGCTCGCCGGCGCGGCGGTGCTGCTCGCCTCCAGTGACGGGGCCAAGAGGCTGCTCCTGTCCTTGGACCGCGACCCCGCGGCCCGGGACAACAATGACCATGACCACCACCACCACCAGCAGCTGTTCACGTCGACCAGCCGCTTCTCGCCCCTCAACGTGGACGACGACGCGAGCGACCGGCACCGCTGCGACAGCTTCCCCAGGTACATGCTCAACGACGTCCAGCCCGTGCTCAAGATGGGCCACAGCGAGAACCGGGAGAGGCTCGCGGCCCACTTCGAAACCACCTCGTCGTGCTTCACCCCCGACGAGCTGCTGGTCGTGTCGGACCTGGACGAGCATGTCCACGGCCACGCCGCGGTCGACGTGCTCGCGGACCTCCCCGCCGGCTACTACGACCTGCTCAAGAACCGCGACTTCCAGCACTACATGGACCAGAGGGACGCGCGCAGGAACGGCACCCTCGACGACGGCGGAGAGGCGCGCACCCTCATCGACGGCTGGATCCTCGACAAGTACAAGTTCCTGCCCATGGTGGAGCGCGCCTGGCTGGCGAGGCCCGGCCGCGCCTTTTACTTCTTCTACGAGCCGGACACGTACGTCTTCTGGGACAACGCCTTCCGCTTCCTGCAGAACTTCGACCCCGACACCCCCATCTACATGGGCTCCCCGTCGCCGGGCCGCCGCGACGAGGCCCGCGGCGTCGACACCTGGTTCGCCAACGGCGGGCCCGGCTTCGTCCTCAGCAGGGCCGCCGTCAAGGCGCTCCTCCACCGCCGCGCCGACCCCGCCGGCCGCTACCTCGACCCGGCCCTCACCGACAAGTGGCAGGACCTCGTGGCCCGCGAGTGCTGCGGCGACAGCGTCCTCGGCTGGGCCCTCTGGAACATCACCGTCCACCTGCAGGGATACTGGCCCATGTTCAACCCGCATCCCCTCCACGGCATCCCCTTCAGCGACCCGTACTGGTGCCAGCCCGTCCTGACCCTGCACAAGACGTCACCCGAGGACATGCATTCCCTCTGGCGCTGGGAATTCGCCCACCGAACACTACACGTACGTCGAGAAAGAAAAAAAAAAAAAAAAAAAAAAAAAAAACCAATCCCCCATCTCTCCCCTCCCTTCCCTTCCCTTCCCTTCCTTCACCCTCTTCTGCCCGCTTCACCATGCTAATCCCCCCCCCCCCCCCCCCCTTTTTTTCTTCTTCTTTCTTCCATCGCAGCGACCGATATTATACGCCGACCTGTGGCGCCTCCAGCACCCCGGCGAGCCGAACCTTCTTCACGACTGGGACAACGGCGAGTGGGACAGATGGGACCCCCCCGCCGGACTGGCCATCGACACCCCCGAGGCCTGCGAGCAGTACTGCCGCCGTCAGGAAAGGTGCATGCAGTGGTCCTGGCGCGGCGGCCACGAGAAGAGGTGCATCCCCATGTCGTCCGTACGCTACGGCACCCCACGAAAACCAGAGTACATGGACGACGGCGAGCGGCGCCACCCCATACCGCAGGAAGCGCTGGGCAAGGAGCCCGGCAGGCAGTGGGTGGACTACCGGAGCGGATGGGTGGAATCCCGCATCAGGGCCTGGAGAGACCAGAACAAGTGCGAAGAGGTGCACTGGATCGGTCCCAGTGTCAGTCGCGTCTTTTGACACCCACCCATCCATCCATCCATCCATCCATCGACTGCTTACCCCGGAGTCGGGGAGAAGAAAAAAAAGTAAAAAAAAAAAAAAAAAAAAAAAAAAAAAAAAAAAAGACTCGGTCTTTTTTCGTCATCAATGGGGAAAGAAGGAATCACGGAGGGAAAACGGCGTACGGATAAGTCAACTCATTTGGCCTCTGGATGCGCCCATCTTTTTAATTTTATTAATTCATTCATCTCACACATCTTTCTTTTGCAAAACATGTTGTCGTGGATGTTTATTTCCAAACCAGGTAAATCACATTGCGCGTCCTATCGTATTTCCCGTTCCGTTCGCTCTTCGAACCAACATCAGTGAGAGTGCATACCAGCCAGCCACGTTTCAATTATCGAAGAAGGGAGGGGAAAAAAAAAACAGCCTTGTAACAGATTGAAGAAGAAGATTTGAAAAATGATCCGCCTTGGGGGAAAGGGGGGGGGGGACAACTCTTGTTAAAGACTTTGGAAATAATAATAAAGAGCATTTTGTGTGGAGAAGAAAGAGAGGAAAGAAGGGGGGGGGGGGGGGGGGGGAGAAAGAAAAGAAGAAAAAAAGAAGTAGAAGAAGAAGAAAAAAAAGTATAAGAAGAAAAAAAAAAATTAAAAAACAAAAAGAATAAAAGAAAAATAAAAAGANNNCGCGCGCCCCCCCCCCCCCCCCCCCCCCCCCCCCCCCCCCCCCCCCCCCCCCCCCCCCCCCCCCCCCCCCCCCCCCCCCCCCCCCCCCCCCCCCCCCCCCCCCCCCCCCCCCCCCCAGAAAGAAAAGAAGAAGAAAAGAAGTAGAAGAAGAAGAAAAAAAAGTAGAAGAAGAAGAAAAAAAAGTACAAGACAAGAAGAAGAATAGAAGAAGAAAAAGAAAAAGAAGAAGAAAGATTAAAGTCCCCAAGGATCAAGAAGAACACCGTGCTCCATCCAAAAGAATGTCCCATCCACCCCTCGCTTTCTCCGTATTGGAAAAGATCAAGAAAGAGAAACCCCAAAAACGTTACAAAAGAAATCGCACCGCACAACGTAGGCGGTGCATCATCAGACGACAAAGGATAAAATCGACCTTCGTAATCAGATGGGGAGTTGCACACCAAGTCTTCTTTTTCTTTGGTCCATGAGCGTCGCCCGTATTAGTCCATTAATGTGTGCGTCTGGTTCGTATCTTCTCTTCATATTCTTTTTCTCTATGCCATCTGCGCAAAAACTAAAGCATGGACGAGTTTAGCGTATGTGCATTGGTCGAATGCATTTTGGAACAAAAAGAATTAAAATTATCTTTTTTTTTTTTTTTTCAAAAACGAAGCCGGGCTGCGACGTGATTCAATCGCCTGATTATGAATGAGTGAATCCCGAGCTTGTCTTGTGAAGGAAAAAAAAGTGCTCTCTCAAGGGCGGCGTGAAAAAAATAAGCCCATGGATATTTTTCTGTTTCTCTTCGTGTCATTGTTTTTGGTTTTTTTTTTTTTTTTTTTTTTTTTTTTTTTTTTTTTCACGGCTGGACGCTGTATCGCCATTGCTCCACGCGGTCCATGGATTTGCTATGAGTCGGCGTGCTCATAATGCCACCGCCATGATAGGGCAGCATAGATCTGGAGGCCCCGTATCCGTATGCCTGTTGGCCCATCATGAGCGAGGGATCGTAGCTGCGCCCCGTCATCATGCTCGCCCGTTGTTGGCTGCCAGGCAAGAGTCCGTGAGTGTTGATGGCCGGGCTCGACACCGCCGCCTTGAGCCCCTGGCCGCCCGTGCCGTCGTTGAAAGCCCCGCCCAGGTAGCCTCCGGATCGTTCGGCGTTGATCTGGGGCAGCGCCGTGGGCATCTGCATCCTCAGCGCGGCCATCTTGGTCTCTCGTTCTTGGGTCGCCCGCCGCTCGCCGTCCCGGCGCAGCTTCTCCTCCTGCGTGCGTGCGGCCGGCTCTCGCTTGGGGTGGAGGGACAGCACGTTGGCGAGACTGATGGGTTGTCGGTCGTCCTGATCTCGCTGCGGCTGGGCGCCGGCCGAATTTTGGCCGCGGCCCATTTCCCGTTCTCGAGCTTCGCGCTCCATTTTGAGGCGCCTCCGACGCTGGCCGAGCGTCTCTTCCTCACCTCTGGCGTCGGGAGCGGCCCCCTTCTCTTCTGCCTCCTTCTTGCCGTCCTTCGCTTCCGCCTTTGGCTCTTCGACGTCTCCGAAATGGCTCAGCAATTCGGCCGAAAAGGCCCGGCTGACGGGGCGGGTCTTGGGCAGCTCCCCGTCCTTAGTTGTCAGCCGAAGGCGCCTGTTGCCTAGCGTCTCTTCTTCAATCTCCTCCACCTCTGGGGTTTGGCAGGACGGGCTCCGCGTCGTGGCCTCGGCCTGAAGAGGCTGCACCTCCAGGCGCCGCGAGGCCGACAGGGATATGGTGCTCTGACGGAAGGTGCTGGGAAGGGGTCGAGACGGGGGCGGCTCGACCCCCTGCAGCCGGGCGCGACGATGACTGAGCGGCTCATTGTCCTCGATTTCTCGTCGTTCCATGAGACCCAGCGGTCTGTCGAGATCGGCCTGGTTTTTGGCTCCACGTTGCATCGCTGCGATGATCGCCAGCGGCACGTCCTCGTCGTCTGATCCATCTTCGTCGAGGTGCCGGTCAGGGCCTTCCCAAGCCAGGTTGACCCGTTTGCTCTGGCGGTTCTTCTGCTGCGCCTCGGCCACTGTATCCATTTCCAAGAGCGTAGCGTAGTTGCTGTTGGGGAGCCCCGAACCCATGTTTCTTACGCGTTGTTTCTGCTGCTGTTTTCGCAGCTGAAGCTCGGCGAGAAGAGTGGTCGGTGGTCCCTGGTACTCTTCGTCTGGCATCATCTCATCTTCCTGCTCCCCCCCCTCCTGCGTCTGCCCCTCGTTGCTTCCTTCTCCATTGCGCATTTCGACGTTGTCGGCACTGGCTTGCATGGCTCCGTGTGCCATGTTGGCGCTTCCTGGGCTTTGTCGGCCATCGCCAGGTGAAAGGGCATTGTTGACCCCGGTTGAAAGGTCGGCCAGGCTGCTATGGGATCGCACTCGTTCTGTGATGTTGTGGCCGCTGCTGCTGCGTTTTCTCAGCCACATCATGGAGGATCTCTTTTTTGGTGGCCGTGGCTCGGTGAGCAGGTCCTGCGCCGTCATCGGTGCAGGAGACGCAGCCTTTTGTTGCTTCTCTTGGTTTCCATGGACCTCGCCTCCCAACTTGCCAGTAAAGACATGGTCCGTGAAGGCGCTCACCGGGGCTCTCGTGGAGGCATCCAGGATGCTGTCCAGCGTAGCCGTGGCAGAGCCGTCCTTGATCTCAAGCTGGGGAGCCGCCGAGGGAAGGTCGAAGAAGACACTCGCCCTCAGCTGTGATGGCAAATTGCTCAGCATGGACATGACTTTGGCGGGCGCTTTAGACAATCGTTCAGGGCGGCGCAGGTGGTCTGGCGTCGCTTCTTCCGCCCGGCGGGTTTCCTCTGACGCCCGCTCTGCCGACAGCGGCGGCTGGTTTTGGTCGACAGGGGCAGCCAACGGCCCTCCGGGCGAGGAAAGAGCCGCGAAGGAGTTTCGGTGACTCGCCAGGGGATCCGGCAGCCACGAGTCCCGGACCGGAGCTTCCGCGCCTGAGGTCGGACCCGAGTAGGCAAGTGCGGACTGGCGCTGGGGCTGGAGAGACATGGGCACGTCGACATCCATCATCGCACTGAGAATGCGCGATCGTCTCTGGTCTCGGGCAGCGGCCTTGGGCTTCGAGGACAGCTTGGGGGGCAGGTTCAACATGGCGGGCACTCGTGCCGGGTAGTAGAGCATCTTTGTGCCGCTAGACGGGTCGGCGGAGGATGTTGGCCGGCCCATGGCCGGCACCGGTCGCGGCAAGGCCAAGGGCGGCGGCAGTGCGGTGTCGGCCTCGTGCGAGACGCGTGACAAGATGTCTTCCTCATCCCGCGGTTCGCAGTGGACGCCGTCAAAGTCAACGAATGCGTCACGGGCTTGCTCAAACGTGTTGGCGGAATGTACGCTCTCCGGATACTGGGCGTGGTGCCGGCGATAGGTCGAGTATTCCTCCTGCTGAGCGGGCAGCAGAGGGGCCGGCGGATGGTCGGCGGATGCTGTTGGTTCCGAGGGACGGCGCGGCATCTGGTCAAGGTCATCGGCGGCGCTCCGAGGCGACGACGCGGC
The DNA here is from genome assembly GCA_013435705.1 of Claviceps paspali. Taxonomy (NCBI): domain Eukaryota; kingdom Fungi; phylum Ascomycota; class Sordariomycetes; order Hypocreales; family Clavicipitaceae; genus Claviceps; species Claviceps paspali. The sequence goes on from JABAEC010000004.1 coordinate 506,640, forward strand.
TGTGCCTTGAGTCAGCTGCAGGGCCTCATCGCTCTGCTCTTCGAGCGGCGGGGCAGCATCAGCTTCGTCAAAGGCCTGCTGGGTCAGCGACAGGGGATCAGACTCTGCTATTTCGGCCAGAGACAGCTTGCCGGATCGAGCACTTCTCACAGAGGACTTGCCGGTCCCTCGGCGGGAGGGTACGAAATCCATGGCGGCGTCGACTCTGGGGGACGAGTGGACGGAGCCGCATCGCAGACGGCTGGTCAGCGATGTGCTGGGCGACATGACGAAGCCAGAATGCGGATAGCCGCCGTGGCGAGCGACGCTGTTCATGGATCGGATGGAGGATCTCGCCGAGAGGTATCGAGAGGGCTGGGTGGGAGGCGAGGCTGCGTTTTCGTCGACAGAGTCCATGGTGGAGAGGCCCAGCCGCGCGGACCGTCTGCTGTCGCTTCTCTTCAGCTCGCAGTGGAGGGCGTAGATGGCATCGTCGATGGAGCTCGTCATGGATAGCTGCTCAGCCGTGGCCTCGAGCTGTGCGATGCTGCTGGCTGCGGACCCGGACCGGCTCAGCTTGTCAGAGACGCGGCGGGCCGAGGCCAGTTGATGAGCTATGGGTTTCGGGTGGACGAGGCGGGTGTCTGGTCGAACGCTTGCGGTGTGAAGAGGACGCGCGTCGTCGGTCAGGAGGGCGCTGAGCGTCGTATCGTGTCGGGCGGGCGGCGACGTCGACGGTGACGAGAGGCTGGCAGAATGTCGGATGTCAGGCACGGCGGGCTGTGCTGCTGCTGCTGCTGCTGCTGCTGCTGCTGCACAACAGTCTGGCGTCTTGGCGGGCGACAGGGCGGCAGCAACGGGGTCGCCGTGGAGGCGGCCCAGGGCGTGCATTCCAGTGGCAGCGCCAGCGCCAGCGCTGGTGCCGTGCCCCGGTGCAGCCGCTGTTTGTGCGTGTGCTGGCGGCGATGGAGGACCGCATGAGGCGGGCGGCGATGGCTGCTGCCGCAGGGACGTTTGGTCGCTGCAGTTGGCCGTCCGCGCACCGGCGGGAGCAATGACGACGGCCGGCGATGGCCATGATTCCTCGGCGGCCATCATGTGTGCTCAAGCCGTGACAGCGGTTTCGCGCGTCCGTGTTCTTTTTTTTTTTTTTTTTTTTTTTTTTTTTTTCCGTTTTGTTTCTCTTCTTCTTGTCCCTTCTTTCTCTCTGGGCGGCTTCTCGGCGGTATTTTTCTCATATACGCTAGCTCATTTATAGCATCCCAAAACTGGTCGACATGGCCACTAGTATTTCCTCATCCAGCGAGTGCGGCGGCGGCGTCGTCGAAACACGAACACGAAGGGAACCCCACAGCGTCAGGGAAAAGACAAAGGCTGCCAGCGGGAGGGAAGTCGACGAACGATGCGCCAGTTGTGAGAGCAGCATTCACGAGCAGGTTGGTGGAGTGAAGACCAGCGAGGAGGGGGAAGCAGGAGAAGATAAGTGCCGGCAAGTCATTCTTTCAATTTTGCAAGAGCAGCAGGGGGAGCAAGGCCTGCAATCAATCTCGTTGAGCCGAGTCTCCCGTCCCGGTAGGAAAGGAACACGTTTCGTAGCAGGCTAAATGGCAACGGCAACGGCACCCCTGAAGATGCGGAGAGGGGGGGGGGGGGGAGGAGGATCGAACAGAAAAATAAAATAAAATAAAAATAGAACAGAATAGAATAGAACGACAAAAAAAACAAAAAGTGTGCCCCCGGCACGGAAGAAGGAAGCAGCATCTCGAGAAAAGTCGACAGCAAGCAGAAAGGAGAAAGGCCGAGGGGTGCGGCTCTGCGCTCTGCTGTTGCCCTTGACTTCTCGAGTCCTCCTTCCTAAAGTGATGATGGTCTTGGAGGTTTGTATGCCGGATTCAGCAGCACAGGAGCAACAAGTCCGTCGTCAGTCTGCGGCACAAGCAAGCAGCCCCACCCACCATCCCACCATGCTCAAGCTGCCGCCGGCGCCAGGCAGCGCCATCCTGTTGATGGCAAGATTCATGATGAACTAAGAACACACACTATCCACAAATTGCCATGAACGACAATGCAGCAATCTTGTGCGCATGCGTCTCCTTGCTGGGCAGAAGGTCGCAAGCAGTCTGCCCGCGCGGGTCTGGCTGGCCCCTGTGGAATTCATTACTTGCTGTCTCGACAACGGCGCATCCGATCGCTGCTGATCCGCGCCACACGCTTTCGCTTCCGCTGCTTCCACGAAGACGACGGCAGCGGCCCGGCTCCCCCGCGCGACAAAAAAAAAAAAAAAAAAAAAAAAAAAAGCGTCCGACGCCAGTCGAGCAATCGAAATACACACTATTTAAAGGAAAATCACGATAGAGAGATGAGCGCATCGCGTTGGGCAACGAATCCAATCGGTGCGTCATGTCATTCAACCGAAGCGAGTAGCGCATGCAGCATAATTCGTTCCCACCAGCCAAGGCGTCGCAAAATAGAGTTACCATGGGCACTGTATTCGTCAATCGGCAGGAGAGTGGGGGCCCTATAAATTAGCCACACGGTTTTGTCCTTTTTTTTTTTTTTTTTTTTTTTTTTTTTTTTTTGGCCCCCTTGGCCCGCCACTTCCGATGGACTGGGCCGTCTGCTTAAATAGTACTGCATTTCCACATTGCAGACGTGGAAATGGGCAGGGGCTGAGTCATTCTCTTTTCCCTCCGCTCGTTCATCTACTCAGGAACCTGGGTAAATGGCAAGGCTACACGACTTCACTGCTCATCCGCTCCATCTGCCGACGTGTCGTGCGCCGTTTCCGTCGTGCCGGGACGTCGTATACAACAATCTCCTCTCGATCCGAATGCGTCTAGCCATGCACGGCATGCATTTCTGGATGCTTCTGGTCGTTTCACCATGCTGTTTTGCACGGATGCTGGGGGAGACAAGATGAAAAAGGGGAGAAGTGAAAAGAGAGAGAAAGTGATGGCGTGTTTCATGTGGCTTTGTCATGCGCGGCGTCGCCGGACACTTCATACTACTACATAGTAGTACTCATACTAGTACTACTAGTAGTAGTAGTGGTGGTGGTGGTGGTGGTGGTGATGGTGGTAGTACCAAATACTAGTAGTAGTATGAATTAGGGTACTGGTTGAGCTGCCCCCACCAATTGTTGTTTTTTTCTCCCTCCTCTTCTTTACATTACGAAAACCGCCATCGCCGACCGACTCTGGCCACCGTTGGATATCCCGTCGGAGCCGGACGTCGTGCATCACGCCCTTGTCCACCCGTTCTTTTTTTTTTGGCCGTTGTCGGGGCGGTGTGCAAGTACAAACACGCGGCCACGTGTCGGTGAACCAAGATCGCATGCAAGAACCAACCTACACGCCTGGCCCATGCCCGAGACGTCTGTGGCCGCCCGACACCCTGCATGTCTCTGTACCGCTGACGCCGAGTCGAGTACGGCGCTTCGGCATGTCCCGAATCAGAGTAGAGACGAATCGATAGTAATTGACGGCAGAGACATTGGGTCGCGGCTATGTCTCGTCTCCAGAAGAGGTCCGCCTGGGGCTGCCGAATCCGGCCAGCCTCCTGGGGATCTGGATTCTGCCCACTGCCCACCCACTGTTAACCACTGCCCACCCACTGTTAACCACTGCCCACCCACTGTTAACCACTGCCCACCCACTGTTAACCACTGCCCACCCACTGTTAACCACTGCCCACCCACTGTTAACCACTGCCCACCCACTGGTAACCACTGCCCACTGCCCACTGCTCAGGGGCGGCGGCGGGTGGCACCAAGTCCAGTGATACAGCACGAGGACGGCCCCCCGACAGCCCCCCCCGACAGCTCGACCCCGACAGGCCCCCCCCCGTTCCATCGCATTTCAGAGCGTCTTGGAGTCTTGGAGCAGGCACAACTGCCTTCGCGTGTGTCCCTACCCAGTAGAGTTAGCAGTGTCGCAGTGGCAGTAGGCGTAGGCGTGCTGATGTTGTGCTCCACCCACCCCGGCCAGGGTCGAATGATTTTATCAATATCAAATAATGTTACCACCGCTGCCGTCCGTAGAGTTGTTGAACCATCGTGACGCTGCCCTCTCTGCCCTCGTCGCTCGCCCGTTCTACTGTCCAGCTATCTTCTGGCCGACGTGGCGACCCCTGCTTCTCCGGTAGCTTAGCTGGTGTCTGTCTGATCAGCGAAAAGCTGCCGAGCCATCTTCTTTGTGTCGTCTGCTCCAACAATCTCTCCTTGACCCCCTCCCCCCTCTCTCCCCTCATTTCGTTCCACTTCTTGTGCTTCCCCTCCGCCACCGTCGTCTTCTTTGTTGTGCATGCAGTAATCGCACAGCGTCCAGAGACACCGACTCGCCGCCGCACAGCGAGGCGTGTGTCTCGTCGCGTGCCTCTCTGGACTTGTTCTCATCACTACAAACGCCAAACCACGAATCACAGACGACACACAAGCTGCTTTCCCCCCTTATTCCTCCCGGGCTGGTGTCATAAAGGCAGTGGAAAAAAAAAAAAAAAAAAAAAAAAAAAAAAAAAAAAAAAAAAAAAAACCACAACTCCCAACCAGCCAACCAGCCTGTACCCTTCTCTTCGCCTGGCTGCGGAACAGCCAGCCCTTCCAGCATGACCGCGACAACCAGTCCGTCGAAACGGCGATTTGCCCCCGTTCCCATTGAGACGACTTTCCAATCCAGTCGGAAGACCAGCACGCGTCGGGGCCACCACCAACCTGGTCCGATCCCGGAGCCGACCCCAGAGCCGTCGCCCAGATCGGTCTCGCCGTCGATATCACAGCACACGCGACAGAAGCGTCGATTCAAGCCTCAACTCATCGAAACTTCCCGCAGGACGAGGCGGGTGGGCGACCCGGGTCCCGCCACGAGGCCGACCGATAAAACGGACATCACGCCCTATACAAACCATATCTATGCTGCGAAATCCAAGCACCGGAAGAAGCATGGAGAATCATTCGACGATGAGACGCTTCGACCGACGCGACGGGAGTCGGAAGACGAAGCTGTCCAGGGGTATCTCTTGGAAATCGCAGCCAAAGAGGCCTCGAGGCAGATGGTTGAGGAGGCCCTCGCCGCTTTCCCCAACAGTCGGGCCCGTGAGGGCGGTGTCGCTCATTTTTACTTCCGGGAAAGCTCAGGCAGCGACGATTCCGCCGAAGATATCCGGCCACATCAAGATGAGGGTGCTGCTCAGCCGAGGTGCCGCAGGAAGTCATCGGACCTGGGCTTGAACTGGTGGCAGAAGCACATGCAAAATCATGCTGAACAGTTGGCCCATGAGCGGGGAGATGACGAAATGTCGTTGGACGCGGATGAGGACGCCATCATGCGGACGGATTCCGATCTGGACAAGATGGATCTGCCTCTCCCCCCCGATCCGCTGTGGACGACCACCAATAGCATGAGGCCCGAGTATCGCAGAGATTCCATGACCGGCCTACAAATTCCGAGGGATTCCCGGACACATTTTTCACGGCCAGATGGCGATCCTTTTTCTGGTGCTTACGACGAGAATGGTCTTCAGCCACACAGAGGGGATGCAGCTTTGGAGCCGTCGTCCCTACACCAGCCAGACGCGGTCCAGGGTCCCACCATTGCAGGCGACGGCGGCCGACTCGACATGGGCTTCGCCCGGCCATTCGGTGCTTTCGGTCTAAGACCAGACGATCCCAAGCTGCATCTGATGCGGCAGGCCGCCTCGCCTCCGATGCTCGGCAAGGACCTGACGTTTCGTCAATGTCCGTCACCGAAACAAACCAAACTGGAGACGGACCACCCGTTCTTCCACAACCAACTTGACAAGGTTGAAAAGCGTGACACGACCGGTCAGGGCGGCTTGTGGCAAGGCTACTGCTTCCGCTCAGGGTCAAACGACGCGTGTGTCGTGCCGGCCGGCCTCCAGGGGGCCAACATGCTCGTCACGCCGTATCCTCCGGGGACCCCTCGAGACACGGGTCGTTACCACTCTCAATCCATGAGCGAGGAACCCGAGCCGGTGCTGTCCTCCTCCAGCTCGTCGGCAAGTCTGAAGAACAACCCTGTCAGTCCCACCAAAGCCGACCACCGCCTCCGGAGCAGCCAGTCCAAGGGGCTCCACATGCTCCATGGACTCGACGATGGCCTCCGCCGAGAAAAGGCTCAGGCCGAGCTCGACGAGAAGATTGCCGCGGAATTCGACGACAGCTTCGTCACCCAGGTCTACAACTACCTGTCACTGGGGTATCCTGCCATGGCGCACTCGTTCGACGACGAGCTCTCCAAGATCAGCAGGGTCAGCGTGGCTGATCTCTGCCGCGATGACGAACGACAAATGGCAAAGGGACATTTGTTTGAAATGAACCTGCAGGAGACGCCCGAAGAGGATCGATGCCCTCGGTGGAGAGCCCTGCGGGTGTACATCACCGAATGGGCGCGTCAGCATCCCAATCTTGATAACCTTGATCCCATGGCATGGGGTGTCCGGGAGCGACGCGGCAGCTGGGCCATCTAGCCACCTTCGATGATGCCTGGAAACGAGATGTCATTCCGGGCGATTTTGGAACAAAGCCACGCGCATGCTGCTGGGTGCATACCATTGCAGGGCCGGGGAGGCCAAAATCGACCTGCAGCCGTTGACCCGTCAATTCCGCGCTCCCGCACGCATACCGGGTCACACACACAGACCTCGGCCTGACCCAGGCGCGAACCCCCCACCCAGCGGTTCGCCTTCAGCTAGAGCGCCGATTTATACGGGATTATCACCGTGTTGAGGGAGCGCGAATTACAACATGTCCTCCTCCTCCCGCTCTGTGCCATACACGTGGCAGATGGCACACCCCGAGATGTACGCGCGTGTCACCTGGTTGGCGTGTATCTTGGACACTTCCGCCGAGGGTGGGACGGATACGGTCTGGCTCAATGCACCACAGATAGGTCGCGTTGGCGTAGTCATCTATGCCTCTCTCTATAATGCCTGGTTTGCCACTGTGTCATCCAGGCACTGGGGGGCATATTCCCAGGATTTGTTATGCCATCTATACGGTCGAGAGAGTTGCCACTCGGCGGCCGCCTGCATTTTAATTATTCTGAATAAAACTTTGAATGAAACAACGGTGCTCGTCACAAAGAGTTTTTTTTTTTTTTTTTTCCCTTATTTATGAATATATATATGTGTGTGTGTGTACAAGGAGGCTAAAATCAACAAAATATGTGCATAATTGATCATGTTTGCTTTGTGTCCAGAAGGTGATGATAGAAACTTTATTTATTTGTTTTTGACATGCCTCACGAGAATACCCCGCCGCCCACACCTCCCTCTTTCCCTCTTTCCCTCTTTCCTTCTTTCCCTGAGAGGTCCCACAAAAAAAGCGCACGCCAACGCCCAACACACGGCGGGGTTTTCTTTTTCCCGCGTCCCATTAATGCTATTGCACTGCAACGGCTCGAGGCAGGCACCAAACAAATCGAAAAAAATTCGGCCACGACGACGACAAGACCAAGCCGTGTAGCCCATATCCACGTTTCGAGGTTGCTCCGTTTGTCGCCCGGCACTCCTTATCCTTTTCTACCAGAGACCACCAGAGCTTGAGCTCCGGCAAGTGTCGCCAAGATGTCGCTGAGTAAGTGTCAACCGCCGCATCTCTCAACTCCAACCAGGGGGGGGGGGGGGAGCTGGGCTGGTCAATCTCGTGAAGCTAACTGTTGGTGCGCAGATTTAGACGTTTCCAATGGTAATCCTGATGCAATCTTTCACCTCCATTCTTCTTCATCGCCATCCCGCGACACGAAAAGCTGACGTGCTTATTCTTGCTGGATAGCGGCCGTCATGAAGGATGAGCAAGGTCGGCCCTTCATCGTCGTCAGAGAGTAAGCCCCGCCGTCCTAGCAAAAAGTCCCTACGCATGTGGGTGCGTTTTCGTATGTACTCACCACCACGTAGCCAAGGCAAAAAGAAGCGACAGTTTGGAAACGAAGCCGTAAAGTCCCACATCCTCGCCGCGAGAACCGTCGCCAACATCGTCAAATCCTCCCTCGGTCCCCGCGGCCTCGACAAGATCCTCATCTCCCCCGACGGAGACATCACCGTTACCAACGATGGTGCCACCATTCTGCAGCAAATGGAAATCAGCAACCACATCGCCAAGCTTCTGGTCGAGCTGTCGAGATCTCAAGATGACGAGATCGGCGATGGCACCACGGGAGTTGTCGTCCTGGCCGGCGCCCTGCTGGAGCAAGCGGCCGATCTCATCGACAAGGGCATCCACCCCATCCGAATTGCCGACGGCTACGATCAGGCTTGTGACATCGCCGTCGCCGAGCTGGACAGCATCTCGGACACGATCGAATTCACAAAAACAGAAACCGCCAATCTGGTCAAGGTTGCGCGAACAAGTCTGGGAAGCAAAATCGTGTCCAAGGCCCACGATCAGTTCGCCAACATTGCCGTCGATGCCGTCCTGTCCGTTGCCGATCTCGAGCGAAAAGACGTTGATTTCGAGCTGATCAAGGTTGACGGCAAGGTCGGGGGCTCGCTCGAGGACACCCTGCTTGTCAAGGGCGTCATCGTCGACAAGGACTTCTCGCACCCTCAGATGCCGTCGGAAGTGCGCGATGCCAAGATTGCCATCCTCACATGTGCCTTTGAGCCCCCCAAACCCAAGACCAAGCACAAGCTGGAGATCACCAGCGTGGAGGAGTTCAAAAAGCTACAGAACTACGAGAGGGAGAAGTTTATCGAGATGATCCAGCAGGTCAAGGATACGGGTGCCAACCTGGCCATCTGCCAATGGGGTTTTGACGATGAGGCCAACCATTTGCTCCTGCAGAACGGCCTTCCGGCCGTGAGATGGGTCGGCGGTCCCGAGATTGAGCTGATCGCCATCGCTACGAATGGCAGGATAGTCCCGCGGTTCGAGGACCTCACGCCCGAGAAGCTCGGCTCGGCCGGCGTCGTCAGAGAGATGACTTTCGGCACCACGAGAGAAAAGATGCTGGTGATTGAGGAGTGTGCCAACACTCGTGCCGTGACTGTGTTTTGCCGCGGCAGCAACAAGATGGTAGGTCGAACATGGCTACAAAACACATCCAAGAAGAAGAAGAAAGAAGAAGAAGAAGAAAGAAGAAGAAGAAGAAAGAAGAAGAAGAAGAAAGAAGAAGAAGAAGAAAGAAGAAGAAGAAGAAAGAAGAAGAAGAAGAAAACAAGCGCCCCATGAGCAAAACAACTAATGCGGTTGCTGCAGATCATCGACGAAGCCAAGAGATCATTACACGATGCTCTGTGCGTCGTCAGAAATCTTGTTCGAGACAACCGAGTTGTGTACGGAGGCGGTGCGGCCGAGATCGCCTGCTCACTGGCCGTGGAAGACGCTGCCGTCAAGACGCCGGGCCTGGAGCAATACGCCATGCGAGCCTTCTCGGAGGCTCTGGACACCATCCCCATGACGCTGGCGGAGAACAGCGGCCTGAACCCCATCTCTACGCTGGCCGAGGTGAAGAGTCAACAGGTCAAGGCCGGCCCGAGCGGCCGAGGCAGATTGGGCGTGGACTGCATGGGACGGGGCAGCAATGACATGAAGGAGGCGTTTGTCATTGATCCTCTGATTGGGAAGAAGCAGCAGCTGCAGCTGGCTACGCAGTTGTGTCGCATGGTCTTGAAGGTGAACAATGTGATTGTTTCAGGTACGGACGACAACGACTTCTAAAGTGAAAGAATTTTTTTTTTATATAAAAAAAATATAAAAAAAAGAGTAAAACTATAGAAACGCGGGAAGGAGGGGGTGGGGGGGGGGGCTTTATAAAAAAAAATGACGAAACCCAACACATTAAAGTAATGGCATAGTTAAGCAGAAGATGATTTTTTTTTTTTTTTTTTTTTTTTTTTTACGTGGATGAGCCCGCGCGCGCGCACACACACACACACACACACACACACACACACACGGCGAGGGTTGTGACTCACTTGAGGATCAGCAAGCACCAAGCGCCACACTCATGACATGATGACAAAGCGGCAAGGCCGTCCCACTTTCAAAACTTCCTTCAGGTTATCTTTTTTGTTCTGCTTCTGCTCGACCACCGGTTTCTTTTTATTATTATTATTATTATTATTCTCTCTCTATCATCTTGTCTGTCCATTCGATCAATTGGCTGATATAACTCAGTCTATCCGGGCTTGGCTTGAGCTGCTGCTTCTCTCTTTTGTGGGAGTAGAAGAAGAAAGAGGAAGAAGGAGACGGGAAAGGGAAAGGGAAAGGGAAAGGGAAAGGGAAAGGGGAAGGGAAAGGGGAAAAGGGAAAACAACACCCTCCGGCGTGAAAAATGATGATGACCCTCAAAGAGCAGCAACGTGGTTCGAACCCGAACCGCACGCAGGCCGTCGCGGGAGCCGCCGCGTCACGCATCGTCCCCAAGCCGGTTCCATCATCACAGGCCGAGGACCCCCGTGGGTATCAACTGGAGCAGCTCCGGCGGCGATTCTCTCCCAAGGAATCCGCCATCGACGGCGGTGTCACCTCGATGGTGTTCAAACTCAAGCCTTCAGATCCCGATTTCCCGTTTGAACTGACGCATCTCGAGTGCGATATTCGCATTCCTGCCGACTACCCGGCAGCGAGACCGGTGCTGCATGTGCGGAACAGCAACATCCCCCGGGGCTTCGCCATCAACATCGAGAGGGGATGGGACAGACTGTCAGGCGAGAGGAAGGGGGCTACGCTCTTGTCCACCGTCAACGCTCTGGACAAGAACCTGGAGAAGCTGCTGTCCGTGGAAAAGACGGAGACGGTGAAGCTGGTCACGTTCAAGGACACGAGAGGCCCGGTAGCCGCTGATCCGGCCAAGACGGCGGCGGAGCCCGGTCGTGGGGAGGAGGCTACGAAGCCGAAGGCCGCGTCGAGAGCGTACGTGCCTGAGCCGTCGTATTCTCGCCAACAGATTGCAGAGGCAAAGGCGAAGAGGGCGCAGGAAGTGCGTCAGCTGGACGCTCGAATGGGCCGATCGCCGCAGTTTCGGCGCTCCGCAGACGGCATCGTCTTCACGTTGCCCATCGCGCCCAAGAGGAGGGAAGATCTGCCGGCTGGACTGCAGTCGGTGAGCAGCGTGCACCTGATCGTACCTCTGCTATACCCGCTGCAAGATCTGAGGATTCAACTCAACGACGCGAATGCCGTCGACGCGGAGCCAGTGGAGGAAATATTCACGAAACGAGCAGCCATGCAGAAGTCCATGTCTCTGACGGGCCACGTGAACTATCTGGCGCAAAATCTACACATGTTGGCCAAGCAGGCCAGAACATCAGGTAACAGTGCCGAGGCCCAGATCGCAGAAGAGACCTCCAAGGGAGCTCAATCCGAGATTCCGGCTGCTGGCCCTTCTGTGCCGCCGCCCGCTGGGTCCAGTGGGGAGAAAAGCCACATCAAGGTTATCCCACGGCCTCCCGAGTGGGACTTTGTGGATGAGAGCGACGACGATGGCGATGACGACGACGACTCGGGCGGGTCGCATTCTGGCACAGAGGTAGAAGCAGGAGATGGCGGCGCAGTGCTCCGCGACAAAGGAGCAGAGGCCTCTCCGGGGGCGGCGCAACGGGCCGAGACGATAGAGAAGGGCACGATGCTGTCGTTTCCGTCCGTCGAGCTCCATGGCATCGAGTTGCTACAGGTTTCAATACTGGGCCTCAGCGTCAAGTGCGAGCGGTGCAAGACGATCAACGACATGACAGGGCTGAAGCCCGGGGTGGGGAAGACGACGAGCTGTACAAAGTGCGGGACTCATCTCACGGCGACGTTCCACCAGACCTTGGTCCACGAGCACTCCTCGCGAGCCGGCTTCATTCACCTGTCGGGCTGCAAGGCGGCGGACATGCTCCCGAGCACCTTTGTGCCAACCTGCGGGGAGTGCTCGACGGCGGGCCCGGGTCTCGTGTCGGTCAGGGGCGAACGCACGACCAACGTGTGCCGCGAGTGCCACGGACGATTCACCTTCAAGATGCCCGAGGTCCGGCTCCTCTTCATCTCGCCCGGGTCGATGCCCCCGCCGGCGGCGGGCCCGCGGCGGAAGACGGAGAAGCTGGGGCTGCACGCCGGAGAGGCGCTCCCGGACAGAGGCACGTGCGGGCACTACGGCAAGTCGTACCGGTGGTTCCGGTTCTCGTGCTGCAACCGCATTCACCCGTGCGACAGGTGCCACGACGACAAGGAAGATCACCCGAATGAGTGGGCGAATCGCATGGTGTGCGGGTGGTGCAGTCGCGAGCAGAACTTTGCGGTCGAGGCATGCGGCTTCTGCGGGCGAAGCGTGATTGGCAAGAAGGGCAGGGGATTCTGGGAGGGAGGGAGGGGGACGCGAGATCAGACAACCATGAGCCGCAAGGATCCTCGAAAGTACAAGAGGCTGGGGAAGTGAAGGGGGGGATTCACGTAGTATGAGGCAACGTGTACGTGTTGGACGAGAGGTTGGTGCAAGGGAGGATGGATGGATGGATGTAGGGGGGGGGGGGGGGGGGCCCAGAACTGATTTGGCGC
>JABAEC010000050.1:0-33023 GCA_013435705.1 Claviceps paspali
GTGCCGCCAGCGGTATAATGCGCTAGGCCACTAATTAGATTAGTGTCTATACCAGGAAAATATAGTGCATTTTTTAGTACTAGGGGCCTAAATGTAGTGGGATTTAGGCTTACTAGGACTTCAAAAATAGCAGTTCCTACCCCTTTTGGATAAATAGGGCCTCCAGCAGTAATAATAGGGCTTCTTTCTTTGTGTTTTAGGGCCTTAAAGGTCCTAAAGAATGCCTTATTATTTATTAGATGACACGTAGAACCTGTATCATATAATAGGGAGTCTTTTAGGTTAGAAGGCTCTTGAGCCTTATAAGTAAAAGAAGGTTTAGTAGCTAGGAAATCACTACTATTAGTTATAGAAGTAGAAGAATCACTACTATAACCACTGCTACTACTAGAGGAAGACTCTTCTTCTGAAGGAATAGGGTCTTCTCCCTCTATATTTCTGGTTGCTAGGCTGTAGCAGCCAATAGTAAAAGAGGCTTTTTGCTCTTTAATATCCTGATTGTTGGGGTTCTTTTTCTTCCTATTAGCTGATTTAGCCCTAGAATCATTAGAATTCCTAGTAGAGGATTTACTAGTCTTTCTATTATTCCTAGACTCCCTCTGAGAATTAGAGGGATTAGAAGAGAGATTAGAAGCTTTATAGCTAAGAGCCTTAGCTATAGAGGAGCTTTTATCCCTTTGTTCTTCTAATAAATCAGCCATAAGGAATTGCAGGTTTAGTTGACTAACTAGAAGACCTTGGGCCCTAGCGGCTCTGATAGAATATCGTTGCCTCTCAGCCCAATGTGGAAAGGTCTCTTTTAATGCAGCAATATAGATATTTGTTTGATCTATATCACTAATTATAACGTTGCATAATAATAACCTAGCAATTAGGTTATTAAATTCTGCATTAAAGTCTTCTAAAGTGCCCTTATAAGAAGAGAAATTTAAAGAATGAAATTTAGAGTATAAATTCCCTCTTTGAATCTCAGAACTCTGTGAATATTGCCTTATAAGGATTTTATAGGCTTCAACAGGTGATTTTTGCCAACAAATTGCAGCTTGAGGTCCCTCTTGGCAGCTGTCCCTTATAATCATAAGTACTACAGCCTGCTGAGAATCAGGAAGATTATAGGCAATTTCAGGATTATCTATAAAATCAGGCATTCCAAAAGCTCTAAATTGTATAGATAAAGCCTGCTTCCATTGGTCAAAATTCTCAGGCCCCCTCAATTTTGCATTTTCAGGGATATTATGCACCTTCTTATTCAATTCCTTAGCAGTAGTCCTATCAAAAGCTTCCTGCAAAGGGTTACTAGTATTAGGATTAGAGCTAGGAATAGGAATAGGATCAGAAGGGCCGGCAGGTTGTGAAGAAGAAGCCTGTATATTTTCTTCTACAGGCTTATTGCGTTGTTGGTTACCCATAAGACTAATTAACTGACTCATAAGGTCTGTTAATTGGCTCTGTAATTTCTCTTGCCTTTTCTCAGAGGCTTCGATCCTAGCTGTGCTTATATTAGCAAAAGTCTCAAGACCTTTGCTTTGTTCAGCTAGCTGTTCAGAAATTATAGTCAGAGGGTCTTTTGGTATAGAAGGTTTAGAAGCCTCTTGCATAGGCATATTAACATCTATATCGGGTTGTGATACAGGGAAACCCTGTTGGCCTTGTTGATTTCTATCCATTTTTACAGAAGAAAGAGAAAAAACGGATTCTATAGCTAATTATAGGAAGAAAAAACACCTATAAATATAGAAGGTTTAGAGAAAACCTTACTATATATCAGAATTATAGAGGATTCGAAGAAAAATGCCCTCTATAACTAATTTACAGTGATTTACAGTAAATAGTAGTAGTGAATTACTAAAAACAGTGAATTTTACTAATAAAATAGTACTGATTTTCCTAGCTATAGAAGGTATAAAAATACCTAGATTTATCAACAATAAAGCCCACCAACAGTTACGGTCACAGAAGCCGTAACTCCAAATTGATTCTAATCGGGATTTGCAGAAGCAGTCAGATTCCCTAGAACTCAATCGGAACGCGCACCAAAAATGTATGGTGCCACAGATCAAAAGCTCGGCCAAAAGCCCTGATTTGTGGGTCCGTAAAAATACGGATTTGAAATTTTCCTGTGTACAGGTTTTGTACGTATAGGAAAAAATCTACTGCAGTATAGTGATAAAACTCACTATAATCAGAGTCTGCAGCTGCTGATAACAAATGCACGGTTCAGACGGACCGTCAGAAGCCGTAACTCGCAATTGTTTAATTGGGGGATTTGCAAGAATTGTCAGGTTCCCAATTGTGAATCAGCGTGCGCACGCAAATTGTGTGGTGCGCCGGATCTAGGGCTCTGCCAAAAGCCTAGATTTGTGGGTCCGTAGGAATACTGCCCACAAAGATTTAGGTGGATTGGTTTAGGAAAACACCAAAAATCTGTCCTGCGATATCGTGATAGAATGCACGATAATTAAGGCTCGCAGCTGCCGACGGTCGCAACGGTCCGTCAGCGGGATGCACGCTTCGAAAGAAGGTGCAAAATGCTCAGTAAAATGCACACAATATTCCTAAATAGGAATAAAAATAGGGAAAATTCCCTATAAATGCAGCTGAATGCAGCAAAATGCAGCTGATTGCAGCTGCTGACAGTGATCAAATGGTTAATGCAGCTGTCAGACCACGTGATTGTGTGTGTGAATGGAATCAGATTCAACACCAGAAAATGTGGTGATTTTGTGTGCGGCACCTAGGTTGGGGCGTCAACCTAGGGATATCGAACGATAGTTTGAAGAAAAGGTAGGCCACTATAGTAAATTCACTATAGGCCTCCCGGGCTTATAACCTATTGAAAATATGGCTTAGTATAGAGTGATTACTAGTAGAGGTAGTGAGTCTCTAGGAGTAATGCTTCTATAAGCAGCAATTATCTTCAGCAGTGGAAGGGCAACGACTTCTAGCAATTTAGAATAGCAGCTTGTTATTCTTCACGGTAACGGACGATTTGGGGCAACGAGCAATTTGGGTGAGGAGAGAAATTCACTTCTACTTCCTCATATACCCTCCAACCATATCGTTGGATCAGGGCCGCCAGCGGGGGTTCGTCTGCCACTTTTTGCATCCCGCAAAATTCATTTGTATGGGAAAACAAAAAAATAGACTCACTACCACACAACGCAGGTGCAGATATGCGACCCGTTTGGCCAGAGGTATACGAGGGGATCTAGGGTAGCTAAGAATATAAAGCTGACCGCCTAGGGCAGAATTCTAGACCGCTTTACGGCAGAAAATGCCGTAGAAAACGCATCAGAAAACGCAACAGAAATCGAGGTATAACTGCCGTTATTGCTGAGGTTGAATATCAGCAAAATAACGCTGCCGGGTAGGCTGCAATTATAAGGGGCTCAAAAATAACACCTTTATAGTGATTATTTTAACAACAATTACCCCCCTACTTCTATACTATACACCTAAACAGCTAGCTATTACACTTAGTATAATAACTATATACCCTACCCTATTGCAATAGCTTTGCTAGCTATTTATAGTACTAGAAATTTGTTTTTATAAGCACTATAGCAATAATAATAAACATCCTAATTTAGTAATTGTTTATTAATAATAACTTACGCATTAATTAGTCCTATATTGCTTTCCTTTCTTTCTCTTCTTTATTATTTATAATCTATTCTATCCTACTCCTAAAATTACTCTACGCTATTAATAATTAATTAATTAATTAAATAATTAATTAACCCTTACGTCCTATTACACTAAGGTAATGTTTTTAATATACTCTATGTTATATACTATTTTGCTAGTATTATAGTCCTCTACACATCTTACTACTAATAATAGTTCTATATATATATATATAGATGCCCTTACCTCTATATACTAAGCATCCTTATACTAAGGATAAGAAAGCTAACTAATAGGCAAAGAAAAAGGTATGTTATACTAAAAAGAAGGCTGCTAAGTAGGCTGCTATAGCTAATACTATTAAGAATAGGGCAAATGCCTCTATTAATAGAGGGGAGTCTATAGCAAAAGCTATAGCTTCTATAATACCTTTATCTACTAAAGCTATTGTCCCTCCTCTACTAGTATTATTAATTGCTAAGTCTATTACTAGGGATGTAGCTATCTTATCTTACTTATTCTCCTTAGATGTAGTGCCTCTATTATAGAGAGCTAAGACTTTATATAAGTCTAGTGCTTCTAAGGAGATAAGGCACTAATCTAGTTGTACAGTAGTAGTATCTATCTTACTAAAGGTATTGTTGCCCTAGGCATTAGCAGCTCTATTATTATAGGCATTGCCTGCCTTATCTTACTCTCCCTCTTCTAATATAGTATCTATATTATAGAAGGCTATAGCTTTATATAAAGCTAAGGCTTCTAAGGAGATAAGGCGCTAATCCTAGCGTATAGTAGTGGCGTCTGCTTTATTAGTAACGCTATTACCTTAGGTGTTAGCAGCGCTATTGTTGTATATATTGCTAAGTTTGTCTTATAAGGCATTGCTATTACCTATTATAGTGCTAGTAATATAGTCTTACTAAATTGCTCTAGTAGTAATAACGCTATATAGTTATTAAAGCACTTATATAATAGCAGCAATAGTAGTGCGTTAAGCTAGCTAGTCTATAGGGTTATCTAATCCATCCACTATAGTAATACTATTTAGTCTCTACTATATATATTGCTTCTAGATAATAATACTATAGTAGACCTAGGAGTTCCCCTTTCCCTTTATACCTATATTTAACTATATATACTCTATAGAGATTATATAGAATAGGGGAAAGGTAGGCTAAAGTACTTATTGCTTATAGTATAATAAAAGGAATAATTTATACATTCCTATAAGTCTCCTATTCCTTACTATTATTATATTATATAGTTACTAGAATATTACTAATAAATTACTAGCCTATTTATCTTATAGAGGGCAACTTCTATAATATATAGTTAATCTTAGAGTAGATTAGTTGTCTATTAATAGCTATCTATCCTTAATAATAGTATAATAAGGATAAAGAGGAGGGGGATAGGGATAGTATTCCTATCCTTAGGCCTATAGCCTAACGCTAAATTAGGGGTGCTATAGTTACTCTTCTATATGGTTTTAATTAGCTAGAGTAGGCTAACTATAGTATTTACTAACTTATAGGTAAGATATTAAAGTAGATTAATACTATATCTAGGTACCTTAAGTTTATTAATATGTAGGATTAGTTCTAGTAATCTATTGTAGGGGTTTGCCCTACGCCTAGAATAGTATATTATAGATAATTCACCTCTATATTGCCTACGCCCTCCTAATTATTTAATAGGAAAACTATAAGTATAATACTACAGAGTAGGACTCCTAGCAATTGCTATATATCTAGTGTAGCAATCCTATATATATATTATAGGTAGTGTTACTTTAGCAATACTATTAGATAGTAGAGGCTGTCTTAGGGGATAGTAGTAAGGCTTATAGCCTTACTATAGCAGAGTTCCCTATTAGCCTCCCCTAGGTGTAGAATGTGGTTTCCTTTGTTTTATTCTTTTTAGGTTTAGGTTGTGTTTTTCTTTGCTTTCATTTTAGGTTCGGGTTGTGTTTTTCTTTGCTTTTATTTTAGGTTCGCCTACGTTTCGTTCGTTTTTCCTTTATCATTAGCATTTAGCATTTAGCGTTGTTTATTTTTGTGTTTTCTTATTAGGGTTGCCACCTACACACTCTTTTTGTCTTTTCTTTGTTTAGGTTTGCCCACCTTCTATTCGTTTTTGTTCGTTTCCTATGTTTAATATCTGTATCTTATTAGAGTAATCTTTACAATAATTACTGCGCAATAGGCTGGCCCCTATTTCGCTATATATTCGCTAGGTAGTTGTTGCCTTTCCCTAATTTTGTTTAGTAAATGCTGCTACTAGCTTTAGGGTATATACATCCTCTTAAGCCACCTATTAGTTATACTTACTTAGCTAGTCTTTCTATTTTACTAGGTAGAAGATCCTATTACTTATAGTCTTTTCGCCCTTAATTTCCTCTACCTAATATTCCTTATTATTATCCTAGAGGTCTAGTAGGTAGGGTTTCGCTCTCTCCCCCCTCTTATAGGGGTTCTATAGCTCTAGTAGACTAACGTAGAATACATTGTAGAGTTATCTATACTTATCTAGAAGCATAAGGCAGTACGCCTACTTCCTAACTACCTAGATTACCTAAAAAGGGCTAATAAAATAGGGGTTTAGCTTATATTTTACTTCCTTTACCTAGATGTTTTACACTAATAGTAGGATAAGGTTATTTCTCTTAAACGCTTTTAGTGTATATTATTTATTATAGTATTTTGCCTATGCCTCTATTACTGCTTCCCACATCTCCTTAAGTTTCTCTTAAAGGTTCTATAGTTTCTTAACCTATACTCCTGCTTTAGAGACTGCCCCCTCTATAGTAGGGTTATTAGTATATAGATAAAACTCTAGATAGTATCCTATAAGTATATAGTATAGCGCTTATCCTATACTATAATTAACTACATTATTATAGGCAAATTATACTTATTGCAGTAGGTTTAGCTAGTTTAGCTAGTTTGTATTAATAAAGCACTATAGGTAATGTTCTAGTACCTGGTTTGCTTATTCTATCTATTTATCTATTTATAGGTAGAAGGCTGTAGATAGTCTCTATTTTACTTATAAATAGTAGTATAATTCTAACCAAAACTAGCTAGTAAATACTAACCCTCTGTCTAATATAATCCCCTCTAGGGCGCTGTATTATAATTCTACTTTATTATAAAAGACCTTAGCAAGCTCTATAGCATTAATTATAGTAGCTACTAGAATAAAGATAGTATACTTAGTGTATTAGTCTATAATTACTAGTATTACATTAACTTTATCCACTCCCTAGAACGCCCCTAGTAGTCTAGTAATAAAGTCTATTAATAGCTTAGCCTATAGCTAGCTTAGTAGAGGTAGTAACTCTAACTAGCTATATAGTTAGTGTTATTATACTACTACCCACTAGTAAGTTGTGTAGCTAGTAATATATAAGGATACTACATCCTATATGCTAGGCTAGTAGAACTAGTAATACAATAGCTCTAATATATAGGCAACTCTAAAGTAATCAGCTAGGGGATTATTATAGTATAGCTATAGAAGTTCCCTTTATACTATAGAATTGTTAGGGACTATAACCTTACCTTTATATAGAATAAGGCTATCCTATTAATCCTATTCCCTAGTTTTCCCCTTCTAATTTATAAGTAGTTTATCTTAACTCTTCTAATAGAGATTATAGTTATAGTCCTAGGCCTCTTAAAGCAACTAGATAAGTAGTCCCTCTACGCTAAGGTTGTATAGGCTAGGAGTTACATCTATCCATCTAGCTTTATATATAGTCACTAACTATACACATCCTAGTAGCATTAGTAGGTTACCTTCTACTATCCCTTTTCTTAGCAGTTCTTCTATAGTTACATAGCCTATTAGGACCTTTTAGTTATAGGGTGTATTAGCTACCTATAATTTAGGGCATAATAGTTTATTATCCCCTTCCCTACTTATAGATGTCTTTATAAGGCTAGGTGCATTCTTACTGCCTACCTATTACTCCTCTAGTAATTTACTAGGTAGTGTCTCTCTGCTCCTCTCCTAATCTATAGGGTTTCTACTCTCTTAAGTAGTATTAATATCTAGCCCCTTAGATTACAGTACCTTAATTTCTAAGTAACTAACTAGTCTTTTTTACAGCCCTAGCATTAGCTGCTAATTTAAAGGTGCTTTGCCTTTATAATTAGGTCTTCTTAATAGTGCATCTACTAGATTACTTTTCCTTAGCCTATACCTAATAAGGAAGTTAAATAGGCTAAGGAATATACACTATTATACTTACCTTTTATTTAATTTACTTTACATTATAAATAATTATAGGTTGTAGTAGTTTAACAGCACCTCCACTAGTTTATCCATCCCTTTAATATAGTATTGCTAATGCTTAAACAACTTAATAATTATGTATAGCTCTTAGTCTCCTATATTATAATTACGTTTAGCGTTAGAGAATTTCTAAGACTAGAATACAATAGGGTGGTACCATCTATTATTATTAGGTTAGGCTAGGATGCCTACTATTGCAAAGGTTAAAGCATCTATTTCGATTTATATTGATTACTTTAGGTTATAGTATATAAGAAGTAGCGCCTTCTAAAAGGCTTATTTTAGCTAGTTAAACGCTACCTATTCCTTATTACTAAAGTAGAAATTTCCCTTTTTACTATTCTTTCCGCCTTTTATAAGTACTATAAATAGTGTAATTATTATTAAGTACTTATAGATAAAGTAGTAATAGAAGTTGTAAAAACTAAGGAAGACCTATATATTCTATAGGTTCCTTAGGTATGCCTATTTCTAGATTATAGCTACCCTTCCTAGGTCTATTACAATACCCTATGTTAAGAGTATAAACCCTAGGAATTCCACTAAATCCTAATAGAAGGCACACTTAGAGGGTTTAGTATATAGCTCTGCCTCTCTTATCCTCTCTAGGACCTATTTAACATACTCTATGTGTAGTGTATAGTCTAGTAAAAAGATAAGTATATTATCTAGATACACTATATAGATTATATTAATAAGCCCTTAAAGCGCCTAGTAAATGTAGTTCTAGAACGTTACTAGTGCATTAGTAAGCCTAAACAGCATTATAAGGTACTTAAAGTAACTATATCTTATATAGAACATAGTCTTCTATTTATCCCCTTCCTTAATTTATATACAATAGTATACATCCTTAATATTAATTTTTAAGAAGAACTTTACGCCTTAGTATTAGTTAAGAAGTTCTAAAATAAGGGGTAGTGTATAGCAATTCTTTAGTGTAATCTTATTAATACTATAATAGTCTATATATAGTTATAGAGAACTATCCTTTTTAGGGATAAATAGAATAGGTGCCCTAGTAAGGCTCTTTAAGTGCTAGATACATCCTTTCTGTAAGTTGTCTTCTAGATACTTATAGAGTTCTTTAAGTTCTAATTAGGATAGTGGATAAATTAGGCTATATAGGGGGCTTGTATCTGGTTGTAGGTTAATTAAGTAATTAGTCTCCTTCTATTATAGTAAGATTCCTACCCTATCTACTAAGAAAACATCCTAATATTTCTAAAACTTATCTAGGATTTAGTCTGTATTCTCCTCTTCCTTAGCTATCTCTTTATTATATAGTAGAATAAATCTATCTCTAGAGATATATTCTATAGCAAATATTATTGCCTTATTGTGTATTTCCTTCTAGAACTATTAGAGTAGGAGGTAGGTAATATCCTTCTGCCCTACCTTAAACTACTATTTCTAGTCCTATAAGGAGAGGTATATATAGTAGGCAGCTAATATATATATACTAATTAGTAGAGGGCTACCCTATATATCTAGGTCCCTATCTACAGCAATCCCTAGAAGGGTAAGGGTCCTACTTTATCCCTAGGAGTTATATAGTATTATATAAATTTAATATACTCCTTACTATAGGATAGTAAAACCCCCTACTACTTATAAGGTTAGTGCTAGCGCTGTGGTTCTATAGAGGCTATATTGCCTTACAAATGCTGCGCTTATAATATCTACTTCTAAGCAGCTGTCTAGATCTGCAAAGGTTTTAATAGTATTTCGCCCCCTAATTATAATTATAACTAGTGTATTAAAACATATGCCTATAGGTATATATATAGGTTTAGTAGCTATATAGGTGCTTACTACTACTATAAGTCTTTTCCTAACTATTTTAGCTGTAAGTAGTTTATAGCTATATAGCCCTCCTTATTATAGTTATAGTAGATAATCTTCCTAGGTACGCCCTTATTATTTAGCAATATAGCTAGGCCTATAGCGTCCTTTTTAGCTAGGGTTTGGAATACTACCCTATAGTTACTCTACTATAGTGCCTTATATTATTGTCTTAGAGGCTGTTTACTTAGCTTTTGCTTATAATACAGTGCTATAGACTTCTATTATCTTTAGGCAAAGTAGACTACTTCTGCCCTAGTTATATTATAAATGCTACCCTAGTGCCTTATAAAGGACTATAGAGTAGGTAGAAGCCCTATAAAGAACTAGCTAGCTTATATAGTCTTAGGCTCTTTAGGGAAGAATAGCTTAATTCCCTTAAGATAAGTATTAAAATTATTAGGGTCTTAATTATCTTACTGCTATACCCCTCCTAGCTTAATTTAAAGCGTCTTATATTGCTAGGTAGATTTGTAGACTAGAGATTAAGACTATTCCTTAAATAGTCCCTATAAATTTTTATATTCTACCTAGTAATTTACTAGCTGCTTATACACAAACCCATCCTATTTCTATTAGACTTCCTTAGTAATAAAGTTTAGGGTATATAGGACCTTTCTCCTATCCTTCTAGAATTTATATAGTTCTCCTAAGAAGGCACGCTTAAGGTTGCTAAGCTACATTAGGTAAGCAGAGGGGTTAGTTGGTTGCTAGAGGTATAGGATGTTCTAGTAGGATATATTAGGGTCCTTTATATTAAGCAGTTCCTTTAGCTTTTTTATAGGTTTATCCTATATAGCTTCCTAAGGGTAGTGATTTAGTCCTATAGGGTTAGTGTTACGTGCTGAAGCCGCCGTATTATCGGCTCCAGTCGACACGTAACTTGGGGGGGTATCCGCGCGTACGTCGAGATACGTTATAAAAGGTGGAAGTCCGCAGAACCTGTCAAGACTTCGTTATAAAAGAAGAGGAATACACCAGTGCACAATTGTATAGGTAATTAAGTGTAAGAGTAAGGTAAAGTAATATGTATAATTATTATTAAGTTCTTCTTCTTCTATAAGTTAGGGAAACCCCCTTTTATAGGGATATCCCCTACTAGATGTAGAGGGCCTCTCTAAAATAGAGGTTCCTAGTTAGGACTATAATAAGTCCCCCCTTTTGCAGAAGAAGATAGCTTATCCTAAGCTAAAGAAAACAAAAAAAGAATTCTATAAATAAGTATTCCTACTAATCATCCTAACTTCTGCTATACTTCCTAATTCCTTATTCTGCATTTTATTTACTATTATTCCCTAGCTATTTGTGGCATTTCCGCGAGTTATAATTAGCTAATATACGCTGCACCTAGGTTGTTATGCATAACGTAGTAGATGTTATTTATTATGCCCTAAACCACATCTTAATAAAGAAGGGCTGTTTTAAGGACTCTCTATTATTAAGGGTTCTATATAGCATTAATTACATAGAGGTTAAGGTCCTAGATAAGGATTTGCGCCTATTTCTAGTAGGTAGTAAGGTAAGAACTGCTAGTAAGACTCTCTATAGTTTTATAGACTATAGTATTATACCTATATTTATCTATATAGTATACTATATACTAGTTGCTTATATTAAAAACTAGGGAAGTTATAGCATTAGCAATAGCCTAGAGGTAGTTAGTAAGTTCTGCAATTTTTACAGATTGCTCTATGTGTATTTTACGTAAGCCTCTTACCTACTATATTTAGCTAAGTATAAATATACTAATAGCTAGGAGAGCTAGCTAATTGTGTATTAGCTATTTGTTTAAATCCTTAGTGCTGTTGCTGTTTTCTACTATCTTAGTAAAGAATTTAAGTAGGTACTTTACTTTAGTAGTAGTAGCTAAAGGAGGTATAGAGCCTTTAAATACCTAAGCGTTTTTAATACTATAAAGGATGTAGCCCTAGAGGTCCTAGAATTAGAAGAAAGTAGAGATATTATAGCAAAGGTTACCTACTGTCTATATAAGGGACTCTATACCTAATTCTATAGTATATTAGAAGAATTCTAATAAGGTTTTATTAATTATTAGGCCTTTACACCTTCTTGCTTACTGTTAGAGGTGCCTATAGAGTTAGTAGAGCTATTAGAGTAGAAAGATGCAGTAGAAATTTCCCTTAATTATATGCTTAGGCTAGGCTAATATATAAAGTTTATAAATAGAGAGGGGGAAGTTAGCTTTATAGTTAGGGAGCAGCTATTGTCTCTTATCCCTTACCCTCTACTAGGGATTGCTATATTACTATAGGAGTTTAAAGGTAGCTATACTTTAATTGTAGATATCTTCCTCTATGTAATATTTACTCTTCTAATAGACTAAGTCTCTGTAAAGGTAGGGTGTGTTAGCAGCGTATTCTTTATAGCCTTCTATATTACTATACTTAATTATTCTAGCTATTAATACTATAAATTTAGCTTATATATAAGTAAATGTGGTTGTTAGTTTCTATTAGGGAGGCTTGCTGTAACTAGAAGGTAGAAAAGAAGGGTAGAAAAGAGAGGGTAAGGCGTGTATAAATTCTGGTTTAGAGTAGGTATAAAAAGAGGGGGAAGCTGTAGTAATAGAAAAGTAAAAGAAAGGTAACTTCCTTATAAGTGTTAACTTCTATAGGTAATATAAGGTGTTCTTCCTTTTAGGTTTTATACACTTTACTATTTATTTATAATGCGTAACTTTACAATTTGCTTAGTTATTTATAGATTGTAGACTTCTGCCTATCTATAGTAGAGAAATTGCAGAAAGAGAAAGGGTGCCCCTTAGTAAGAAAAAAAAATAGAATATCCCTATATAATAAGACCCAAAGACATTGTTCTTTTATAATATGTTTGCCTCCTTGTTTATAATATTGCAAATATCGTCCCTTATGCCTCTAATTACGTCTTTATAGTAGAGGGCCACTTTAAACGCCCTCTATTACTAAGGGGAGTGTACTATATTAATAGTATGTATATTAAGCTCTCTAATAAGTTCCCTTATCTATATCTAATAAGCTATAAGGCTGGCGTAGCTAGTAAGGGATTTCATCCTATTGCTAGTGTTAGCGTTATGCTCTATAAATTCACTGTAGTAGGCTAGGTATTAGTTCTATATAGTGAAAATTGCTTTGTTTATATTATTAGTAATGGCTTAGAGATAGCTAGAGAGTTCTGCGTTTTTTATAGATACTTTAGCTTAGGTGATTAGTAGGGTTCTTAATTAGTATAATTAATTACATAAAAAGGTGCTGCTGCCTAAGGTAGTTAGCTAGGAGTAGTTTAGCTAGAATTCTACGTCTTCTATATTTTTATTGCTTTCTGCCACAATTATAAAGAAGTAAAGTAATTATTAGTATTTGTCTGGATTAGCAGTGGAAGGGTTAGGTTTGTTATTAATTAGAAGGTTTTTAAGGCTAGCTATTATATGCTACTAGAGATTGTAAGATTAAAAAAACGCAAATATGTTATGGAAAAGGTTCCCTATTGTCTAGATAAGGCCTTCTATGCTAAGTTCAGTAGTATATATGTAGAATTTATTAAGGAGGGTGATAGAGTATTTGCTATTAGGGCTAGTTACTTGCTATTAGAGGACTTTATGTAGATAGCGTAGCTATTGTAGCAGGAATATGTGTTAGAACCCTCCTTTAATTAGGTTACTAGCATAGTAGGAGTGGCAGAGTTTGTAGATTATGCTGGGGTAACCATCGTTGTTGATAAGGAAAGGTCCCGTTCCTCCATTTCTAACTCTATATTGCGGATTGCTATCTTCCTATAGTAGGAAGAAGGTGAGGTCTCGTTGGCCGTGGGTATCTTCCGTTATGCCGTATTCAGCCCCTTGGGGGTGTAATCCCCCGTAGGTTTCGGGCATCCCCCTGTAGCGTTGGTTCCATTGCGGTGGGCAGATTTTTCAGCATAGTATGGAACGTCTCCACTGCAGTCCTTAAGTTATCTACTTCTCCGCAGAGGGTTGTGACATCCTTTTCAATAGCCACGGTGGCGTTTGTCGTTGCCTTAAGCAAGGCCTTACGGGTTGCTACTGCCGACGTTATTGCGTAGAGGCGTTCCTCCAATTTCCTAATAAGGCCGGTGGTTTTCTTAGAGCATTTCTTAATCCTCTTATTAACAGATGCTGTAGTGCTATTGCATAAAATATTAATTAGCTTAAGGATAGTTTAGAGGCTGCGTCTTTGCTTTCTAAGCGTTTCTTTATAGCCTATAGTAATTTTCTCTAAGGTCTTAGTAGCTGCCTAAAGTGCTATCACCTAGTACAGGATCTTATTTCTAACTGTAGGGATAGGGACTAGGTTAGTCTCCGCTAGAGCTGCGATCCTAGAAAGGTAGAACTAGCTAAGTAATGTAAGGTATCCTCTAAGGGTACCATTTAAGGCGCTATACGCTGCATATATGTATTTAGCTATGATTATCTCCCTGGCGGGCAGCTAATTAGTTTAGGGTTTATTATTCTATAATCCTCTATTATAATAGACAGAGACTACTTTTTTTAAGGCCTCCCTAGCAGCTTATACTACTAGGACTTCTAATTTGCCCTTATACCCTACTATGCTTTCTAGCGCCTTATAGATTTCCCTATAGTTTATTATAACTCTAATATATAAGTTATACAGGGGATTATCTATTTTAACACTAAAACCATCTGTAGAAATGTTAGCACTAGCTATATAAAACTCCCGTCTAGTTATATATAGGGTGTTAGTAAATAACTATAGTTTCTTTATATTACAATGCTTATTAGTATACCTCTAGGCGGTGTATGTAGTTCCTGCGTCAACCTCTACAGTAAACACTACAATATCTTCTATAGTCTATGGGTTATACAGTTTCCTATCTGCGCAGCCAAATTAGCAAAAATGCCAAAATAGGTTAAAGCCCTACATATATGCCGCTGTCTCTGTCTTAATTGCCTAGATGTTATACTTACAGCCTTTATAGGTCCTTTTAGTAGCAGGGTAGTGTAATTCATCCCTATTGCTATTAAGGGCGGAATTAAAGTTAGGGTTATTATCCTATTTAATGCCCTCCTTAGGGTTGTCACTCCCTTTATTATTAGCTACATATTCCTATAATCCTAGTAGTTAATTAGGCGTAATAGAGTTACTAGATCCCTATCTTATTGTTAGGAAGGGGGTATTAATCCCTACTGCTACTGCGTTATCTTTAGCTGCGGCAACTTTAAAATATTCCTCTAATAGTTCTACTATAAGGTTAGCGCTAAAAAGGTTAGTAGGGGTAGTGTTAGTTATTAGGGCAAAGAGGCTTATTAGTTTTACTATTCTAAGCTAGAGGAAGGCAGGGTGTGGCAGGACTTCTAGAGTATATAGGATGTTATACTAGTAATACCTCTCTTAGTCTAGCTCTAGGCTAAAGTAATGTTTAAATTCTGCTTAAATAGTGTAAATAATAGCTAGTAATAGCTGCGGCTAGTGTATTAGCCTATATAATGCTTCCCTAGAGGTCTATAGTACAAAGTTTAGGGGTTCTATATAGGCGTTAGTCTACGCACAAAACCAAATATTATGCTAGCTTAGCAGGTTTTCTTTAGGGTTAAAGGTAGTGGTAAAGATCCTAAGGAATTTAATATTGTAGAAAGTTGGTAATCTAGGGCTACTAGTGGGAGAAATGCTTATATACTTACTGATTTTAGCAAAAACAAGGGGCTTCTAATTAGTGTAATAACTCTTAATGCTCTATAGCTATAATAATTATAATGTAAGGGATTAAAGGAAGAAGGTAAAAAAGAGAAAAGAAGGGAAAGGAAAGGAAAGAGGGAAAAGGGGTTAAATTAAAAAGAAGGGTAGTTAGGAAATTTATACTAAGCTTACTTTAGATAAGTAAGTTAGAAGTAAGTTTTAGGGTTGCGTAGGAATTTGCCTTAGAGGCGTAGTTTCCTACTAGTAAGGGTTTCCTACGTATGCCTTTTGCGATTTTATAGTGTAAGGTGTGTTGCTAGCGAATTACACTGTGTTTTATAGGTTAGAGTCTCTTGTAAGGCAGCGCTTGCAATGCTCCTTATCCTAGTTAATAGCGTTCTTCTCTAGGTAAGAGTTAACTATTTCCACTATATTAATGTGCATTTCTTCCTCTAAGATCTATTAGTTGTCTTTTGCTAAGAATCCTTTCTAATAGACTAGGAAGTTAATCTATAGTTTCCTTCCTTTCTTCTAGTAGATTCTAACCTAATGGTTCTTAATTCTTTTAATTTCCTAGTAGTCTGCTTTACCCAATCCTATAAGGTTAATAGGTGGCAGTAGGGGTTCAGCCCTTCTAAAGGGGTCTGCCCCTTACTATAGTTTCTAAAGCTAAGCTACTAATACTACTAGATAAACCCTAGAGTTTTAGGGGAATTCTAGCTAAAAGGATAGGGGAGACACCTTTTTAAGGACCTTATAAGGTCTAGCTCTTTAAGGTAATTATTTCCTCTTTAGCTTCCCTAGGAGTTTATATCTAGCGTAGAGTCTAAGGTAAACTATATCTCTAACATTAATGTCTATAGGGTTGTGCCTAGCATTGTATCTAATTTTAGTAAGGGCTATAGCTATTGTTATAGTAAGTTCTGCTTCCTTCTAGTATAGCTTTTAGAGAGCCTCTATATCTAGGTTATCTAGACTGCTAAGGGATTTGTTAGGGTTAGCAAGGAGGTTAACAATAGTAAGGGGCTTATAGCTAAAAATAAGCTTGTTAGGGGATTAATTAATAGAAGCTAATATAGCGTTATTAAGATAGTGTTACAATACTAGTATTACTAAGACCTATAGGACGTCTAGGTTAGTGGCTGTGTAATATTACAGAGCAATAATTACTGTTTGGTTCTTCTGTTTAGCTACTCTGTTTATTTAGGGGTAGTATATAGTAGACATAAGGAGTTTAGCTCCTAATTTGTAGAAGAGTAAGGTCTAGAGTTTAGACACAAATTTTAGATTATAATTGCTAATAATTTCCTTAGGAAGACCCTAGTTAGTAAGATACAGCCCCTTAAGGAGGAGTCCTACCTAGATTTTAGTAGTGTATAACTTATGCCCTAGGATAAGGATTGTTTTCTTACTAAATAAGTAATTTACTAGGCATAGTAAGTTATAAGTGTTGTAGCCTTCTACTATCTATATAGTATTAGTAGAGCTAACTTCTAGTATATTAGTAATAAAGTTAAGCAAAATACAGTAGAAAGGGACTGGTTTAGTTTGTAAAGGCTTTATTTCGCCTAGGGGTCTAGTTTAGAGTACTGCATTTTCCCTATATATATTATAGTGTGTAATATAGGTACGAATTTAGCTGCTTATCTGTAGAAAACTAACTGTAGATAGCTCCTTAGCTATCCGCCTAGCACTAAAGTAATAATAGTTATTATAAGTAAGTTAAAGTAGGGTCTTAACGCAGCTCTAAGGGATGCATAGCCTTTAGCAGCCTTTAGCATCTTAGTAGTAGAGTAGCCTATTGTCTCTAAGGTCCTACCTATAGAGCAGGATTCTAGGTTAATTTCTATTAGTGCATTACTACTTCTCCCTATAGGCTTTTATTCTATTAATAATCTAGCTGTATTTCGCATTATGTAGGTATCCTATTACAATAGAGCTTTTCATCTTGTTATTAATAATTATAGTTACTA
The DNA here is from genome assembly GCA_013435705.1 of Claviceps paspali. Taxonomy (NCBI): domain Eukaryota; kingdom Fungi; phylum Ascomycota; class Sordariomycetes; order Hypocreales; family Clavicipitaceae; genus Claviceps; species Claviceps paspali. The sequence continues at coordinate 17,393 of JABAEC010000050.1, forward strand.
AGAAATCTTCCCTAAAGTATACACATACGTTAAGTTTATTAAAATAGCTGCGATCTACTGCCTTATAATAGCTAACGTCTACTAGTAATTAGGAGAGCGCGTTAGGGACTACGTTTAGCGTTCTAAGTATGTAAATCACTTAGAGTTTAAATTGCAACAAGTAATTAGCAACCTTTGCTAATTTAAGGTTAGCCTTATTAAGGTCTATTATAGTAAGTAAGGTATACTAGATTATACCCTTTGCTAAAGAGTAATTTATAATAATGTTTATAGGCTAGGAATTTAACTAAGCTATTTTTTATAGCTTATGCATTCCCTAGGCAATTACTGCAACCTCTGCTTCTATAGAGCTATATTGCTTTTTAACTATAGACGTTAGCCTAAAGAGGAATAAGATAGGTTGCAGTTAGTTGCTACTAATATCCTTTCTAGGGATGCTTTCTCTATCCTAGTTAATAGCTAGTTAGAAGGCGTATAATCTAAATCCTTCCTTATAGGCGTTAACTTTAAAGAAGAGGGGTTGCTCTAGGTTATAGTACTATAGCAAAACCTTAGTACAAAGCAGATTTCTAATAGCTTTAAAGGAGGCAATTTCCTGCTCTAATAGGGTAAATTTTGCCTGTTAAGCCGCGCGTTTCTGCGTTTACTTTAACGCTCTAATTAGTAGTTTATTCTTTATGTAGAGCTCCTAAAGCAAGGCCGTCTTCCTCTTCTATAGAGGTTTAATGTAAATATTATACTAAGGGACGCTGGCTTAGAGAAATCCTACTATACTAATAAAGGTTTTAAGTGTTAAGAGTGTTATTAGCATTTGTAGGTTCTTAAATACCTTAACCTAATCGCTAGTATTAGTAATGCCTTCTATATTAACAATAAATCCCAGTAGTTAGATAGAGGGATACCTAATAAATAATTTTTTTGCAGCGATGTAAAGTTAGCATTTTTTAAGGATTTAGAATATAACTTTAAGGTACTATAGGTATTTATTAAGAGTGTCTAAGAAGATAGCAATGTTATTAATATAGACGCAGACAAACGCCCTATAGTTGCAGAATTCTTTATCTATAAATTGTTGCATATATGTAGGTAAGTTCTTAAAACCCTATATAGCTACATACAATACTTTAATACCTCTTTTAGAGATAATAGCTATTTAATTACAGTGTTCTTGCCACACTAAGAGCTAGTTAAAGAAACTAGATGCATTAAGGAGGGATATCTATTTTTTACTGTAGGCATCCCCTATAATATTACTTTAGTCTAGTAGTAGGTAAACGTCTAGGATAGTAATGCTATTAATAGGCCTTATGTTAATTACTGCTTATCCTTTACATTCTTTCTCTATATCTCTCTATATAAGGAATCTAGGGTATAGGTAGGATGCCTTTTCTCTACCTCCTAGATATAATACCTTTCTAGCCTTATGCTTTTTATTAAAGATTTTACAGAATTTCTTAAAATCTTTATAGCTAAGGTTATATACCTATAGTAGCTTAAGCTAATTTTACTATCTATTAACAAAGTCGATTTTTATTTGCTCTTCTTTAGGCATAGGCACTATACCTCTATTATAGTATATATTATATTTATTAGTAAGGTCTACTAACTTCTTAGCTATAGTAGGGTTAAGATTTACAACTTTAATGCTAAACTTATTTAAGATAAAGGGCACTTTATCTAGATAAGAGATTCTATATAATAGGATTCCCTTATTAACTGCTTTTAGGTCTAGGTTGTTAATAGTTTCCCCTGCTTTATAGGTTTTAGTAATGGAAAAGGCATATTCTATTTCTTAAGTCCCTTTGCTAAACTAGGGAACGTTAATGTTTTTGCTACAAAATTCGGAATATTTACAGATGTTTGCTATAGTATAGTGGGAATTAACTATAGCCATCCCTTCTAGGTAGCCTAATTACTAGTTTAGTTAGATATAGAGTATATAATCTAAGTGGTTATATATAGAGAGAGTCTTATCCTAGCCCTTCTTAAGTATAGCATTAAAAATCTAGTAGTTTTACAACACAAAATAGTATACACTTATGTCTTCTAGGTCCTTAAGGTCCTCCTAGTAAACCTATACTTCCTTTATATAGTATAGTAGGATTATTATATTATTTATAGTAGTAACCCTTTGTGTAGGGATAAGCTAAGGGGGGCGGAAGATTTAGCCTAGAGTGGTTATATTGTAAACTAAGCGGAAAACTACTCTTGGCTTAACGAAATTAATCTTAATGCTATAATTATGTATAAAATCCGTGCTAATTAGCATTTTTAGAGCAAGTTTCTCTATTACATCTATAGTTACTATAAAGTGGCCTAATATTAACTTACCCCTAGCTTTGCCTCTTATATAAAAGTTAAAGGTAGCTATTTTAGTAATATAGAAGGAGGAATTCACCCTATTTATAGATTTTAGTTGCTAGGTGCCCTATATTATATTATAGCTATGCTGCTTAAGCTATTCTTTATTAACTAGGATAGATAAAGTGCTAGTGTCTAGGTAAATTTTATAGTCTACACCTTAGTTATTAAAACAAAGGTTTATCTTAAGGTATATTATTGTTTTTATCTTACTAGAGATTTCTACTTAGTAAGGGTAAGAGACTACTTTAATTACTTAGCTATTAACTAATCCTCTAGATATAGTAATACCTTTTATTTAGTCTATCCCTACTATATAGGGTAGTCTAATGTAGAAGGCATTAATAAAGTTAGATTCTTCCTTATTACTATTGTCTTTAATAACACCTTCCTTAATAATATAGTATCTAGACACAGTAAGGTAGGCTTCCTTAGCTTTAGCATCTAAGTTATTAATAACTATAATATGATTAGCGCTATTGCCATTTCTTAGAGCCTATTTCTTATAATAGCGCTTATTACGCTTAAAGGGTTATAGTAGGGGCAACTTAAAGTAGGTTCTACAGCCTTTTTCATACTATTTTAGAGCATTAGTTATCTTTTTACTAGAGTCTACATTATTTTTAGTCCTTTTATTATTATCTCTACTCTACTATAGTTCTTAGTAGTAGCCTTCCTATAGATAGCTTCTATCCCTAGAAAAGGGGTAGAGATATCCTTACTAAGGAGGGTTTTTATTACTTTATTCCCTATCTAAGTATTATTGCCTATTAGGGCTATAAGGGTTGTAGTAGTAACTAGAGTACTCTTACTAGTAAGGGCTTCTACTATACTCCTACTAATCTTAATAGTATAGTTATTAGTTCTAGTGTGCTTCTATGCCTATATCTATAGGGTCCCTATTATTAGATTCTAATTTATTAGCTACTATATAGGTAGTTGCAGAATCCTTACCTTAGTTAGCTTATTAGCGGTTTTTTCTTTTAAGGAGGAAATCCCTAAGATTGCGTTTTTTCCTATTAATAAGTTTAATATAGGTATTATAGTAGTCTATTTCTATAGGGGTTAGGTAAATTTGCCTAAGTTTAGGATATAGCTTATAGTAAAGATAAACTAATAGCTAGAAATCACTAGATTTGCTATTTGCCTAAGCATAGTAGAATACCTTTACTGCAAAGTTGCATAAGGATGTGTTAGAGAGGACGTCTTCCCTAGAGAACTTAGCTTAGTTAAGCTATACTATAGCATCTTAGACCTAGATGCTAAATTCCTTCTGGATAGCAGCAAATATAGTATCTAGATTATGGAAAATAGCAATCTTCTCTTTATTATTAAGGTGCTGGTAGTACTATATTAGGGCAGCGCTGTAGAAAAGATACTATATCTAGTGTAGAATCTAGTCTTATTAGCTAGGTTCTATATAGTTAAAGTAGTCCTTAATAGACTAGATCTATAGGTCTACGTTTATAAAGACTACTATTTTGCCTTTATGCTTAATAGCTATACTATTAATATCCTTAGGATTTGTCTTAGGGTCTAGGTACCTAATATCCCCTATCTTCTAGGAGGAATTAACTAATTTATTAATAAGTATTGTAACTTAGCCTACGTTTATTAGCTTATAGGGCAGACCTCTATTCTAGAGGTATTCTATTATAGGAGGTAAATATTCTATGCCCTAAGTAGTAGATAGCTTAGTTATATACTCCTTATAGTAAATAGTAGAGTAGGTATTGTTCTAGGGGTAATTAGCTTAGGCATAGGGGTGTCCTATCTTCTATATACTAAGTTCTATATACCTTACTAAGATTATTCTAATATCTTAGGATCTAAAGGATGCTGTAAGTTATTTTATATCTATAGTAGAGGTCTATCTAGTAAGTGCTATAGGTTGTGGTCTAGACTTAGATAGTTGCTACTAAAATTCTGCTAAAAGGGGTGCTGTTTAGTTAGCAGCTAGCTCTAAGGCTAGGGTAAAGTGGGTCCTAGTCTCTAAGTAGTGTATAGCCTTATTAAGGTTATTTTACGTAAAGCAATAGATACTATTAAGTACAATTTCCTACTACTCTCTTATATTAAGTAATATTTACTTAATTTTGCTAAATATACTAGATTCCTATTATTAATAGTAGTTATTATTATAGGGATAGGGGAATTTCCTTTCTTTATAGTAAGGCACTACCTTCTCTACTTAATTAAAGCCTATAGGACTTATAAAAGTAATAGAGGGGGCCTTAAATTTATTATATATAGTATAATAGTAGATTAGGATTCTAAGGGGTGTTTTCCTTTAGGAGATAGCGCTGTAATAGCTACCTTCTTAGGAAGAGAAGTTAGTATCTTCTATAGAGAGTAAGATAAGATTTAGAGTCTTTAGTAGTTCCCTCTCCCTTAGGCTAGAATTCTCTTCTATTAAGGCGTCTTCTTAGAGTATACTAAATATTCCTATATTATTATCTATCTCTAGTAGTATAGTGCTGTCTTTAATAGATGCTAACTCTATCTCTTTAAGGTCCCTACTAAGGTTAAAAAGTCTATCCTTCTAGGTAATATAAATAATGCCTTTTATAGTTTGCTACTTAGCGCTTACTATAATAAGGTCTATAGGATTCTAGTAGGATAGTCTTTTAATAACTATAGGTTCTACTTAGAGTTAAAGTTTGCTATTAATATACTAATATCTAGTAAGGGAGTAGAGGTTTCCTACTTCCTTAGGAGATATAAGTAGTCTTCCCCTATTTCTATAGTTAGGGAATTCTTAGTAAAAGGCCTAGAGATAGTATATAAGGTATATTTAGTTTTCTAATATTAATATAAGGGTTAGGGATTTTAGACTAATAGGTTAAGTTTACTAGTTATCTAGGGTTGTTAGCATAGAAATAGTTGCCTCTTACGTAGTAGTAGGCGTATAAAAGAAACAGCAATTACTACTAGTTATTACATGCTAAAGCCGCTGTATTATTAGCTCTAGTTAACACATAACTTAGGGGGGTATCTGTGCGTACGTTAAGATACGTTATAAAAGGTGGAAGTCTGCAGAACCTATTAAGACTTTGTTATAAAAGAAGAGGAATATACCAGTATATAATTGTATAGGCAATCAAGTGTAAGAGTAAGGTAAAGTGATATGTATGATTATTGTTAAGTTCTTCTTCTTCTATAAGTTGGGGAAACCCCCTTTTATAGGGATGTCCCCCACTGGATGTGGGGGGCCTCCCTAAAATGGAGGTTCCCGGTTGGGACTGTAACAGTTAGCAAATTATTATAGCTTCTATGCTATTTTAGCTAGTTCACCCTTTATACATTAATATCTCTAGAATATCTTAAGTTTTTTTTATATCCCTTCTACATCTACTCTTTAGTCTAGATCTTCTAATTAGAAGGTTAGGGTTACTTCTAAGTAACTATTATTAGAAAGTAGAATCGCCTAGGTAGTAGTAGTAGATTAGGTTCTCCTAGCTAATATATTAAATCTAGGGGATTTAAAAGAAGCTTTAGAATTATAAAGAGTATAGAACTAGGCGGAGTTAATAGTTAGGTATAGGGTGTATTAAGGAACTAAAGCTTGCTTCTTCTAAGGACTACGCTAGGTACAGCCCCTTTTATAGAGTATAGCGTCTAGGGCATACACCCTTAGCGTCTTATAAGCAAGAGGGTGGCTAACCACTGTAAATATATTAGTTCTACTATAGTGTAGCGGGTGTAGGTCTTATGTAAGGTTGTGTGCACTCTGTGCACACACCCAGCGCTTATGTAAGGTTGCACGCATCCCATGCGTGCACCTTACATATAGTGTAGGCAGCAATTTATTATACTAGCTAAAGCTCTCTAATTATTCTAGAATATAATAAAGAGGCATAAAGAAAAGGATATACTGCCTAAAGCTATTAGAAGGCATTATCTAAAGGTCTTCTTCCTATCTATAATAGTATATAATAATTTATATAGGATAACATAAGAATTTACACATACAATACAATGTGTAAATGGCTTTATAAGCATGTAGTCTAGTAGATTAATTAGCCGCCTTATTTGCCTAATTTAAATCCAATTAAGTACGTATAGAAAGCTCTAAAGTAGGAAATACTAAAGTAGTAGGGTTATTATCTATAGAATCTTAAAAGAAATAATGTATACACATAGGAATTAATTAAGTATATTAAAGAATTGTGGGCAGCATTGCTGTAGGAGCTAATTACAAACCTAATTAATTCGTTGCCTTAGCGCTTATAAGCTGTAATTAGTGCACAGGGCTGGTATACCAAATATTAAGCATTGGAAGCAGGCCTAACTAGTCATGTAAATAAAATATCAATCGATGCATTATTGACCGAATTGTGGCCAGCCAAAGGTTGCGCGATTATCGCCAAATTCGCGTTGTGTGTGGGTTGTTAACGAATTTTTGGCTAGTTAGTTTAGTCTAACTGTTATTGCGCGATAGTCCATTTAGCAGAAATCGATGGGAATGCAGGGCCAGGAATGTATTGCTTTTTTCGTGTGTGTGTGTTTGTTTGTTTCTTTTTTTGCGCGCGGGAATTTCTAGCCTTCAATCTATTTTTATTTTATTTTCCATTGAATTCTGTTCTCTCACGCTGAGCCCAAGTCGTACACCAAAAGGGTATTTATCATACAATCGTCGTCCATCATACATTGACTGGTCACTCAATCGCCCAGCATTCCGTTTGCATACAAAGCAGGAACGAAAACCCTCACTTGACAGCTGCGAGATTTCACTGCTGGTACCACTTGGGGCAGCCTTGGGAGCTCCCCATCTCAATACCCTTTAGGCTTTGGCTCCAGTCTTGCCAGTTGAAATCATCACCCAGCATATCTGTATCCTCGCCACGTCCAACATTCGCCGGCGCAAACGCATCCGACCAGAGATATGCGGGAAGGGTGTCGGCCTTGGAGGATTGCGAGTCAAGGGAGTTTAGGTCGTGTTCGTTCAGGGCACCCTGGTCACCAGTTAGATTATGCGGTGGCATCGGGGGAGCAAGTGCTGGCGGCTTCTCAGCGACGCCTGCGTCGTTTAACTGATTGAGATGCCACAGCTCGGATATAGCGGGGTTTGGTTGGGCCATCATCCCGTCCATGTATTCCATGAGAGCGGGAGACATATTGACTTGGGTGGCCATGTCGGCACCTGAAGACTGCAAATTGTCACTACCAATTTGGCTCGTTGAGGATTGATGCCAGGATGTTGTTGATCGCTGAGAAGCAAAGGGTGTTGAAATCGGGTCCTGAGGACGAACCAGAGACCACCACTTCTCCCTCATCAATTCCATCCTGTTCTCCGCGCCGGGAATGGGGTCAAAACGTGCTCGAGCGGGATTCATGCGCTCTGCGAAATCGAGGCGTTGGGCTTCGTCTTGGTTGCATCGGAGTCTTCTAATCTCCGACTCGCGGTGCTTGCGTGCCTTGGCAAAGAGTTTCCGCAAAGGTAGGAATACAGGAGCGTGATCGGCTCTTTTGGCGACCTGAAGAATGTCGATACCCAGGCCGGTCACGGCGTCCCAGCCGCGCTCGATCATGGCGGTCCATGGTCGTCTGCTAGCCTCGATTAGTGTATAGGCAATCGCGTGCCAGCTCGCGTACGTCTTGAACAGCCAGCGGTACTGTTTCAACCGAGGTTCGGTGTTGATCCTTTGGTTATACTCGATGACTTCGACAGCAGCAACGTAGATACGCTGTCGAATCTCATCCGATAGCTCGAAATCGGAGCCGGGAAACAGCACCGGTTGGTAGATGACCAGGTACATTTTGCCTACTATGATTCGTGTGATCATGGCTGCCAGCCAGCAGAGCGCATCTGACTTGTCGAGAACATTTCCGAGGAGGTCACGCTCTACATGTTGGTATAGGTCAATGATCATACGCTCTCGATCTGCTATGCTAGAATTCTCGATGGTTGGACAGAGAGAGGACATGGCAGAAGCGTCTGTGAGAAGTTTCCTGGCGAGAGCACAAATCTCGCTTCTGACAATGGCGACCGTGCAGTCGGATCTGCCTTGGCGGGGGGCCGGACTGTCCAGACTCTCTGGTCCGATGTCGGCGTCGTTGATGTTGCTCGGCTTCAGTGTGTCATAGGAATTATCGCTGATGGTCATGTCGGTTCCCAGCTCATCGACTGAGCGTAGGTCGAGAACCAGAATGGCCCACCACAGTCGTCGTCGCATTTCTGTTTCGAACGGTGACAGCCTCAGGTGACTGCCGTCTCGGTGCAGCCCCAAGCCTTGAGCGATTCGGATAGCCAAGCCGAGCAAGGCCCAACATAATCGACTTTCTGATTGACCTTTTACCACGATAAGAAATAGAACGAATGCTTGCAGCACAACGATATCTGGGGAATCGACGAAGTTCGCTTTCGCCAAAGCCTGCTCTGTTGCGAAGCGATACTGCGCCACCAGGTCGTCTTTATTTGCATCGAATTTGATCTGTACCTAGATGGTCATTCTCATCAGAACTATCCTCGGTTCGCGTCTTCGCTGTATGGGTTGCCAACCGCAGGCCATCCCGTCACAAACAGGGAGGAGGGAGGGCCCTCATGCTTACCTCGTCAGGTTCGAGGGATGTAATTGCGGCCAGATAAATGGCAAATACCAGCGCCTTGTTTCCAGGGGTAAGTTTGTCGCAGTCTTTCTCCGCATCGCCCATGATCAAGTCGACGGATGGAACATGCATCACTTTTACAAGAGGTTCGACATTTTCTTGATAAGTCTGCCATAAGATGTTGGACTGCAGAGGAAGGGGTTGCAACTTTTTGAGATCAACATCAGCGGACCGGTATCCCAAGATGAAACTATGGTGATCGTTGGTGCGGGTGATTGCTGTGGCTGGCGAGTTTTCAGGCGTCCCTTCGAAGTCTGATTCGTCGTCTTCGTCAGTGAGACGTTGAGTTTCCTCTCGGATTGCATCAAGCTAGTGGACCAACAGTCAGTCAGTCTTATACGGGCTTCGTCTTTCTTTCTTTCTTTCCTCGTCTTCTTCACTGCCTCCCCCTCCCCTCCTCCCTCCCTCCCTCCACCTTTTTTTTTCTTTTTTTTTTTTTTTTTGCGTGTGTCTTTGTGTTTCAGGCTGTTTCCACATACTTCATCATTGAGTTCGGACCAAAATCCGCTGCTCACATAGCGAGACGTACGCCGACCCTCATCGGAAACCATGCGACCGAAGTTTGGTTTTAGCCTGACGCCATCAGCACTGCCACCTGCAGACGAGCATCTCCCTCTGGGACTGGCGTCACGCGCGACACACTCCTCTAGATTGCTCGTGGACGCATATTTCGAGGCACGGCTCCCGTCAAGATAAGCGACATCCGGCGAGACAGCGGGCGAACGCAGCCTCAAGCCAAGAGCACCAGGCTCGTCAATCTGACCGCTGAGCTCTTCCACAATGCCCTCGAGCTTCTTGAGTCGCTTGACGAGTTCCACCTCTCTGTGGCTCGGTGTCTTTGGTGGCGCATTGGGATCCTTGGGTCGAGGCTGGCGAGGTGCACGACCAGGCGCGGGGAAGATGCATGGAATCTGCGCTCGGCGACAATTCGAGCACGGCATCTGCTTGTCGCAGCGAACCTTACGACGGCGACAGGTGACACAGGATCGCGGGTTCAAAGCCGGAATTCCAGACCCGCCCGAAGCCATGACGGGGCCGGTGTATGCCTCGGGCCCCGTGGTGGGATATACCGTGACATTGCCGTTGCCAGGCGTGGGATTCGATGGATGCGAGGCGGCAGTGGATGTGACGTCGTTGGGCTGTGCGGGCGGCGACGGCGACGGCGATTTGATGCCGGTGGCATTATCGACACGGCCGTGCGAATGGCCAATGTTGTTAAAGGCGAAGGTGCTCGTCATGATTGCCTGGTGCCGAGCGAGTTGCTTCTGCTAGCTGTCTCGGAGCCTAAGGAGGCAGGTAAGCGACCTACCTTGTCGAGCCGTGACGTGGGTTTGAACAGCAAGCCCGACATGAGCCTTGGGCGGTCGGTTGTCGTTTAGCCGACGAGACTGATGACGCACAAGTCACAAATGCAAGATGCAGTCGGCTGCGAGGAAGAGGTGCAGACGGTGTCAGCTGCCGGCCGCCCCCCCCCCCCCCTCTTCCTTCTCCTCCGCCTTCTCCTCCGCCTTCTCCCCAGCGATGGCAGGACCGAGGCGATTGAAATTTATTCCAACAGGTCTGGTCTAGTTGTATCCGGTCTAGCGCGTGCCAGACACTTCCTTCCGCTAAGGGGCATTTGTTCAAAATTGATGTCGTCCAGTCCAGGCCACCAACGACGAACGCTCTCAAGTCAATTTGACGTCCAGGCCCATCCGTCTCCTCCTCCGTCCCCGTTCTGATCCGCTAGCAGGCCATGTCAGTAAGCACTTGGCAAAGTTCGGGGCGTTAGCACCGGGAAGCTGAACCATCGGATTGCGCAGCATGGCCGTTTTCACCACGGACGACTATTGTGTTCCCACCATGGACAACTTAAAAGAAGACTTAAGCGGAGAAGTCATTAGTGTTACTAGTGCCGGTCGATATTGTATGAGTACGTATAGAGACGCAATTTTTTTTTCCGAACTGGTACAACCTGTTTGTGACCGCCCAATTAAAATTAAAATTAAAATCATACTACCAAGAGGTAGAAGAGAAAAGCATTGCTAGCCAAGGCGAGTAAGTGATACTAACTGCAATTCATCGTCGACCGAAGACGAAGACGTTCGGCAGGCTGCATCGATCAAGGAAAAAAAAGATTTTGTGCCAATCGAAGAATGGAATTATAGGATAAGCCCGATGCGGGGGTCGAACCCGCAACCTTGAGATTTCGTGCGCTCGTAAGAGTCTCACGCTCTACCGATTGAGCTAACCGGGCCAACTCGCTGGTTGGTGGTTGTTGATATCCGTGGGCCTTATTCTATCTTATACACTATTAACATGGTGCGCAAAATGCAAGTCAAGCATTGTTCACTCTCTACTACGAGTAGTATTGTTGAACGTCTTTTTGGCCTTACCGCCTTACGGTCAATACTAAATACTCTCCAACTTGCGATCAATACTCAAGACTCTAAAACACTAAACGCAAAGAGCACAACTTAGTCCAGGTCTTCCTTCAATATCCATATGGCCTGCAAGGATTGGTGGCACTTTCTGAGGCACGCGCTTCAAAGCTCATTTTCATAATGTGAGTGGACCTTCTCAGCTGACCTTTTGAATAATGGACAGCTGTCCGGACTAGTCCTCAATCGAATCAATGCAAAGAAACATAGATCGCCACAATCGCGTCACGATGTAATCATGACTGAGCTGGTCATGCATTTCTCCCTTTTTCGCTTCCCTTTTTCTGTTAGGATGAGATCCAAGCGAGTGAAGATACGATTTGCCTCAAGGGGGATTTTCGAAACGTCATCGCGACCCATCACACGTTACAGAAAAAAGTCGGGTAGGGAGCAACTGCTTCACTGACGTGCTGCCGGTCATCTTGAGCCCCGGACTATATCATCCCGTCTCTACACGACCACGTGGACAGCCAGCCACTATTCCTGGAGAGCGGCATAAGGTTGGTGTCACATTGGAGATGTGGTATGGCTTGATTGGCCACGGATGGGAGGAGATTATGGCGTGCCGCAACCGAAAGCATCCGAGAGATCTCTTACGGTACTGGGAATGAGGTTATCTTCCAGCAGAGCCGCATTCTCTTCGGACATGTTGTGTGGCATTGAAGCCACAAGAGCTGGTGAGAGACGCGGTTAAAAAAGAGGTTGAATCACACCAACTTTGACTGGTATAAATTGCGTTGACTCTGTAATACAACACATCCAAGACAGCGATACGTGAAGTGAAGATGCCCGGAATTCATCCAAGGTCAGATTTTCCTGCAGTGGTCGGAAAGAAGGTTATTGAATATCGAGCCGTTGTATTGACAGATGCCAGTCCTTGTCTTGAGCGTTATCTTGATGAATCAGATAACCTTGTCGAAAGACTGCTGAAGAATAGTGAGAATCCGCAGCCGAGCAACTCGAACAATACAACAAATCGCCCGCCCGCGTCCACAGCGGCTGTTCCGAAAAGCGATGATAGCTGGGTCAAGGTAGAGAAACCTGCAGATAATAAGAACGAAAAGGCAACTGGCAAATGAGGAGATCCCCTCCTACGTTGTAGTTTGTAGACGTCCAAAAAGCGTAGTCATGTTCGCAAACTACGAAAGGGAGGGAGGGAAGGGGCAGGAGGGGCTGAAGATAAGGGTCGCTCTGAGTTTGATGACTCCGGTGGTTAGATCGGAGAGGCAACAAGGATGTGCCAGTCAGATTTTACAACAACGAGAAGGATAAGCTTATTGTAAATTGATATTTCTTCTTGATGGTTTTTTTTTTTTTTAATTTTCCAAAAGAAGATGTTTTGTCAACGAAGCCATTCCATCTACATTTCCGATGAGCATACTGACCAAGCCCCTGACAAAGTGGGGTCTCGGACTTCCAGAAGTGACGCAGTGGATAAAGATGCTATCATCACGTGAGATATCCTTCGCTTGCCATAGGGTTTTGCAACCCCACAGATTGACTGGGTTTTTCTCATCAGAAACAGACTACAGTACTACATACAGCTCACGACGGCATCCGACACCCGGGCAGATCTTCTCACGAATTAACGCCACAACCAAACCGACACAATGGCCAAGATCTCGTAAGTTTTTGCTTCGTGTGCATGACAGATTCGACTATCACACAGAGTTTTAGCGACGTGCAAGAGGAGGAATGTCCCCATTCAGTGCGCCAACCAACCACCACTCCCGACGAACCGATTACATTATTTTCAAGGCGACTACCGTGTGGGAAAAGACGCCTCGATCGTCACGCAACTCTACGCCAAATTCAACCCCCCAAAAAAGCGCTTGCGACTGGGCAGTTCGATGATATTCCGTTTTCGTCACCCGATCAAAGACGTGATTTCGTCATGGAGGAAAGAGGCGACGTCGGCTTATTGCTTCGCAAAAGGATCATCAACCTGTTGCGCCGGATCCTTTTCGACTGACGGCGCTTTTTATCTTATAGGCGTGGTGCCCCTGGTGGGAAGCTTAAGATGACCCTGGGTCTTCCTGTGTACGTTTCATCTCGAACCTGCGGCACGAACCTCGACACAGGATGGAGGACAGCTATTCCGGCCTTGTAGCTAACATACTTCCCCACAGCGGTGCCGTCATGAACTGCGCCGACAACTCAGGTGCCCGCAACCTGTACATCATCTCCGTCAAGGGTATCGGTGCTCGTCTGAACCGTCTGCCTGCTGGCGGCGTTGGCGACATGGTCATGGCCACCGTCAAGAAGGGAAAGCCCGAGCTGCGAAAGAAGGTCCACCCCGCCGTCATCGTCAGACAATCCAAGCCCTGGAAGCGATTCGACGGTGTATTCCTGTACTTCGAGGACAATGCTGGTGTTGTACGTGAAAACCTTCGATTTCCCCCTATCAGGTCACGGAGTGACATCGGTCGGAATGGAGGCGGGTCGGACTCATCTGAAGGATCGAAATTTGGCAACGAGACCATCTGTCCCATCTTCAATGGCTTCCTCTGTGTCCATTCCGACAATTTCGACCCCTACCCCCCCCCCCTACGCAGAAGTGAGGATTTCGAGCTAACCCGCGACGGACAGATTGTCAACCCCAAGGGTGAGATGAAGGGCTCTGCCATCACCGGCCCTGTCGGCAAGGAAGCCGCCGAGCTGTGGCCTGTAAGTCTCCAGCCCAATCACCGTCCACAACAAATAGATCGCTACACGCAGGCGGACGCTAATTCTATCATACAGCGTATCGCCTCAAACTCCGGTGTCGTTATGTGAAGAGTCTGGTTTTTTCTTGTTATGGTTTTTTTTTTTTTTTCATAGAAAATGAAAGGATGAATTTTTTTTTACCACTGCTGTACGCTAGCTAGCTTAGGCTAGTGTGCTAGTACCTCTCTACTGTCCCCGATGAGGGAAACCCCCGGGATCAGTGAGGAAAACCCCATCTCCGCCTCTATGCTGCCCAGGAGGGTCTGAATCAACACTCCCCCCTCCCCCCCCCCCCTGGGGTTCTTGCTGTCTATATAGTGTTGCGCTGCCGGCAGAGCTGCTGCCTTCCGTTGCTGGTTTGTATGCTTCACGTAGTAGTAGAGAATTGCACTACGCCGTTCCCAGCACGTCCCTATTTTAGTAGGTTGAGCGTCTTTTCTCTAGTATGCTGTAGTAGTATGTGTCCAGTCCCTATTCTCGACTGACCGCATAGACGGCGGTGATCAGCATCATTGATCACAAACCGCGCAGCAGTGCGGAGCCCAACTGATCTAGCCAATCCCACGAAACTATGCCCAGCCAGTTTCTTCAAGCCTTCGGTAAGCAACCTCTTGCTCAGCCTGAACAGCCCTCGTAACCTCTGCTTATATAATCCAGCCTCGACCACTTACCAACCCTACACCTCTCATGCCAGAAAACACAAAAACACGCATCATGGTAACAACATCATAGTAACAAAATAAGAAAGTATACCAAGAAAAAAAAATTACATATTAAACACCTGATAAAGCTATAACCCCCGTGTCTACTATATATACCAAAGGGTGTTGTTTTTCATCCTCGGACTTTCTTTATCTCTATACGCGGGCGGCCCATTCAAACTGGCACAAGTCCAAACCCAGTGCACCACCAAGATTGGACCCCCCCCCCCCCCCCAAAAAAAAAAACAAGCATCTTAAATTAACACCACAATGATTGCTTTGCTTTTCGAGAGAAAGATGGAAATAAAGAAACAAACCCCGTACAGCGCTAAACCCACAAGACTACCAAGCAATGATATCACAAAATGCGCATTCCTCCCGCCTCGCCTTCCACTGCCCCCCCCCCCAAGACCAGCAACAGCTATGACCTAATGATAAAAAAACCCCTTTTGGGCCGGAAAGGGCGAGTTATAACTAGCCACTTGCCCTGCGAATGAAAAACGCCGTCTGTGTAGAAAAAAAGAAATCGAAAAAATCGAAAAAATCGAAAAAAAAAGAGATGGACCTTAGGTACGCGACGGTGCGTGGGGTCAACGCCTCCAGTGTGATTATTTTTTGAGGGGGCCGCTGTCGTGCGAGCGGGCGGATATGGATGCAGCAAAGAAAGAAAGGGAGGGGCTGGTGGAAGTGTGGGAAGTGTGGGAAGTGTGTGAAAGGTGAAAGGTGCGACAGCCGCAGTGGGGGGGGGGGGGGGGGGGGGGGGGGGGGGGGGGGGGGGGGGGGGGGGGGGGGGGGGGGGGGGGGGGGGGGGGGGGGGGGGGGGGGGGGGGGGGG
>JABAEC010000050.1:33033-140128 GCA_013435705.1 Claviceps paspali
CCGCCCCTTCCCCCCCCCCCCCCCCCCCCCCCCCTTTTTTTTTTTTTTTTTTTTTTTACACCGGCGTTAGATTGATGTCGGGTGCGCCACATCCTGAGCAACGAATCAACCGGCCGTGGGACGGCTTACCAGACGCCCCCTATTGATTTGCGGAAAACGGATAGCCGATGCCTGGCATGGTCGTCATGTAGCTCGTCGCGGCATGTCCCTCAGGCGGCCCTTCCTTTTTGTGTGACTTGACCTTTGGCTTCGGTGCAATGGCGCCAACTTTGGAATCAGCCGCCACCTGGGCCGCCTTCTTGGCGGCCAGCGTGGCTTTTCGTTTCTCGACGGCACCCGCCATGTTGCCGTTTGCCCAGCGACCTGATGGAGATACAAATGTCAGCACGCGGATCGATCGGTATTACCATGCTCGAAAGCAGGAGCGGCTTCTCTTCACACGGTGGATGGATGCTGGGCCAGACTTACTCTTCATGGATGCCGACATCTTTTCCGACTTGGTCATGTTCTTGTAGTCCTTTGGTTTCTCATCGCCGTCGATCCCGGCCGTGGATGAGGGAGTCCCATTGTGGACGTCGTACGCTGGGCGAACGACTTTGATCTTGTGCACCTTGTGGGCGCTCTGCGGAGCATCTGGCACGTGGTGGGCGAGCATGACGGACGAGTCGACGCCTCCCAGCGAGTGAGGCGCATTTCGCTTGCCTCGCTTGCGCAGGGGAGCCTGCGATGCCTCCTCCATCTCATCGGGGTCATCCCGGAATCGTTTCTGGCGATTGGGACGGAAAGCGTACAGAGACTCCGCCGTGTGTGAGGTGGAATCAGACGACGCAGTTGAGGGTCTCGAGTCGCCGTTGTCGGTGATAGCCGAGGAAGGTTCGCTTAAATTCTTGGACTTGGGTATTTTCAATGTGAGCAGATGGCGCCGTCGCCGTCGTTGGTGTTGTTGTTGCTGCTGCTGCTGCTGCTGCTGCTGCTGTCGATGTTTGGGCTCGGGCTGTGCCTCGTCGTCCATAAAATCGGTATACGCATCGTCATACCTGACGGGTTGCCTGGTTGCGCGGCGGCGACCAGACCTCCCGACTTCTCCATTTTCCCCGGCCGCCGAGCTCCGAGGTAGGGTTAAGTCCTCAGCGGCGTTGCCGGACCGCGGACCGCGTCGTCTCCTGCCTTTGGGCGCCACGCTCTCTTCGTCAGAGGGCTCGTCGCCGTTTCCATTGAAGCTCGATGCGAAGTTGACCTGGCCATCGTCGTCGGCGTTGACGTTCCTGCGTCTCCTGCCCCGTGTTGGGACCGGAGTTGAGCTGCGGCTGACGTCTTGGGTTGTCGCGGGATCAAAGAGCTGAACGGGCTTTCTCTGCCGCTTGCCCGTGACCTCGTCGGCCTCGGATGCCTTGACGGTCGGCTTGGGCTGGTTGCGCAGCGAGCGCCCTCTCGTCATGATGCCCGCCTGTTGGGTCTCCGGGTTCTGGCGTCCAATCTTGGAGGGATGGGGATCATACTCGAAGCCGTACGTGGCTGACATGATGCGGTCTTGGGCTTGGAGGTAGCGCGTCTCACTCATCAATTCGCGCTCCTTGGCCTTGTAGCCCTTGACTGCAAAGTCAGGTTCCTCGTGATTGACCCCATGTTGCGTAAGATTTCTGGTCCGCGCCTCGTACTTGGCGTCGGCGACGCGTCGGCGGAGCGCGTTTTCATGGTCGTCGACCACTTTCCCCAGGTCGTTCCATTCGCTCTGCCACTGCACGAGGGAGAGATTGATAGCTCCGAGCACCTCGTACAGCTCCGCCGTCGACATGTCCTCGTAGTTCTCCACGGCCGCGATGTACTCGTCGGCATCTCGGAGTTTGCGATATCTGAAATACCGTATCCTCTCTGGTGCTTCCTGCGAGTCGGACACCTCCCCTTCATCCGCGTCGTCTCCGGCAGGGGCGGGAGAGTTGCTCGCCGTAGGATCCATTGAATCCGGGACGGGAGAGCCCCTCAGTGGAGTGTTGAGGGCCGGCGTCTGCGCTCCGGTCCCTGCCGGTTCAGGCACGTCATCGTTGTCCTCGACCATGGGTTCCATGTCATGGGCGTCCTTGTCCTCGGTAACTGTTTCGTCAAGAGCCGTGTCGTCATCGGAACGGGCCTTTTTCTCAGGGTAGGTTACATATTCTCCATCAATGTAAGGGGTTAGATAGGACCAGCGGCCCTCGGGCGTCGGCTGAGGCTTGCTAGGCCCCAGCTGTGACGGTCGTCTGTTTTTCAACGAGACTCTATTCTCGTGGGCGGTTGTGTTGTGCTCGTTGGATTTCTTGTGTTTCTTGCCGTTCAGTGCCGACGAGGCGGCTGATGTCTTCGTCTCTTCCACGACGGAGTGTTCCTCCTGCTCTTGCTCCCCCTTTCCCTCTAAGAGGTCCTTCCCCTGCCCCTGGCCTTCCTCAACATCTATTTCGTCTGATTCGGCAGCCTGCTCTATGGAGATGGACGGTATCGTTGTTCGCACCTGGCGAGAAAGAGGCTGTTCCGCGTTTTCTGCTATTCCGACATGTTTTGTTGTGTCTACGGCTGGATCGCTACTCTCTGCGACACCTTCGGCAACGTTGTTCATTGACGGTGACTGCGTCGTGGGAGGTGTATCCGACTCGTCTGGAGCAGCATCGGGTTTCGACTCACCCGCCTCTGGAGAGACCTCGGCGGACGACGATTCCGTCTTGGTCGCGTTGAAAGGCTCAGAGATGGCGCTTTTGGCTGCGTTTGAGTGTTGCTGAACCTCGCCCGAGATGGATGATGGCAGACATGGGGAACACTCTTTTTCTGCGGTCAGCTTTGCTGGCAAGGCAGTCCCTTCGCCCGCATCCGCGGCCTCCCCATCTGCAGGCCCGTCTCGTGGAGCGGCTGTTGAATTTGCCGTGTGGACAGCGGGCTGAACATGTTGGCCGGCGACAGGGGCGACTTGATCACCTATGGTTTGGGCTGCGAGAGGACTGCGTCTGCAGCTATCGGCAGCGGTTCGAGCATCCGCGTCGCCCGGTGGTGCCTCCTCTACTGGCTTTGCGATGGCGGTTGTCTGTTTTGGCGAGACAAGGGGGCTCCCACGGAGTTGCGGGTCAATGTTCTCCTCCCGAGTGGCGTCGTCAAAGACGTTTGCTTGGCTAGCGGCGACGGCGGTACTGGAGCGAACAGGGCCAAAAAGCGAGGCTGGCGGCGCCGATTTCCAGGAACCTCCAGGCGAGCGATCGGCAGACGAGGCGCTCGCGTTGCTTTCCCGGCGGATCCCGGAGTCGCCCATGTCAGAATACGAAACACCGACCTCAATGGTGTCCTTGACATTGTCGTCCTCGCCAGGCTGGGGACCTGAGGCCACTGGCTCGCAGTCCCCATCTCTGCGCAGGCCGGGGGCGGCAGCATCGGCACCGAGGGAAGCGCCGCGTCTCTTGGCAGCGGAGCTGTAGATATCCTCGGCGTCAAACGAGTTGTCGGGCCTGCTGCGCTTCTTTGCGCGGGAAGAGGTTGAGTTGGGAACGACGACTTCGTCGTCGACATGCTCAAAGGTGTAATCCACCCGGGCTCGCTTGCGGAGAGTGTGGCCACCTTTCCGTGGGCTGTCCTGGTCAAAGGCGTCATCTCCGTGAACGTAGCCGTCCATGGTCCTGGACTGTCTCCTGATGCCCTGGCCACGGTTTGCCGAGGTGGGCGTCGTGAAGGAGAAGGCCGAATGGAGAGTTTTGCTACCGCGTCTGCTCTGGGTGCCGGCCGGCGGACTGTTGGCAGCAGACGAGACATGAGGGACCATGTCGGGGCTCGCAGCAGCTGGATGATCCGACAAGCCCTCGGGCGAAGCAGAGACGGGAGACGACGAGCCAGGCAGGGTTCTGCGGCGAGCGGTGACAGCGGTGCGTCTCGAACGGTCCATTTCGAGACGAGAGGATGTGAGGTTGGTGTTGGAAGGCGTGTAAGCGGGCGTAGACGGGTGTAGAAGGGTGAAGACGGGTGTAGACAGATGTAGATGAGTGCAGACAGGTGTAGACAGATGTGTAAGAGGCAGACCGGCAGCGGTGGGCGAATCAGAGGGCAGAGGGCCACGGAATAAGAATAAAAAAGAAGAAAAGAAGAAAAAAGCACGCCCCCAGGCCGACGAAAGAGCAGAAGTCTAGACGAAAACTTGGCGTGAGATGCAGCAGACGACGGGCCTTCTTGGTGAAGTGAAGGCGGCCGAGAAGGTAGAAACGGCAGGACGAGGGAGAGAGAGAGACCAGACGAGGCTGAGGGGAAAGGTATGCGGGTTTCTGGATGGGGATTTTTGTTTTGTTTCCCTGGACGAGCCTTTGTGTATGCGTCTTTTGTATGCCTCTTGATATGCGTTTTTGTAGGAGCGTTTGTGTGTATGAGGGCGGCCCGGCCAAAGAGGATGGATGATGAGTGAGCCAAGCCAAACAGAGGCCCGAGTTAGACGGGCCAGCAGAGAAATTGCAAAAGGACAAGACGACGGACGAATGGCCGACGGACCGTGTGCCCAAGGCAGAAAGAAGACCTGGATGGAACAAAGCGCAGGCCGTCGACACGAGCTCCGATAGCCGCGGCGATGATGAGAAAAGCTCGCAGCATCAGAGACTTTTGCAGATACAGATGCGTGCGCTTCTACTCCTTTGGTTCTCTTTGGTTTTCTCAAGGCGTCCGTGGTCCGAATAGGCCAAGACCCAGACGCAGACCCAGTTTCCTGAACAAGGCCAATTGCGGGTCCCGAGGACGACGAGGGGGGGGGGGGGGGGGTTGGTTGGCTTCAGGGAGCCTCCCTCCTGCGCCGTTACTGGCCAGCAGTGGCCCGTCGTCGCTGTCCAGGTGCCAGCCAGGCCTGTGCCGTGGCCCTGTAGGGGGCTTGTAGGGGCCTTGCCTCGCCGTTGACGTTTTGGCGTGTTGTCTCTGCACATACGACATACTACTACTCAGAACTTAGTAGTAGTAGTATGTACTATGTACACCAAACCCGTCGATCAAGTGCGAGCATTCGAAAAGAGAGTGCAGTCTGCTTTTTCTTCTTCTTTCTTTTCCATTTTTCATGATGGCTATGCGTAGATACAGGGGTAGCCAAGTCTTTTCTTCTTCTTCTCTTCTTTAAGAAAAAAAAAAAAAAGCAAGAACGTAGAACAAAAAAAAAAAAAAAAAAAAAGAGCCATGTTGCGCTGCATGCTCCTCCGCTGCACGTGTCATGGGTAATACTAATACCTCGTCCCTCCACCTCCAATCAATCCATCTCTCTCCGCCTCCCCCCGTCCGAGCCAATCCATCCATCCATCCATCCATCCACAACGTCTTCTGTGCCTTGTTGTTCAACCTGCCCTGCCCTGTCCTGCCGCTGCAACGCAAACGCAAACGCAGAACCCACACGCAACAACCATGGCGTCCAGAAAATCCAAGCCGGTTGCCGCCGACGACAACCTCGACGAACTCTTCCAGGGCCTCGGTGACGATGCTCGGCCCAAGAAGCCCATCACCAACACCAAGTCGGCCAAGTCGGCCAACCCGTTGTCGGCGTCGTCATCGTCCAAAGCAGTGGGCGACAAGGACATTCTCGCAGATCTGGAGTCCCAGCTTGCCTCGGAAAACGCATCCGCATCCCGGCCGCACACTCCTCGCATCAAGGAGGGTGGTCCGCGAAGACCGCCCGCCACATCACCCGTTGCCGGTGATGACAAGACGGCGGCGGCCATCGCTCGCAAGTCGACAGACAGTGCCAGAAGCCTGAGGGCCAGTCTCACCCCGAGCGCAACAAGCTCCGAGCTACACGAGGCCGACAAGAAGGGCGCTACCGAGCTGGCCCTGCCGCAACAAGCTGGAGGGGGATGGTGGGGTGGCATCTTGTCCACGGCCACGGGCGTCATGAAGCACGCCGAGGCAGCCTACAAAGAAATCCAACACAACGAAGAAGCCAAGAAGTGGGCCGACCAGGTTCGTGGGCTCTCCGGAGGCATAGATGTCGGCGCTCTCCGCAATTACGGTTAGTAGACAGTTTGCTTCGGACTTCCGCATCGCTTGCTTCCGGCAAGCCACGACATCATGGCCGAGGCACAATGCTGACGGGGAAGTCCTCTAGGAGACGAGCTCAAGAGTCGAGCCCTTCCCACCTTCACCAATATCCTGCACACTCTCGCCCCGCCAATCAGCTCGCACGAGAGGCTGATGGTGCACACGACGCATGACCTCGTCGGATACCCTTCGATGGATTCCCTGATCCACGGCGTATTCGCCCGCGTCATGTCTCAGGTCGAAGGCGGTGACCTGCTTGTCGTCCAGCGGGGCCACGAGAACAGCTCTCGGCGCCACGCCGACGGCAGCGCCGGCTGGCACGACGGGCCCTGGTGGCGCCAGACAGACGTCCCCCGCGAGCTCGGGCTGATCAAGGGCCTGGTCGAGGGAACCAAGCTCTGCCGCGCGGGAGCCGAGTCGTATGCGAACGAGTACTTCGCCGCCACGGGAGGAATCGAACAGGCCAAGACGCGGGCGTCAGAAGACATGAGCGAGAGCAACCCGGTGCGCACGTCGGACATTTTCCTCTCCGTGCAGGCCATCGCAGTGGACGCCGACACGAGGCTGTTTGCCGGCTCCTCCTCGTCAGACAAGGAAAGGGCGTCTTCTGCCGTCGAGGAGCAGGACGAGACGGATGAACTCGTGTGCTTCGCCATCTACGTGCTAGACCCCGTCCACGAGATCCAGTTCGCCACGGTCAGCCAGAGCATGCCCCTGAAATGGGCTCGCTGGCTCGACGCCGCGGCGCCCCTGACGCCGCGCTCCGCCGACGACAGCCACGACGCCCCCGTGGACGAGGGCATCCCCGACGACGTCAGGGACATAATCGAGAGCGGCGGTGTCGACCCCCGCGAGTGGGTGGCCGAGTGGCTCGAGGACACGCTGAACCTGTCCGTCGGCGTGGTAGCACAGCGCTACGTCGCCCGGAGGATGGGCGTCGGCGAAGGCGGCGTCGGCAGAGGCAAGAAGCGCGTCGAGCAGCCAGCCGAGGTGGACGCGGCCGAGGTCGCCGGCGCGGCAATACTCTAGCCCAGATCGAAGGTGCTGTCGATTTCTTTTCTTCTTCTTTTCTTTCGTCCTTTCTTTGTGCCCCTTTAAAGTTCCAGAGATGGAAGCAAGTAAAGAGGAAAAGAAAGACGCGAGTTCGGAACACGCCACGGAAGCAAACGCGCTTGAGTTCTTTTCCATCACCATCACCATCACCATCATCATCATCATCATGTTATCAATATTTAGTTCCTTCCCATTGACCAAAGGAATTGGACTGCGGGTTCTAGAAGAGCACGCGGGGGGAAAGTCCCAAAGAGGCTGGGTATTCGGCTTTGCAGCTTCGCTTTCTTTTATCCTGATCTTTTTTTTCTCCCCTCCCCAACGGATAGGAGGACCAGGTTGATCCCACTCCCCTCAAAAACGTAGTAGGAGTATGACGCGTCGCCGTTGGCTGTATCTGTATACGGCATTTCGCCTGCGCTCCGGCTGCGCCGTTTCCCCATGTGGCAAGTATGTGATGTGGCCTTTGCGTTCGTTCCCCTTTTGCCTACTACGAATGGAGTTTTTGAAACGCGTGCTCCTGCTTCGCCTTTTTTTTTCTTTTTTTTCATTCATCTATTCATGTATGTAGTATCTTGCAGCGTTTTTTTATTTTAATTTTTTTTTAGAAAAAAAATTGAATTTTTCTTTCTTTTTAAAAAATAAAAACAAGTGCCACGTCACACCTTCCTGTGGACGGTACCGACGCGTCTCAGCTCGCCTCTTGCAGCCCTGGTCGAAGCCTCTGCCGTGACTTTCTTCAGGGGCCGGTACACGGGCTGCCACATCTGGGGGGCGATCCAGCGGTGGAGGTCCTCGTCCCGTCGGGGGGGGAGGGGGTCCCGGGCGGAGAGGCCCTCGTCGAGGGCGGCGGCGACGACAGCGGCGGCGACGCGGAGGCTCACGGACCTGACGTCCTCTACGTCCGGGAGCAACGGGGCCGTGGGGTCCTCGAGCGCGGGGCTCATGGCCGCGAGGGCCCGCACCGCCGCGACGAGCATCCCGTCCGTGAGGAGCCTCGCCCGCGAGAGGACGCAGCCGAGCCCTATGCCGGGGAACACGACCGAGTTGTTGCACTCCGCTATGCGGACGGTGAGGTCTCGTCCGCCGTCGCCCCAGGGACCCGTGACGGGCGCGAAGGGCGAGCCCGTGGCGCAGAGGGCCCTGCCGTCCGTCCAGTGAAGCACGTCGTGGGGTGTGGCCTCGTGCAGCCGCGTCGGGTTCGAAAGCGGCATGATGATCGGCCGATCGTGGCTGCTCGCCATGGCGGCCATGACCTCGCGCGTGAACGCCCCGGGCACGGTGGACGTGCCGACGAGGACATTCGCCCGCGCCTGCCGGATGACCCCGACGAGGTCCCTCTCTTGCCCTGCTGACCAGGCCGACGGATCCTTGGCGAAGCCCCTCTGCGCCTCGGACATGTCGGGCGTGGTGGTGAGGAGGAGACCGGGATGGTCGACGAGCCTTGACGAACGATGGTGTATTTTTTTTTTTCAGCTTTGTTCTGTCTTATTCCCTTTCTCTCTCTCTGTCTCTCGCTCTTTTTATTTTTCAATGAAAAAAAAAAAAAAAAAAAAGAATCCCCATCATATTTCAGGGGACGACGTACCATATTCGCTCGGATGCCTCCTCGCGAGACATGTGTCCCTCGGCGGCAACCGCATCTCGCACCTGGTCCGCGATGCCGACGCCCGCGGTGCCCGCGCCAAAGACCACCATTCGCAGGTCGCGGAGCGTCTGGCCCGAGACGTGGAGCCCGGCCATGATGGCCGCCAGCGCGACGCACCCCGTGCCCTGGACATCGTCGTTGAAGCATGCCATCTGGGGGCGGTACGTGTCGAGGAGGCGTCGTGCTTGCCGAAGGGGACAAGCGGGAGACACGATCAGCAAGATATGATGAACCCCCCCCCCCCCCCCATCCTCTTCTTTCATCCATACACTCCCTCTCTCTCTCTCTTTCTTTCTCTCTCTCTTTCTCTCTTGGTTGCCGTTTGCCCCAGTCAGGGACACTCACCGTTGCGCAGACCAAAGTCCTCAAAGTGTATGTACGCCCCCGGGTACGACCTGCGCGCCGCGCGCACGAACCTGTCAACAAAGTCGTCGTACTGCCGTCCACGGACCCGCCGGTGCCGCAGCCCGAGGTACAGCTCGTCGTCGAGG
Organism: Claviceps paspali; assembly: GCA_013435705.1. Lineage (NCBI taxonomy): Eukaryota > Fungi > Ascomycota > Sordariomycetes > Hypocreales > Clavicipitaceae > Claviceps > Claviceps paspali. The sequence continues at coordinate 42,229 of JABAEC010000050.1, forward strand.
AGATGCTCGTTGTCGGTACCGCAGTCCAGCACGACGGGCAGGCACCGGTCGGGGTGGATGCCAGCGCATAGAGTCGCGAGCACGAGCTTCGCGACGGATATGAGGATGCCGCCGACGCCCTGGTCGCCTATGCCGAGGATCTCCTCACCGTCTGCGTGGTTTGCGCTCGGGTGCGTTTTGTGTTTCAGGGAAGTCAGCGCGCGCGACATGCAGAAGAGGGGGGTTGGTTGAGTTGTTGTTTCTGCACAGGGGAGCGAGTACCCGTCACGACAATGTAGTCAATGTCGTCGGCGTTACCCCAGGCGGCGACATCGTGCTCGACGCGGTCCTGGTCCCTGATGTTGAGGAAGCAGCCCTCGGGGCGGCGGAAGAGTTGCGAGAAGTGCTCGATGGCGTCGCCCTCTGTCGGGGTGTAGACGACGCTGAACATGTCCTTGATGTGGTCGTGGAGAAGCTGCGTTTCCGGGGTGTTTAGAAACAGGGAAACAAACGAAACAGAAAAGGCGAGGTGCAGACAAACTCGGTAGTACAGCACCACGTTCTGCTCCTTGAGCGAGGCGAGAAAGGTGTTCTTGGACAGGTCGTCCGGCTGGCTGGAGTACTGCCGGTGCGCCCGCCTGACCTGCTCGTCCAGCGTCTGAACATTGGGCGGCAGCAGTCCCGTCAGGTCGAATTCGCGGCGCTCCTGGGCCGGAAAGGCAGATCCCTTGTTGAAGGACGGAGAGTTGAGGAGGGCGGCGCCGGACAAGGCGCACTCGATGGGGTCGTGGGTGCCGGATCTGTCGTCGGAAGGCATGCTTTGTTTTCTTTCTTTCTTGTTCTTCCGTTTTTTCTTCTTTTCAAGATGGCGGAGATGATGATGGAGATGATTACAGCCAGATGAGTTGGAGACAGCAACATGTGGTTGATAAAATTCGGTCTGATGCGCGACCGACGCCTCGATTCGAGCCCGTCAGCGGCGACGAATGACGTCGGCCGAAGCTTATTGATCGAACGTGCGGGCAAGCGTGGAACAGATACTACGTACTAGTAGTAAACATCCAAACGCGCCGACCCTCGATCCCTCTAGATGTGCTACTGTCCTACATGACAAGAACTTTGTTTTCCTTCGTAAGCTACATCCCCTCGGGCACGCCAGAAGTAGTGCCATGCCACCATCCATCCGTCCATCCAATCCACCAGCCAGCACCATCTCCCTCCCACCAACAAGACGTACTCACACAGAGCAAAAAGAAAAACGAGAAAAAAAAAAAGAGGAAAAAAAAAACCAAAGAGTCCACAAATGTCGGCGCTCTAGGAGCCACGCCCGTGTAGAGCCAACAAAAACCATCCGCAAATGGCACGGCAGACAGGCATGGACTATGATGGTCCAAATCAGATTGATCTTGCAGCACGGGAGAACAACAAAACCCCCCCTCCCCTCCCCCTTTTTCCTGTAAGGAAAGGGGGGAGAGAAAAAGAAGTCTTGTTGCCCAGCGGACCAGCCCACTTCGTTCAAGCGGCACAAAACGCGTCGGTTGAGGAAGACCTTCCGGGGAAAGGCTCGTTTGCGGAGACAGGAGCGGCTGGCCGTGGCGTGCTGCAGGTGCTTCTTAGGTGAAGGGGAGAGACGAAACAGAACAGAATCAATCCTACGACGACCTACCGTTCTGAAGGATGCGTGCCGATGCCGTTTTTGTCGTGCGATGAGGGACACGCGACCGGCAATGGTGACTCATCCATCATGGTGATGATGATGATGATGGACCGCAGAGGAGAAGAGGAAAAGGAAGGGAAACCAGAGACAAAAAAAAAATAAACAAAGTCCCACGTTGAAGTGGAGACTCGTCTCCGTTATCGATTTACGTAATCATATGACTGACCCCCTTTTCTCTCCTCGGCCCGCCCGTCCTCCGCTCGACAACTTCCGCTCGACAATCTCCGTCCGCCGAGCAGCACCCCGGCTTACGCACGCACGCACGACGCACGACGCACGCATGCATGCATGCAGCTGTCGGCGACAGAGCGGTGCGCGAAATGTTGCAGAGACGTTTGTGCACGGCTGATCCCGCTTGGGAGGTGCGACGGGTTGGGTTTCTCATGACAAGTCACAACATGCATTACTATTTTGCCCTGGAGAAGACCCCACGTGAGAGAAACATCTTTCGGATTTTGCCCCTTCCAGACTCCTGGAGCTTGAAAAGGATCGCGGGCCGTGGCAACTCTCGTGCTGCATGGATTGCCGGCCCAGTTTCTCCCTGTGACAAACAGAGCGTACGTATACATTCGACCACCGACCCTCATGAATGAAAGCTGTCCGCCAATTTCCTCGGTGGCAAGGCTGGCGGCGCCAGAGACCGTGCAGGAACACCTTCTTGTGTGGTGTGAGTAGCTGCGATACCCTCGTCATGCCCACTCGTCTTTTCTTGGGCCCCCATCTCCTTGTCGAGCGCGATGCCGGAATCCCTTCCCCTCCTACAGTCTTTCCTCGTCCACCACGGATTCTCACTCGCATATTCAGCCACGAAGTCGTCTTCTTCACTCTGACCAACCCCGCGGAAATGTCTAGCACCCTCTGTTTCACCCTGATGCTGCACTCCCTCCTGAACGAACCCATCCGAGCAGGATCGCGCCCTCATCACTGTCGTATCATCTTTTGTTTGCGTGTCCGCATCGGATGACGCGCAGTGTGCGTTGACTGCATCCTTCCATGTAGACGTGGCGAAGTGGTCTGCGCGAGATGCTTCACCGGCCGTGTCGAGACGGCTTTGTCTCTGAACGTTGGCATACACGAGGCTCGAGGGGCTAGGGCTATACTCGAATTGTAGAGTCGAGGCGCGATGTCGAGTTCCCGCCTCCACCACCTCCAGCCCCTCCTTCTCGAGGGCATGCACCCCAAATGGATCGGCGTCATCAGGCTTTAGGACGCCAGACGTCTGTTCACCCGAGCCATCAATGGTCAAGTCTCCGGGCGCCAGCTGCGCATCCAGCTCGTCCATCATGACACCGTCCACATTGCGCTTCCCCTCGGCTGCTTTCAAAGTCTCCATCAGGACCTTTATCTCTGGCGGTGGATGCCGTGCCTTGCCGGCCAGTATGTCTTTGACTCTGATATTTTCCCCATAGAACCGCGCATTCTCGTCCTTCCGCTCTATCACAACCGTGCCGTCGACCTGGACACCGGCGTAGAATCCTCTGGACTTCAAGTATGTGAAGACGGGTCGATTCATCTTCTTCCACTTCCCGTCGTTCTCAACCACGCCTCCGACACCAACCGGCCCAGCGACGGCGCTGATCTCTCCGCCAATTGTGGCCCGGATCTTGGTGAACGATTCGAGGGCCTCGCGATTGTTGATCACGAGCACGCAGTCGTATATGTCGACGCCAACAAGGAACCCCAACCCTGCTGTATGAAGAAGAATGCCCGATGGGGGCGACCATGTTCCGTCTTCTTGGCGAGCCACGAGGACTCCGGAACCGCCCGCACCGGAGACCCATAGCCCAGTCCGCATGGTTGTGAAGATTGCGAGACCCACGGCCTTTTTTATAACCTTTTCAGGAATCTTCCGGAGAACCTTGGGCGCCTTTTTCGGACCATCTCCATAAGAGGCTCCCCCTTCTTCAGCGTAGAACCCGTCCTCTGCAAAAAAAAAAAAAAAAAAAAACAGTCAGGTACTTTTTTTCAGTAAGGCAGTGAAGTCTGAGCTCTTCGGTGAGAGAGAACAGAATCAACTCGATAAGTCCTGGGGAAAAAAAGAGCTCACAAGAAGGGAAGTCAGAAGGGAATGGGGAGGGGGGGTAAGTGCGATAGATACTCACTGCAAAATGATCTCAAAATGCGAGCAGCCTTGTAACTCTCTTTATCAAGTGTAGTCGGCCAAAATGCCTCGCTGCCAATCTTGTTTGTCCATTGGTTGACCGGCGTTCCAAGCTTGTCGACGAAGGCCCAGGCCTTGTCGAAGCCCTTCTTGCTCCGTTTCTTGGTGGCGTCCCACGACGGTAGTATCTGCTTGACTTTTTTCATTCTTCTTCGCGATTTTTTCTTTTCCCTTCATTTGAGTTCTCCAAGAGAGGACAAAAAAAAACCAGTAGGAAACAGATTTCAATTTATCCTGATGGAAATAATGTCACACGGCCGGATGGCGAGTACCAGCAGGCAGATATGGAAGGCCGAGACTACCGCCAACGAGTATCCACTTATGCTTCCGAGTGTGCCGATTGTGCTGTGCCACAATACATGTCCGAGGTCCGATTTGCCGACTGCATTCATGAGTCGTTCACAAGTGCGAGGGATTCGTGTGGCTCCCTCCCCGACATGACGCATTGTCCGACACTCTGATGGATAGAAAGAAAAGACAAAAAAAAAACCCCTAGTCCAGCATGTTTAAATATTGTGTCGTCAACTTTGTTTCCTCGGTCGCATTCCTGATGCCGATTGAGACTACCTCGCCCGGGACCAAGTCGATAAAGTTGTCCTCAAACTTGATCTTGTCGTCCGCACAATACACAGCAAGTCCTTTGACCGGAACTTCTGCGCTCACTTTCAAAGATCGACAATCGGCAGCCAGATCGACCTTCAGTTTCTCGGGCTTCCGCAAGTGCAAGTACTTGAGAGGCTCAGGCCAGTTCACGCAACGAGCAATCTGCTCGCCATGCTGAATCATATATGCTGCCACGACGGTGCGGTCCTCTTCGCCAGTGCCCTTTTTGCGAACAGGGACTTTCATCGAAATGACTTCTGTTGACGCGTTGCCTGGAAATCGGTGCTGAAGAGAGACAACTTCCGAGTAAGTCTCTTTGCCAGTCTCCACGTCCCACGTCTTTAACACGCAGTCGGCCTCCAAGTCAATCAAGGTGAGATTAGAGCCCCAAATCTCAACCGTAGTCTCCGTCTCTACATGAACGCGAGTATGTCTATCCTTGGCGCGTGTGTGCTCGCGCCGAACTATGCCCATAGACACGGGGGTCATCTCTCTTTTGATGGCGAAGTATGCGAGTTTTGGACGGAGGTAGTAGTCGCATATTGCCCACGATGTAGCTGGCCAACAGTCATTCATCTGCCACACGAGCGCACCGGCACAATACTCTCTGCCCGGTCCCTTCCACTCTCGCTTCCACAACCGATATGCAGAAGAGATACACTCAGCCTGCACCAGCTGCGTGCAGTAGACATAGTAATCCAAGGGATCCGGGGCATAGCGGATGTTCTCTACCAGGTAGAGAGCTAAGCGGCGTTCGTGACCAGCCGCCTTGTTGTGAAAGTCCAATGTGGAGGATTGTGCGAATCTCTCCGGATCGTCCTTGCCCTTTGGCAAATACGCTTCAATGGTTTTCATGGATGGAAATGCCTGCATGCCAAACTCCGAGACAAATCTTCCCGACAGCTTGTCAAAGTTCTGGTACTTTTCTTGAGACCCGTGCCACACGTTCCACTGATGAATGTCACCAACGGATGCATCACTGGAATTCGTGCCGCCCCATGGACTGCCGGGATGGTAATGGGTTCCTGGACTCAAGTCCTTGCACACGTCTGATAGGATCTTTTCGTAGATGTATCGGGCGGGAAAGTCCGTGTCAAGCCAATTGTCGGGATTGCCATCTGTCGGGTCGTAAGCCAGCTTTTCCGACTCGGCGTACTGATAATCCTCATTGTTGCCAGCCCAGATGACAATGGAGGGGTGATGCCGGAGCCGTTTTACATTTTGACGAGCCTCACGCTCAATCGATTCCAGAAAGCCTGGGTTGGCCGGATAATTACCACAGCCAAACATGAAATCCTGCCACACCAAGATGCCGAGTTCATCACAGGCGTCGTATAAAATCTGCTCCTCATATATGCCGCCACCCCAAACCCGCAGCATGAATTGATTTCCGTCGGCCACCAGCTCCACCCAATCATAGTAGCGCTCCTTGGATATGCGAGGAATGAAGTTGTCTGCCGGAATCCAATTGCTGCCTCCACAGAAGATGGGAATATTGTTGACCTGGAAGAGGAAGGTAGTCCCCGGCTGATCGATCATAGGACGCTGAATGACACCCACTCTGCGGAAACCTATCTTCTTGAAGGCTGTGTCAAGCTTGACGTTTCCTTTGCCTATCAAGGTGGCCTCGATTTTGTACAGAGGTTGCTTGCCGTATCGTACAGGATACCAGAGCTCCGGATCGCGTACCTCGAACGTCGCCACCGCCTCGCCATTCTTGACGCTGACGGTCTGAGAGGAGACCGTCTCTTCGCCCAATGAAATCTTGAACTGCAGTTCAAAGGCATCACCTTCAACTGTAGCGCGCGCAACGACCCTGGCAGGTTTGAGTGACTCCTCTATGTCGACCACGGCATGCAGATCGGAAATTCTTGACTCGTATACTTCCAAGTTGATCGGCCTCCAGGGACCGCAGGTCATCAACACAGGCCCCCAGTCCCAGCCCTGCATCTCAACGGATGAGTAGTTAGCCCAAGCCTTTACTGGATATTGGACGGGGGGTGAGGGGGGGGGGGAATCGTGCTATTGACCACGCACCCAGTGGTATTGCGACTTGCGCACACCAAGTCGGGAGTTATCGCCGTTCCAGCACCCCCACTTGTGATGTGGTTGCTTTTCGACTTCCTTCCAGCCTCTCAAATAGGCGGCATCAAAAGTAATGACCAACTCGTTGTCACCGCTCTTCTTCAGCAACGCAGTGACCGTCTCCCTTGCAGAAACAAACATGTTGTCCATCTCCAGTATCGTTGTCCCGTTCAAGACCACCGTGGCAAACGTGTCGAGGCCGTCAAAGACGAGAACAGCCGCCGCGTTGCTCTTGATTTCTGGCGTGGGAAATGTGGTCCTATATACCCATGCCGTTTCGCCGATCCACTGCGCATCCTTTTCGTTCTGGCCCATATAAGGATCGGGTATGAGCTTGTGATGCATGAGGTCGAGATGAATATGGGTTGGGAATTGAGACACTGGCAGATATGAACTGTCATCTTTGTCGGCCTGTTTGAACTGCCATTTTGCATCGACGGGAATGACAGCCCGGACAGACATGATGGCAGATTGTGATCCCCCTCGGAGAAAGCTGAAACAACTCGTTATGTAATGTTTTCCCCGTCGAAGCGATTCATCGACCGCCAGATCGGGTGTGGAGAAACGGTCAGGTCAGTGAGGGCGAGGGGCAAGAGAATTTGGGGAAGGTGGCACGCTGGCGGTTGCCGTATTGCGAGGCCGGATAGAATAAAAAAGATATGATTGGGCGACTCGCAGAATTTGGAAGTTGGCCCGGTGGGCTGTGACGGAACTGGATTGTTGCTAGAACGGTGATGGCTGAACAAGCGTCAGGCAGGATTTCATTCATGATGATGTCTGTATCTGGTCTGTCTGGTGACTAACTACACTGTACACTGCAGTGGTAGTGTGTCACTGTGAGAAAGCGGAAAGTGTGCCGGCCAACACCCCCACTCCTTGACACGGAATGCCAGAGCCACTTCAGTAGTATGAACAAACAAACGTTAGCCGAGATTCAATTATTACGTACGTGCTCGCTGCGGGGATATCATAACGGATGCTACAAGGTATATGTGTGGCTTTCGACACGACAAAAAAAAAAAAAAAAAAAGGGTCTACCCCCTCCATCTCGAAAGATTTCCCGAGTATGCCAGGTCTAGACGGGAAAGGAAAACAGGAGAAAAAGACAACCGGTGCTCTCCACATCTCTTGAGGATATCATTCCTCCACCCCAAAACGCCAAACTGGAATCTCGAAAAAAGAAAAACCCGAAAAAAATGACAGAATAAAATGCTTCAAACCATATGTTCTGGTCAGCGATGACGGGATACCTGGCGAGCATGCTTGCAGGAATAGATCTTTCAGCCCACTCCCCCTTTCATATGGTATGCGGTGGATGCTCGCGGGTTAGCAACATCCCCCACCTCTTCTACCGCGGCTGCTCAGAGTAAAAACTTCCTCCCATTCCCTCAGGCCCCAGTTCTGGTTTCTATTCTTGCCACGTCTGCGACGCCGTAGGCCGCTTCTGCCGTCGTCGGCGGTCATGGAGCTCTTGATGCTGCCGCCATCGCTGGCTGTGTTCCAGACCCCACCGTCACCGTACTGGATGCCGCTCATGGGATCGTCTGGGTCAATATCTCCGAGCTCGATTTTGGTCAGAATCATGCGCGCGAGACGGTTGAAAATCTCGTCGACCCCTTCTCCGTTCAGAGCGCTGACTTCAGTGACGACCGAGATGCCCGCTGTGCTTGCCCACCTTGTGGCTTCGGAAGTACTGATTTCACGTCCCTCGGGTGCAAATGTAGCTCTCTGATGCGTGCCCCCACCAATCGAACCGCCGTAATCCCTACTCGTCACGGTATTCGTCGCGTATGTGCTGATTGTGGAGAACGAGCTGGCACACGCGGCAGTTATCGTTGAAGTGGAATCGACGCTGCTGGGCATCGTGGATGGCATGTTCGGATCCGTCATGAAGTCCGGAGCTAGGTCAAGTTTGTTTCCAACCAGCATCACACTCAAGTTTGGCGACGCCAGCGCCCGCGCATCGTTGAGAAAGGGCTGGATGCCCCGAAAGGAAGCGTGTGATGTGATGTCGTAAACGAGGACAGCGCCGGCCGCACCACGATAGTACGACCGCGAGACGGAGCGAAATCGTTCGGTACCCGCCGTGTCCCACAGCTGTTCTTGATTAAAAAAATTGAACTCGGGACAAGTTGCGAGTATGCAGAGACCGTACCTGTAGCTTGATCCGCTTACGGCGTGGCCCCGTGCCTACTTTGATGATTTTGCTTGCGAACTCGACGCCGATGGTTTGTGAGGATAGGACACGCCACTCGTTTTTGACGAAGCGGTGTAAGAGACAAGATCTATTCACAAAAATTCATCAGATGGTATTCTTGAAGGAGAGTAAAAATGAACCAAGTCGAAATTTTTATTCACGCTCACTTTCCGGTGCCACTGGGACCAAGAAGGATGATCTTGGCCAAATAATCATACATGCTCCCAAGCTCCTGCGAACCTGGTGGTCAGTTTTGTCGACATCCAGGCGTTGTCAAACCAGTCAACGGGGAAAGGGACGGGCTCGCGGGGGGGGGGGGGCCTACCTACCTGTTCGCGAACCGTGTCGGCACTATCATCGCTGGCGCCAGACGAGCGTCGCGGACGCGTCATGACGAGTGATGTAAATGTGTACAATACGTACAGAGTGGTGATCTCGATCGGTTTCGCATCCGCAAGTTCGAGTCTGATCGGATCCGGACGAGAAACAGGTGTTGTGAATTGTGAATTCAGGCCGGATGAAATGTCTGGTGAGAGAGAACTTGGAGCGGTGATGGTCTCGCGACCGCCTTTGTTAGCAGCCGCAGGGCAATCCCCAGACGCCAAATCCTAGCTTTGTCTGCATGACTAAGCCGCTGCTGGGCGGCTGGGGTACACCGCAAGTCGAACTGTTTAAGTTACGTAGTAAGTGGCTAGCATTTCGATGGTTCGGTTTGTAAACCGTCGCACGTGCACAACGAAGAGAAAGATGGGCTGTGCCATTGAATCAGGTGTTCTTCAATACTTTACAAATTGATTGCACGAGACGGCAAGGGAAGCGATTTTTCTTGTTCTGGGCGGTGTCTTCGACGACCCAGGTGTAGGCACTTGATTGCCAAGGTCGGCAGCTGTTCACGTCTTGGTTGGCAGCTGCTTGGCACTGAGCCAGCAGTCCATCCACCCCAGCCAGATAAGCCGAGGCCCAGACGGGGCGGGCATTTCAGTTCACACGTTACAAGTTACAAGTTACAACCCATTTCGTCCGCATACACGGACATGCAAGCATACCAGTAGTACCTTGTAGTCGAAATTTCTATTCCCGCGATGCATATTGAAAACCGCACGTTTCTCATCTCCGGCGGGTACGAGCCGTCACCGGCTTCCCCCTCCACAAACATAACATCATCCATCTCTCCGTCTGTCTCCGTGCTGACCGGTTCACAGCGCCTCTGGCCTGGGCAAGGCGTCCGCGCTCGAAATTCTTGGCAGCGGCGGCAACGTGGCCATCCTCGACATGAGCGACGATGGGCGCGACGTCGTCAAGGAAATGGGACCCTCAGCCAGGTTCTTCGCTTGCGACGTGCTCAAGACGGAGAGCATCACCGAGGCCGTGCGAAGGACAGCCGAGTGGGCTGCTCAAGTGAACAAACCCATCGGAGGTGTCATTCCTGCTGCGGGGGTATCCGCGCCAGCTACTGTATGTACTAATTGTTGCTTGTTGCTGAACCTTTTGATTGTTGTCTCTTCTTCGTCCCTTGGTATCCACTCGCCCACTCACCAGTAGTGTTGCGTGCTAGATTCTGGATCGAGGCGGAAACCCGTTCAGTCTCGACGACGTCGACTTCGTTCTCGGCGTCAATCTCCGCGGTGTTCTGGACCTCGTCCGTCAGGGCGTGGCAGAAATGGCCAAGGCCTCAGCAGCAGGCCCCGATGGAGAGCGTGGCGTGGTCATCATGGTAGCCAGCTCTGCGGCCTTTGACGGCCAGAAAGGCCAAACCTCATACTCGGCGAGCAAGGGCGCCGTGGCAGCCATGACTTTACCCATGGCGCGCGACCTGGCGCGCTTCGGCATTCGATGTGTCACAATCGCCCCGTCGCTGTTTGAAACCCGCATGACCAGCATGATGACCGGCAAGGTCCGCAAGTCTCTGGAGGCGACCTATGAGTTTCCGAAGCGGCCAGGTCAACCCGACGAGTTTGCGAAACTGGTGAAGCACTGCATCGAGAATGTCATGCTGAACGGCACGGTCATCAGATTGGATGGTGGCTCACGACCGAGCAAGATTTAAACGAGTGTGCAGGGAGACTAGCAGGGTCATGATAAATATAACGTCGATAGCATGCGTGAAGCTATCTGTGGAGACGCAAGTTTTTTTTTTTTTTTTTTTTTTTTTTTTTTTTTTGCATGTAACCTCACGTGCCAGCCAGCGCAAAGTTCATCTTGTTGTCTGTCTGCCGTTACTGGTGACGGGTGACGGGGATGCAAAAAGAAAAAAGGTCAAAAAGATGAGGGTGAAAAAAAAAAATAGCAAATAGACTGGAGATGGGGGGCGTGTGGGGCGGCACTCATCAATCTTTACCCGATGACTTCGATCGACGACCGCTCTCTGCCGCCCGGGGGCCCGGACTTCGGCTCCAAAAGTCACCATGCAACAACCACCACCCGCGCGCATGTCAACCTTCAGCTCGCTCGTCCTCTCCGACACAAGCTTCTCTTTTGAGTCACCGATGAGATGAACTCGCCGGGTCGACTGGCATCGGCGCTGGGCTGGCTCTTGCTCTGTTGGCGCGCCGCGGCCGCGACACCAGGGAAGCGGTCCGACGTGTGCCTCGAATCCTGCAAGAGCCCGGTCGCCAGACTGCGGTTCGACGACACGCCCGCGTCAACCTGGGGAGCGGCGCGGCTGTGCTCGAGCCAGCTGGCGATCAAGTCCGTGTTCCTGTGCGTGGCCGTCTACTGCGACAGGGGCGAACGGGAGGAGAACTGGGAGGCGCTCAACGACAGTTGCCTCTCCGAGGAGGGCGGCGGCGCGAGGATCCCGCCCTGGTCCAGCGTGTCCAACTACACGGCTGGGGATATCGAGCGGTTGCGCCATGTGCGGCTGGACGAAGAGATGCCACCGGAGCATGTCTTCCACGAGGTGGTGGTCCCGTCGGCCGAGCTCCATCGCGCCTGGTTCGACACATTGGTGAGCCGTTGCGTCCAAACCCTCTCCCGCTGTCCAGAGCGCCGTTGGTCCTGATGCCGGTTTTTTTCGGTTCCCCCCCCCCCTTTCTTCCCCCCCCCCTTGTCGCCGAAAACAGGACGCCTATAGCTACGTCACGCGCCATCACTTCCTCTACGGCTCCGTCATGGTCGTGTTCTGGGCTGTCGTCGTGGCCGCCGGCGCCGCCAATCGGCTGATGCTGGCGACCTCGCGCCTCCTGAGCAGACGCCGTCTGTGCAAGGGCGCACACAGCTCCGGGACGTCCATGTGGCTGAAGCGCAACGTGACGATCCCGGCCACGTTTGGCTACCGGTCCGTCACGGAGACGTGGTGCGGCACCATCCCGCTCCGAATACAGACCCTCACGCTGGTGGCGTTTGCGGTGCTGAACATCCTCTTCAGCGTGTATGGGTACAGGATTACGCCCGTCAACTTGTAGTATGTACTTAGCTCGTGCCATGCTGTGTATCGAGAGTCCCCGCGATGGGGCGCGGGAAGGTGAAGGGACCGTTGGCCAAGACTAATGACCACTCTTTGTGCTGCAGTTTCCCCAGCGAGACCAAGCAGATTCTCCGCTTCGTGTCTGATCGAACGGGCATCATCTCGTTCGCCAACTTCCCTGTCATATGGCTTTTCGGCATGCGCAACAATGTCGCCATCTGGCTGACGGGCTGGGACTTTGGTACATATAATACTTTTCATCGATGGATTTCCAGGATCGCGACGCTGCAGGCAGTCGTACATTCTGTCGGGTACACTATCCTTTCATTTGAAGGTTAGTTTTTGTTTTTCTCTTCTTCTTTTTTTCTTCTTTTCTTTTCTTTTTGATTCCTTGGACTCGAGACCCAGAGGTCTGTTGCTTTTGTCCTTTTGTGCCTGACTGTTGTGCGTAGAAGGAGGCTGGGCGTACTTTGCAGGGTATTGGACTCACTTGTACTGGGTTGTGGGCGAAATAGTGAGTTTTTTTTCTTTTTCTTTCTCTTTATTTCTTTTTATGCGGGTTCCCCCCCCCCCTCGACGAAATACAGCCGGAACAAGAGCTTTGGCCAAGGTCCCTCCCTATTGACTTCTTGCAGGCAACGGTGATGATGTGCGCGTTGGTAGCATGCTCTATTTATTGGTTTCGTCGAAAAAACTATGAACTGTTTCTCGTACTACATATTGCACTCTCCCTCATCGTTCTGGTCACCATGCTTGGGTAGGTCTCGGGAAAAAAAGTAAAAAAAAAAAAAAAAAAAAAAAAGACTTCCGTTTCTTGCTAACGCATGGTACCGCAAGCCATGTCTCGATTTTCAATGGCGAATACGACACCTTGTTCTGGGTACCCGTCTTCATCTGGATACTCGACAGAGCACTGCGCTTCCTTCGCATCATCTTCTTCAACCCGACGACGAAACCCACCGTCGCAACCGTCATGTACAACGCCGCGACCAACATGGTGCGGCTCGAGATCCCCTGCCGCGTCAGTGCGTACCAGGCTAAGCCGGGCACGCACTACTATCTCTCCGTCCTCGACGACGGGCGGTTCTGGGAAAGCCATCCGTTCACAGTGGCCTCTGTCGGCGAGGGCAGCGCGTCGGGAAGCGAAACTTTCGGCGAGCAGGTTCCCCTACTGGAGCCAGACAGCGCGGCACCCGAGCAGCCGGAGGAGGCGACCAAGGCGGCGCCCAGTGGCAGAGTGCTCACCTTTCTCATCCGGCCCTTCGACGGCTTCACGGGTCGGCTCCGAGATTTGGCTGCTGCATCGGAGGTGCGGCCGGGCCGGGCCGGGGCGCGGGTGCGCGTCCTGGTAGACGGACCGTACGGGCAGAACCAGCCATTGGACACGTTCGACCGCGTGGTTTTCATCGTCGGCGGCAGCGGGATCGCGGTTCCCATCTCGTACTCGGAGGCCCTGCTGGCCGGCAAGGGCAAGAGCGCGGGGAGCAGCAAGTCGGTCCAGATCCACTGGTCCGTCCGGCAGCCCGAGTTCGCAGCCGAAGTGGTGGCGAATGACTTGCGCGACGCGGTGGCCGACGGCAACCTGTCCATGGAGTTGTACATGTCCGCGGGGGCGGAGCCCAGGGCCGGCGTCGATCTGCCGGCGCAGGTCGCCCGGCACTACCGGCGTCTCAGCGCGCGGGAGGTCGTCTCGGCCGCCGCCGAATGTGCTGGACGGGACAGCCTGGCCGTCGTGGCGTGCGGGCCGGCGCGGTTGGCAGATGATACCCGGCGGGCGGTGATAGAGGCCATGGACAGTGGCCTATGCGAAATAGAGTATTTCGAAGAGAGCTTCAGATGGTGATGTAAGACCTCGATGACATGGCGGAGAGAGGGGCGCGCGTCAATACGCTTCTGATGTTGGTATAGAATAACAACGATGGTGATACAAAGAAAAAGAAAAAAAAGGCAGCTTCAATTCTCGCGCTGCACAGATACACCCCAGCCATGTAGATCGGCCATAGCCCATCCTCCTTCTCACCCCCCTCCTTCCGATCCTCCTCCTCCTCCCCCTCCCCCTCCCCACCATCATAAAAATAATCCAATACAACGACAACCACCGCAGATGACCCTACTCCGAAAACGAAAACAAAAAAAGAGAGAGAGAAAAAAAAAAAAGACAAAGAGCCTCCCCCCCTTCCCAGCAGCCCCAACATCGTTTCACCACCACCACTTCAAGCAGACACCTCCCCCGCGGCCCTCTTGGCTGCCAGGGCGCCCAGCTTCTCGGCCGCGGCCCTCAGCGTGGTGGGGTCGGCTCCCCGGAGGAAGGCCTGCCCGTTGACGGCGACCTGCTTGCCCTCCTTGAAGTAGAGGAAGGTGGGCATGGCGGTGATGTTGTAGGCGTTGGCCACGCTCTGCAGCTTGTAGACGTCGACTTTTGCGAAGACGAGGTGGCTGGGCGAGGCGTGCTTGGCGGCGAGCTGGTCGTAGACGGGGGCGATGGCCCTGCAGGGGGGGCACACGTCTGTGTAGAAGTCGATGATGACGTAGGTCGTGGAGGAGAGGAGGGTCTGGAGCTCTTCTGCGGAGTTGATGTACTGGACTGAGGGGGTGGGAGCCATGGTGATTTGTTGATGTGGATGTTGATGTTTGTTGTTGTTGTTGTTGTTGTTGTTGTTATTTCTGTCTCTCTTTTTTTTTTGTTTCCACGTGAGTTGTCTGTGTCTGTGTCTGTGTCTGTGTCTGTGTCTGTATGTCTCTCTCTCTCTCTCTCTCTCTCTCTCTGTCTTTTTTTTTTTTTTTTTTTTTTTTGTTTTTTATCTTTTATAGTGGTCTATAGGGGTTTCATCGGTGTGGGGCAGTGAACTTGTCGCCGACATGGCATTTGTCAGAATTGCCGTTGCCGACATGGCATTTGTCAGGATTATTCATCTTCGAATCTGGCGGCCTTGTTAAACAACCTCAAAACCCTGCCCTTTTTTTTTTTTTTTTTTTTTTTTTTTTTTGCCCCCTGCGGAAAACTGCCCAGCCCGCTTCATCTGACGGGTTCTCTCGGTCGGTCATCCAATCCATGTGCTTCTTTCTCGTTGTTGAGCACACCGGGTGACACACACACGCATACAAACCCCCCGTCACAGGCGCAATCCTCCCGTCCGCTCCGCCAGCCCTGGGAGGCCGCACGTGCAGGGGACGTCCACCCACAACTTGGGTGGCCTGCTGCTTCGATACCACCGTGTGCCTCTTCTTCGGATGGAACGGATGTTATGGTCGTATGCATCACGAGCGTGTGGAGCCATGGGCGGCTTGTTCATGCGCTGCTTTGTGTGTGTATGTGTGCCAGCCAGAGGTGGATGAATGGATGATCATGTCAGGGGGACCAGCGCCTGCGGGTTTAGGGTTGTTCGATTATGATTCCGCATAGATATATTATCCACACATGTAGGGATGTGTGCGTGCATGTAGTATATATATGTCTGCGTGTTTGTATGTGCATGAACCAAAAAAAAAACAAAAAAACAAATCAAACGTCCCAACCCAACCAGCCTACCCTATCCTTCTCGATGCGCACGCTCGTCCAGGCCGTGGCCGTGGCCCTCGGGTCCTTCGCCGCCGCAGCAAGAGCCGTCACCCCGGTGTCCGATGCCGAGATGACGGCCCTGCTGAGCTGTCGCGGCGTCGACCTCGCCATGAAAGCACAGCCCATGTTCCTCATCGGCCAGATGCTCAGCCAGCCGCCCTGCATACCAACGCTCGCCACGCCCGGCGGCAAACAGGCGGTTCCCTCGGAGCTGTGCTCGTGGCCAGACGCGGGCTGCAACTGCAGGAATCCGGACAAGCCCGTGGGGAACGCCCTCCCCAGCTTTCCCGTGTACTTTTCGTACCGCAGGTGCTCGGTGTCGTCGGTGAGGGTCGCGTATAATTTGTTCTACACAAAGGATGGGTTCACACCGGACAAGATATTCGGGCATGCATTGTGAGTGTTTGAAGTAGTAAAGGGGGGAGGGGGGGGGGGGGGTGATTGTCATGCTGATTCTCTCTCTCTCTCTTTTTTTTTTTTTTTTTTTTTTTTTTTTTTTTTTCTTGAAAAAAAAAGCGACTGGGAGCGCGTCGTGGTCGTCTGGAACAAGACGAGTGACGACGAGTGGACGCCATCACGGCTGTTTCTGTCTCAACACACCGGGTACCAGCGCGTGGACTGGTCTCAGATTGAAAGCACTCTGGGCACCGAAGACGCCAGCAAGCCTCGCGGTGGGTGCGATGGTCAGAAGAACCTGGATCATCCAAAGGTGCGCAGATACCAGCACAGCAATGTGATGATTCAACGCAACGTGGCAGGAAGATAAGATTGGCTCACTCGAAGGAATGAAAAAAAAAGGTCTTCATTGCGAACGCAAAACACGACATGCACATGGACAAGAACACGGCAAGTCGCTCCACCCCCCCCCTCCCCCCCCTCTCTGGTAATTCGTGAGAGACTAACCCCATCTGTCATCTGTCATAGGACTGGGTCGATGTATTTGCACAGCTCACGGAGAATGCGTTTCGATCAGATGACTGGTGGTACTTTCCCAAGAGAGGTATGTGGAGGAGCGGTACCTGGGAAGAAGAAAAGAAGAAGAAAAGAGAAAAAAAAAAGAAGACCCGCATCTGACCATTTTCACTTCCGTGCTTTCTTTCTTCGCAGAGGACTATATTCTTGCCGACTCGTCGACCGAGGTGGGCAAGCTGATTGCCGGCTTTGCCTGGGGCGATGCGGACTCGACGCCGCCGCTGGTTGCGGAGGGTCTCTGCGACGCGTAGACGGCGGCCCCGTTTTCTTCGCGATCATGGATTGATTATGATGCAGGAGACACGAGGCTCTCCTCGGCCCTCGGCCAGGCTTGGTGGTGGATGTCACCTTTATGGTTTATGCCAACACCTCGGGATCCTGCGGATGCGGTTTTAATCAAGGTCCATTAACGTTGAGAAATTGGCTGGCTGCACTGTGTCTTATCATGAAGAGCATAGTATCCAATCCCTTTCTACCATTTTCTTTCTCATAGAAACAGCTCATTACACGCAAAGCTGCTGAATCAGTCGAGCTTCATGGGTCGCGTTTACCGATTGGCGGCAGCTTGAAGTTCTTGCAGACGGAATGACCCACGAAGTGCCTTGTGGTTGTACAGGAGGGATTTTGGGAGAGCAGACGTTTGTCTATCTGTACATCCGCACGAATTAAAGAAGCTTTACATGCTATTTTACTATAAGCAATTGAATATGTTCATAATAGGCTGTATTGTATAGGCTATATTGCATGGACCATGCTCTATGGGTGATCCTTGTTACTCTTTTACACGTAGGAAGAAAGAAAGAAAGAAAGAAAAAGCTGCCACTTTCGGCTTCAGCTTAGCCGACAACACCGGGCACGCGCCAAACTCTCGCACAAATTGACTTGTCCTCAAGTGAGATTTCTGAGTTTGGTGGACAGCCCGGTCCGCCCTCGTATCGCCAATACGGACAGCCACCTTTCGAAGGCAAAAGTGCTGCGGGTTCAATGTAAACAATGCACGAGTTCCCATTTCCCAGGTCAATGGTTTCGAGGTGGCGGCCTTCGTTGGACGCGTAGAATATAAAAACCGAGGGGAGCTTATCAGGACCGTTTGGAATCGTCCTTGTACTATTTTGGTTGGATATAATAAATAGCAATTTCTCATACTAGAGCAGGCATCTTACAATGATTGGCAGCAGTACTGCGGAAGAAAACCATCATCACCACCATCACCATCTCTTCTCTCGAGTGCGTTGGCATGACGGCTTGCGAGGCCGAGGGAAAAGATGGCCAGGGTGCTGAAGATGATGGTGGAACGTATTGTGACTTTGAGGATTGTGTTGTTTGACTGACAAGACTTGGGGATGGCGGCAAGCTGTTGCATTTATATACTACTACTACTAACTTACTTACTGTACTACTACTCTTAGTGGTACTGTACTAAGTAATAGTATGCATGGTATTGTTTTGGACAGGATACTTCTGCATGCCATTTGCTACTGGTGGTACTAGCACGTACTGTGTACTTACCATGTACAACATACTACTACTACTACATAGTACTACTACTACTACTACTTACTGTAGTAGCCAATTTACGACTACTACGTAGTAGTAGTAGTAAGCAGCAAGACAACCAATCCAATTGCCACGCGACTGAATCGCAAAAAAAAAAAAAAAAAAAAAAAAAAAAAAAACGCCAACCACTCAGAGCACGCGCAGCTTTCCCCGCACAGGAATTGTTCCTGCTGCGATGAAGAAAAGAAAAGCAAGGATGATGCAACCAGGGAGCAGGGAGTCCATATTGTTCATTTCAATCGCCTTGTTTGCTGTTCGCGTGGAAAGCAGGGAGGCACCAGGAAATTGTATTTCATATTTAAAGCGACCTGTGTGCTCTCTTCTCCATTCGTTTATCCATTCATTTTCAATTTCTTTCCCGCTTCCGTGCCGTCTTCACCTCCGAAGCGTCTTGCTTGTTCTGCAAACTGTGGGAAGAAGAAACAAAACCACAAGTTCCAACCGGAATCTTGAGGCGCCAACCCTCTTGGCCTCACCCGGAAGTCGACCGAACGACAAGAGAAAAAAAAAAAACGACGACTCATCAGTCCAATGAGGCCGGCCACTTCGCTCCGGCACGCCACCGCCGCGGCTCTCTTGGCCGCTGGACTTCCCGTCGCCGTCGTCGCCGCCGCCGCCGCCTCCTCCTCCTCGTCGTCGTCATGGCAGGATTATAAGCCTCAGGACCGCACGCCATCGACCTGCCCGTCCTACTCGGATTATTCGCGCACGCCGCACACGCCCTACTCCGACGGTCCGCTGAAACTGCCCTTCATGCGGCCGAGCGAAGAGTGCCGCACCTTCAAGAGCCCGGCCGTCGAGGTATCTATGCTTGCCTGCTTGGTCGAGAGGAGAGAAGATCGAAATGGAGAAAAAACTAACGCGGGGTTTTTTTTCCCCCTTAGAAAGTCATTCAAGATTTAAAGTCGCGCATCAAGAACCCTGACCTGGCGAGACTGTTTGAAAACACGTTCCCCTCTACACTGGATACGACGGTCAAATACTTTGACCCCAAGGCCAACCTGGCTTTCATAGTCACGGGTGTGAGTTGACCGCCTTGTCACGAGGAGAAAACCGTCATTACTTTTCTGACGTGAAGCTTTGTTTTTTTCTCTCTCTCGATTGACTTCTGGTGTAGGATATCACGTACGTATATATTTTCCTCGCTATGGTGTTATTATTGTTATTGTTATTTCTAACATCTTCTCTTCTGATGACGACCTCTCCAGCGCACAATGGCTTCGTGACACGGGCAACCAATTCGCGCACCTCTACAAGCTGCTGCCCCAGGACGACAACCTCAAGGCCCTCGTCAAGGCCGTCATCAACACCGAGTCAAGATACATCTCCCAATACCCATACTGCGGTACGATACCCCGACACAGCCATGGATTCTGCTTCAGGTCTGACAATGCACAGGATCGTTCCAGCCGCCGCCCGAGTCGGGTTTGAAGCCCACCACCAACGACTATGCCACCAAGGTCGTCGTCAACCCGTGAGTCGTCATCCGCCGCTGCGACCGCCACCACGGCGCAGATTCTCTTGCTGACATGCTATCCAGACCCGTCGACGACCAAATCGTTTTCGAGTGCAAGGTAGGCATCACCCCACCGTAAAATATTTGTATCGTCACGGCACTGAAACGAAAGGACACACTCCCCCCTTTAGTACGAGCTGGACTCTCTCGCCGGCTTCCTCAAAATCTCGCGCTCGTACTACCAAAACACCAAGGACACTTCCTTCATCAACAGCAACTGTATGTGACGAAAGAGAAAGAGGGGAACCGTGCCCCTCCTCCTCCTCCTCCTCCTCCTCCTCCTCCTCCTCCTCCCCTTCCTCCTTCTCTCTGTGCCAAACCCCTTAACGTAAACACCTTCTCTAACGGCTGTGTTTTGGGCGAAACAAAGGGGAGACTGCCATCAACCAGATCCTCCGTACTATCGAGGAGCAATCACAGAGCTCCTGGTCCGAAGATTGGGACTTCGTTAGCTACTACAACTGGACAGGCACGACGGGATCGCTGTCGCCGCCCGTGCCCAACAGCGGAAACGGAGAGCCGAAGCTGGCCAACGGCCTCGTCGCATCGAGCCACCGACCCTCTGACGATCTCTGCGTGTTCAGTACGTTTTGTTTTCTTACTCTTTTGTGCCTTGTTCACTTTCCATCCCGTCAATCGTTCTGCGCTCCCTCGGCCCGAATACTGACACTTTTCTAGACTACATTACGTCCGACAACGCCATGTTGGTTGTAGAGCTGGGTCACATAGCCGACATGCTCGACGCAGAGAAGAAGCTGCCCTCCATTTCCAGCCAGCTCCGTAACTACGCCGACGTGATCCGGAAAGCGATTCTCGCGCACACGGTGACCTCTGGTGGCATCTTCGCCTACGAGACCAACGGCTACGGCGGCCAGTACATCATGGACGACGCCAACGTCCCCAGCCTCGTCTCGTTGCCCTACCTGGGTTTCCTGCCCCGCAACGACAGCACCTACCAGAAGACAAAGACGGCCATGTTTTCGCGCGCGAACCCGTACTTTGCCGTCGGGAAGACGTTTGAAGGCATCGGGTGAGAAGTCTCCTCCCTCCCCCAGGCAAATTCTCCCACAGCCATCACAGGCAGAAGAAGAAGAAGAAGAAGAAGAAGAAGAAGAAGAAGACAA
Organism: Claviceps paspali; assembly: GCA_013435705.1. NCBI lineage: Eukaryota > Fungi > Ascomycota > Sordariomycetes > Hypocreales > Clavicipitaceae > Claviceps > Claviceps paspali. The sequence goes on from JABAEC010000050.1 coordinate 63,105, forward strand.
AAAACAAATCCTATAAAAATACATGATTAAAACGTGATGGCTAACGCAAAGGGATGTCTGTTCTTCCTCCTTGTCGCCTTCAAAAGAGGCCCCCACGTCAACGCAACCTACCCGTGGCCCATGTCCCAAGTCTCGGCCATCTTCGGCACCGACGACGACGACGAGATACAACGCCGGTTGAGCCTCATCCTCGAGAACACCTCGGGACTGGGCCTTATCCACGAGAGCGTGCACATCTACAATACGAGCGACTACTCGAGGCCGTGGTTCGGATGGGGGAACAGCTACTTCGCCGAGATGGTGCTCGACCTCGCGGCGAGGAAGCCCGGGCTCATCTTGAAGGACCAGACACCTTACGTCGTGGGCGAGTCGGACAAGTAGATTGGCTTGTGCGCGCCAAAAACGAACGCGTGCATGGTGCATAGCGGACTCTGACTCTGTGGATGTGGATTCGGTTGGTTGTCAAACCGGAACCCGCCGCCACGCGTTTCACTTGGTAATCAATGAGCCATCCCGGTGGTTTTTTTTTTTCTTTTTTTTTCTCAACACTTTTGAATACACATGTTTCCCAGTATGCATCATACTATAACTTTCTCCCATGGGTTCGTTTGTCAAGTTCGTGAAGCTGAATAGAGGTCAAGCAAGTGAAAGTTATACTTCCCCAAGCCAAATAGCCTGCCCTGCATCTATCTGTCTTTCTCATCTCCAGAGGAAGGAAGATTGAAGATGGAGCTGGAGTGGGGAAAGGAAAAAAGAAAAAAAAAAAAAAAAAAAAAGAGACGGAATACCCAAAAGACGCATGCCGTTTGCCTCCCACAGAAAGGCTAGGGTGTCTGGCACGTTCCGCCTTTGCCGCGTTCCGGAAATTGAAATGTAAATTCTGCATCAAAAATCCGTCCGCTTTGCTTTCAGATATCCACACCCTTTCTTTCTTTCCCTTTCGCTCGTTTTTCGTCACTTTTACTGGAACCAAAGCAATGAACCATGTCTCGCTTGTCCGGTTGCATCGCATCGGTCTCAATCTCACGTCGAATCCCCCGGATCCAATGCCCCCCCCCCCAACCCTCCTCTCCCCTTCGATACGCGTCAAATATTAGGTCGAAGGGCCCCTGTCTTACGCGGTAGCTTCCCTATTTCCTTATGACGCGCTCGCGCGGGGTGTGGGACATCGTCTTTGGTGACTCCGGAATGAGCTGCATGGCACTCGAATGAAGAGACAGAACCCGACGAGGCGACAATCCAATTCACGACGATCCATTCACTCAGCTGCCTCTGCCGTGGTCCGATCCTCTCTCGGCACTTGCCTTGCTGGTCTTGGAGCCTTTCCCGGGAGCCTTTAGCCGACGCGTGGGCAGCTGGTGATATGCACGTTGGCTTGCTGTCAATTCAAGATGCTGGTGCCGAACAAAAAAGAAAAGAAAAGAAAAGAAAAGAAACAGTACCACGTAGTGCTTGAGCACCAAGACAAATGTCGTCATGTCACCAACATGATCAATACGGACCAACCAAAGTTGGCAATCGATCTTGGCCATATGCATGGGTCTTGCACGAGTGACGTGACGCGTTGGTGCTGACGTCTCTGGTCGTTGAGACTGCAGGATCCGCTTGGATCTAGAAGCTCAGCAAATTGCCCATGCTAGGGGAGGGGAAAGGCTTACGTTTTGTGCCGGGATCCCTCGTTCCGTCATGCTTCATCTGTTTTTTTCTGCACGGAGTGACCATATTCTGAATCTTTGCCGGTGTCAGACGGCGCGGCCGATCGAAATGGCCCAGTCACTATTCCATGTAGGAGCTCGTCACTCCTTGGCCGGCCTAGGGACCCAAAACGGACGAAGTTCAAGACGGCCAGTCACAAAAATTCCTCGGTCTTTGGCGGATTGGCCTGCTTGTATCATGACAGAAAAGAGATGCGCAAAACCCGCGATCCCACACCCCCTGCCTCTGTAGACACGGAACAAGCCCCCCCCCCTTTCCGGGGGAGGGTCTCCTCGATACACATTGTTCGAGTTGTGTCGCATCTGGTACTTAATAACTACTAGTAGTAGTAGTACCTTGCCTCGTCTTGGCCGCGTAATGCCTTCTTCATTCGTGTGGTCTGCGCGAGCCGTCTCATTTGCGGATGATGTATATGCGATGGCAAGACCTGTAGGTGGAGGGAGGTAGTAGCCACCCTTGAAGGATACAACTTGTCTAGAACACCAGGGACGGGGAACAAACTCGAGCAACAGCAAGTATCAGTAGTTTGACACAATACAAACTAGACGAAGAGCTCGTGGCAAAGCAGCCAATTCGGCGCAGCTCAGGCGGACCCAACCTTAATTATCACCATGACCCTTGCCGGAAAACCATGAGGACAAACTGCCAAGGACATCCATCTAGGCACATCGAACAGCATGAGGCCGATTATTTCATCTATGCTGTGTCGTGGGTAAAAAAGAAGCCCAGTTGCGAATCAAACTGCGGATTGGAACATAGAAATGTTTGTGCGAAATTAAAAGCGATCGGAAGTCTATGCTGATTGGTCTTCATCCATGTCGCTGATACACGACGGTTAAATAACCCGTAGCGTCTTCGAAATGCCGTTAGTGCGCTCCCACCGCATCCCAGCCCGTCTTGTGTCAGCTGTCAGCTCAGCTTTCCTTCTACTACTAGGTACTACTACTCACCGGCCTCGATTTGTTCGGATCATGTCAGCAAGCTGCGCGTCCTCGCCTTGCAAATGTTTCTTCCATGCCTGATGGTGGGGTGGCGGCTTCCTTCGCAGAAAAACCGCTTTTCAAACAGGAAAGAGGCGCCGAGCGTCCCCCCTTCCCCCAGCGCCTCCCCCAGCGCCTCCCCCAGCGCCTCCCCCAGCGCTTGCCTGCCTTCCTGCTTCCCCGTCTCCCCCTGCCAACGTTTAGACCAGAAGAACAATCGAACCTGAGTCATCGTGATGGCGGTCCCGTTGCCTTTCAAGTCAGGCAGGTTGTTCAGTGATATATTCCGGAATAGACATGGCCGACTGCGAAGGTGTATAAGATCTTCCTCGGCTTCTCGCATGGCGGGTGGCGCGCGCCCTGGTTGTTCTCGCACTTGTCTCTTCACGGCCAACAACTTGCTCTCTCTGAGACTGGGACCCGTCCGCAGCCAAGCAACCCGCCTTCTTGCCCCGTCTAACGCATACTCTCTCCCTTGATGTTGGCGGGCCGCGCCATTGCATCGTCACTTCACGCTTGTTCTTCTCCGTCTTCTAGCCTGCCCACTTGCTCGTCCTTTCCAATCATGTCCACGGCAAAAGCCACCAAGAAGAGTGCCTTCTCTTGTGAACCATGCCGCAGGCGCAAGGTACGTCTCGAACCCCTAGGAAAGACCAAAGAAGAAGAAAAAGAAGAAAAGAAAAAAAAAAGAAGAAAAAAAAGACAATGTCGTCGTTCGGCATTGACGGATTTTTTGGACCGACGCACGCCTTGCATTGGCGCAGATAACATGTCTAGCTACCGCAGCGTCCCTCGTTGCAAAGGTTCATGTCTGATGCCTCGTCTCTTTTTATCGCATGTGGAGCCGCTCACCACGTGTTTTTCTTGACAGGTTAAGTGTGGAGGTGAACAACCGATCTGCCAGCGATGCGCTGCCCGTAACGACGAGTGTATCTACAAGCTGTTGGTTCATCATCAAAAAAAAAAAAAATCTCACCCTCCCCAAAAACACACGAGGACTCTCTAACCGTATTCACTCTTCAGAAATCCGACCTTGTCATACACGCAGAGGCTGGAAGAGCGCATCAAGGAGCTGGAGGATCAAGTCAACAATTTGACCAGGTCGCCGCCATCCGTTGCTGGCTCTTCGCACGCAAGCCCACCGCCACCACCAAGTAACTCAGATGGAGGAGCCGCAAAATCCTCGCGCCATGCCTCGGACGAGCACGGCATCAGTCGGAGTTTCAAAACCCTGAAAGTCGACGACAAGGGAGCCATCACTTATCACGGGGCCACAAGCTTCTTCAACATCCCCAGGGACCGCAATGGACTAGCCGCTTTGGACGTCCCGTACCTGAACAGTTCGTCCCCCGACATGGATAGTCAACGACGAGAGCGCCTCGTCAGCAACGCGTGGCACCAAAGAGCCATGGAAAACTTGTCCGAGATACCGGTATGTATGGTGCGATCACTTCGTTCGAAAATCATTGCTTTGGCCCAAGACGCCACCGCAGAAGCCCGTGACTTACATTGCCGTCCAGGAACCGTTCCAATACCTCCTCAACGTCCACTGGTGTTGGGTCCAGCCACTTTTCAATTTCATCTACCGGCCTGTTTTCACACGTACGTACGCATCACGGCCATTGTGCGCGGCGACTCTGTCTGACTAATCTCGAAAGGTGATATGCAGGCCATGGGGCCGTACTACTCTCATACGCTCCTAAACGCCGTCATATCACATTCCATCCGATGGGCTCGGGGCGACCCGTCGAACCGGAGAATCCTTGATGAGAAATACCAAGGAGGGGCCGTGTTTGGAAAGCATGCCCGGGCCATGTTGTTTCAAGAATTGAGCAACGGCGTTTGCACCATCCCCACGATCCAAACCCTTCTACTGCTCAGTGCCCAGGAATGCAGCCTGGGAAATGCTACCCAGGCTTGGACGTACAGTGGTATTGCCTTCCGCTTGATTGACCACTTGGGCATTTGCGTAGACAGTCGGTGTTTCACAGGCTCCGTCACGATGAGCGACGAGGAGATAGAGATCCGTCGTCGTATTTACTGGGGCTGCTACTTTTGGGACAAGCTCATCTCTCTTTATCTCGGCCGCACCCCATCTCTACAGCATACCAACATCTCGCCATCCCACATCATGTGTAAGCCCTTTGATCTCCCCGAACGCGCGCAGACTAGGCCACTGGAGCCTTCTTCTTCTTCTTCTTCTTTTTTTTTTCTTTTCTTTTTCTTTTGTGTGTGTGTGTGTGTGTGTGTTTGTTTGTGTGTTTGTTTGTTTTTACTGACCAAGACAAAAATCCACAGTTGACGACTCGGCGGAAAACGATCTGTGGGTGCCTTTTGGGATTTCTCAGACGGATCCAACAAACAAGTACCCGCCTGCGACTGCACACTCGGCCTCTTGTTTCATGAGCATGTGCCGCCTTGCCGTCATTTTCAACGAGATCCTGGTCCACATGTACGACCCGCTATCCCAGAACACTGATGCGGAAATTCAAGCCTGTCTTGATTCCCAGGAGCCATTGTTGAATCAATGGTGGGATCAGCTTCCAGGCCATCTGCAGATCGATCCGGCTTCACTGCCAGCCTTGGCACCTCCTTCACATATCGTGACTCTCAAGTAAGGTTACCCGCAGTAAAGAGGGGGGGGGGTAGCACTCCTGGCATGAAAATCATTCAAGATGCCTTGGTAATAGCAGTGTGAAGCACATGCTAATCCGTCACGTCACATCACAGCTGCCTGTACCATGCCTTCAAAATCTTACTCTATCGGCCAATGCTCACTGGAAGAGGTCATCGCCAAGCCGAAGACGCCTCGCTCATCCAACAGTATCTGGTCGACAGTGTCACGTCAGCAACCTCTATCATTGCCATTTTCGATCTTTTCTGCAGAACATTTGCCATAGATTTTTGCGTCTTGTCTCTCGCATATTGTGTTTACATTGCCTCTTCCATCTTTCTTCTTCAAGTGCAGGCTGCTGCGGATGATCATAACGCCATGCGCAAACTCACATATTGCATTCGATGCCTGGAAGAAGTGAGCAAAATCAGTCCAGGTAAGGGTCTTCTCTCCCCCGCCGTCTTCGTCCTGCCATGAACTCGTGCTTACAAGATAATTTTCTCAACAGTGATTTCTTCTGCTCTGAGCAGTATCAATAAGGAACTTGCTGTTATCGGGATTTCTATCGGGACTACCTCTCACATGACACCTCGAATGCGATCATCGCCGCCTACAGGATCTGGATCTGCAGCACCGGGCGCAAGTTCCGTCTATCGAACCTCCCCAGAACCAAACAGAGACGCGCCTCCTGGAATGTCTCATCCCGTGTTCCAACCCTTCCTCAGCCACAATTTCGGTCCAGATGCCACTTCAATGGAGCCCGGAGTGTTTGAAACAATGTCAACTCTGCAACCGCTCAGTATTCGAGTTGGGGATGTTGAGAAATCTGAAAACCAATCAGCTTGTGGGTGAAGCTATACGTCTCACAGTGTACTACGTAAAACGCCGGTTGGCGGTTTTTTTTTTTTTTTTTTTTTTTTTTTTTTTTGGCTAGCTTGTCACATGTCACAAGTGTCTATCGGACTTGGATGTTTGTTTTTTTCCTATGGGATTCTCATGAGAGGATAGTTTTCAACCAAAGGCTGCCGAATGGGGATCTCGTAGCTGTCTGAGGAGGAGATGCAAAGTAAGCTTTCTGGATTTGATGACATTTTACAACAGATGATTGGAAAGGTAGACAGCGTGCGATGAATCAAAGTCTAAAAATTTACCCAAAAGGGGGGGGGGGGGAGAAGAAAAAAAGAAATGCCACGGGTTGCGTTAAAGGGTCGCTCGCTGGGCTGGGCAGATGATGCATCACACCTGCAAGTCATCTTTAAGTGTGATGTGAATTGGTGCCACCATCGGGGGCAAGCTTGGCATGACAGACAGATGTGATAGGGCCGGCTCGCCCAAAAGGGAATAGCTGACGGAAGTGGGGTTCCTGCGATGGTTGTCGTCATCCCTCATCCCAAGCATGTCATGTCATGTACATAGTACAACAGCTTTCTCGCCGCCAGCAGCAGCACGGAAACGACAATAAATAAATTCCCCCTTCCGTCTCCACGCCCTCTCCCTGATGAACTTGCTCTCCGGGATCGTGACACGCCTCGCGAAACCCTTCACACAGTCCACCCAGCTTCTCATGACGGACGCATCGGCCGCGCCGGGCGCCATCCCCGACGGCGCAAAGCGCTGCACCGTCGCGGCAGGCTGCTTCTGGGGCACAGAGCATCTCTACCGCCGACACTTTGCGGGAAAGGGCCTCATCGACGCGAAGGTCGGCTACATCGGCGGCAATGTGGACGATCCGTCCTACAAGGCCGTGTGTGGCGGCAAGACTGGCCGTGAGCTCCAATCCTGATATCCTGTTTCTCTCTTCCCTTTCCTTCCCTTCCCCCCTTCATCCGTTTCCAGACATGAGAAAAAAAAATCAAACTGACGCCAAAGGGATTTTTTTTTTATATAAAAAATAGACGCCGAGGCCGCGCAACTCATCTTCGACCCGAGCCAGGTCTCGTACCGCACCCTCATCGAGTTCTTCTACAAGATGCACGATCCCACCTCCCTCAACGCGCAGGGCCCCGACACGGGCCCGCAGTACCGCTCAGCCATATACTACCACGACGAGGAGCAGGAGCGCACCGCCCGCGAGGTCACACGCCTGGCCAACGAGCAGTGGTGGCGCGGCGCCATCGTCACGGAGCTTGCCCCCGCGGGACGGTGGTGGACCGCAGAGGAGTACCACCAGGAGTATCTGCATCGGAATCCGAGCGGGTATGAGTGTCCGAGCCATTTTCTGAGACCGTTTGATGCGCTGCAGTGAGGGAAGGGGGGGGGGGGGGGGGGTGTTTCTTCCTTCCCTTTTTGCTTTCTACTGGGGGATTGTTTTTATTAGGGAGTGAAAAAAAAAAAGAACAAAGAAAAAAAAAAGAAACTATTTAGACGGTCGCGGTTCATGTTTGTTTTTAGAAAAGAAAAAAAACGAAAGAGAAAAGAGAAATTATTTATATTTAGATGATTGTGATTCGATTTCACTGTTCTCTCTTGAGAGAAGAAGAACGTAAATTATTTCGACGACTGTGGATCGATCAACTGTTCTTTCTTGAGAGAAGAAGAATGGGAAATCATTTAGAAGACTGGTTTGATTGACTGTTTGTTTCTAAGAGAAAAAAAAACAGAAATTGTCAAAACGACTGTGGCTCAATTTACTATATTAACTGTTCGTTTCTAAGAGGGAAAAAAAAATATATTGTCAAGACGACTATGGCTCAATTTACTATATTAACTGTTTGTTTCTAAGAGGAAAAAAGAATATATTGTCAAGACGACTGTGGCTCAATTTACTATTTACGTTTTAAAAACACAAAAAAAAAAAAAAAACGGCTACCGCCTCAGCAGAGAGGAGTTTTGTCTCAGCCTTCATCATCACCAGCACGCCTTATCCTCCAACTATCCCTTCTTCTCTCCCAGTATACACAAAAGAAAAAAAAAAGAGGGGGGAGGAAAGAAAAACAAAACCTCACGTCTCCCACTCACTCACTATACATATGCTTTTTTTTTTGTTGTTGTTGTTGTTGTCCATTCTGTAGTCAGTTGTACACACCATCAAATCAAAAAAAAAAAGACCCCCCCTCGGATAAGGAAGGACCTTTTTTTTTTTTTTTTTTTTTACTTTCGCCGGTTCTGCTGCAGCATGAGAATCTGGACCATGCGGATGAAAATGTTCAAAAAGTCCAGCTCCAGCGAGATGCTCTCGTTGACGGGATCACGCCTCATGACGCCCGCCTGCGCCATGCGGGCGTGGTAGAGGACCTTTTGCACGTCGTACAGGGTGAAGCCGCCGAAGACGGCCAGCCCACCGTACAGCCACAGGTTCTCGGTGAAAGCTAGCGTTCGGACGGCCGTCGCGGGGATGACGAGGGGGGCGAGGCCCGACATGGCGACGATGGCCGCCCCGGCGAGGAGGGGCCCCCCGATGTACAGATACTTCTCCTGCTTGGCGGTCGCGCCGACGACGGAAAGGGCACCCATCATGGCCACCGTGTACAGGCCGGCCCGGGCGAGGAGAGGAGCGGGGACAAAGGCCAGCAGCGGAGCGACAAAGGCTGCCTGCGTGGCGTTGAAGGCGGTCCAGAGCGCATACTTGGGGATATAGCTGTGGAAAAGGGGGAAAAGAAGAAGAAGCACATCTTTGTTAGCTCGTGCGCCTCTTTTTGTCTTTGTTACACAGGTAACTTACTTGTCAGGACTGATGGACCGCGTGCCAATCATGGTGGCAAAGCTCAACGCGAGACCACCCAGTCCCACGACCCAGGGATTCGCCACCATCAGGCGGTAGACGAAGCCGCTCTGCACCATTTGCCTCGCCGTCAGCCCGATGATGCCGATGCCCAGCCCCGTGTGCAGAAACGTGTTGTTCAGGTACTCCCTCTCGTACAAGGGCATGCCGCCGTCGTCCCTGGTTTCGCGGTTGAAGACCATGTTGATGGCCACCAGGGTACCGCCGAAGATGGCGCCGCCCACGAGCAGCTTCCTCCTGCCGGAGCCGCTGGTGGCCTGCTGCGCCGCTTCCTGGTAGTACGAGCGGCTTCCAATACGCCAGGCCAGGCCGTTCCGCGAGGCCGCCGGCAGGGTGCGGCATGTGAAGAAGGTGCTGGTCTGTTTTGCGGCTTGTTGTTGTTGGCGGTGGTGGTGGAAGCTTCGGATCCGCGCCGTGGCTCGGAAGGCTGTCCTGGACATGTCGGGGAGCCGTTGCGCCAGGCGCAGAGGACTCTGCCGGACGCGCAAAGTGAAGGACATGACGGGGATCGATTCGCAGGTCGAAAAAGGATGGACGTTTCGAGATCGTATAGGGGGAAATGGTTTTGGAATCCAACCAGGTTGAATCTTTTTTTTTTGGAGGGGGTTGACGATGGAAGATGGGGTGAATGGAGTCTGGAGTTTGCGGGCACCTTCCTCCTCCTGCTGCTGCTGCTGCTGCTGATTAATAATGATTTAATGCCCAGCGCATGACGCATGAAACCCATATGACGCAAGAAAAGCTAGAGCTAGCTTCGCCTCCGCCGTCACGTGATACTATTGGAACACGGTGGAACGTTCGGGTTCATCGCGCCACAACACAACATCAGAGCTTGCTGACCGAGAGCTGAGAGCTGAGAGAGAACAAATAATCTTTACAAAGCGCAGCCTGCGGTTGTTGCTGCTGCTTTACTATTCAGACACGCCACACTTGTAGGTGATCGATTGACGCTCCCGAGTAGAATCCAAAATCCGAGAGATGTCTTCTTTCGTCCCGAGTACAATTTCCATTCCCAACGCCGCCGTCATGTCCGTCGTACACGTATCCCGTCGCCATGGCAAACGACAACTTTGCTTTGACAACCTCTCCACACCCCACCCCCCTCTCCGCCCCAATTCCAAAAAGAAAAAGAAATAGAAAAAAAAAAAAAAAAGAAAAGAACCAGTCCCATCACTACTACCTGAGCCCCTGAACGCCTTTCTCAATAATAAACCGTATTGGTTGTCTCGCTTGCTTGCTCAAGAAACCAAGCCCCGATCGGGGAACAAAACTGGGCGTGGTCAACATGGCGACGCTCATGGCTTTGGGCTGCGGCATTTCACATGCTGCTGCCGCCGCCCACAGTCCCGTGTGCATACCGGACAACTTGCTCTTGCTCATTCGGTCATCGAATCCCCATTTCGCGATGCTGCCAGCTCGTATCCACGGCTCGAGATTACGACACTGGCTCACATCGGCCCATCTGAGGCGCCCGCAGCCTCGCAGAATGTTTTCGAGGCCTTTGCCCGTCACCCGTACGCATCCGCGAACGCTGAGACCTTCGAGCTCGTTGAGGTGCAGGGCGATGCTCTCCAGGCTCGCATCACTGACGGCGCTACCGCAGAATGCCATCCTGAGCTCTTGAAGCATGGGCAGCCCGAGGGCCACAACCTCTGTAGATGTGTCGGAAAGAGCGCAGCAGAATGACAGGTCTAGATGGGTGAGGCTTTTGGCCGCATTCACGAGAGCCACAACTGCGTTATCCGACAGATACGTGCAGTCGGCCAGGCACAGGTGGGTGAGCTTCTCGAATCTGTACTGCGCCCACGACTGGAAGCCGACATCCGTGATGGATGTGCAGCGGGTGAGCGATAACGAGCGCAGCCTGGCTGACGCGTGGGCGGCCAGATGCGCCATCGACCTGTCCGTGATGTGCTTGCAGTACGATAGGTCGAGCTTGCAGAGTTTCGGACACCCAACCACCGTCCCGGGTGGAGGGTGTGTCGCGCCATGAGCCCTCTTCCTCGCCTCGTCCGATTTCCTTTGCGCCAAGCTCGTCACGACCGCGCTCTTCGACACGGCCGGCGCCTCAGCCACGACCCATCCGACGACTCGACCGAGAAGATTGTCGCCAACCTTTCTGCAGTTGCTCCAGTCTATTTCCTCCAACTGCTTGGCGCTCTCGCTCATCTCCAGGATTTGGTGGGCCGACACATCCCATACTGATCTCATGCGCCATATCTTGACGTTCCGACCGCACTGTCGCCAAAGGGCAGAAAATCCTTCATCAGTCACGTGGAAGCAGTTGTTCAGGTCCATGGACCTTGCGCGATGTCCGATGAAGGGGGCCAGGACATGTATGAGCGAGTGGTCTGTGACAAAGCGGTTATGGCGCGACAAGTCAACATCATTGCACACCTTGGGCGAGTGCGTGAGGAGATGACGCCAATTCCTACTGACGATCCGCAGCCGTATGAGCTCCTTGACATCGAGGTGCTTGAATATTTGCACCAGCACCTCGTCGTTCAGGGTCGGTGCCAAAGACGACGAGGATCGCCTCCTGCCAGTTCGAGCTCGTTTTGCCGGGGCACCGGTTTCGGTTTCAGACAACGTCTCATCGGCGCTGCGACGAACTGGGCCGACGTCGGTGGGCAATTTCCGATGGCCATTTGGTCGGCCCGCTGCTGCCACATCAGCCAGGATGCTTGTTGGCGGGGCCAGGGAGTGTCGTCTGCGATTTTTCAAGTTCTCCATGTTGACGCTCAGGAACGGGTCTGGGTCCGTGGGCTCCATGACCTCGAAATCATCATTTCTCGGCGAGGCTTGATTGGAAGACGCAGAAAACGTCAAGTTCGGCAACGATCCTTTGGTGGGAGGGGCCGGCGGGGTCGACAGGTCCGGCGTTGGCGCGTGGCGCTGGCCGTCGAGCTCAGCCATCCCGTTGTCCTCGCCTTGAGGCTGCAGTCTTCGCCTGGCCGTCTCTTCTACTTGGCATCTAACGTCTGGCGAACATCGCAGCCAGAGTTCCTCCAAGACTTCTCCAGGGACCACCAAGCATTCCACCGTTGTGATCGACCTCACGGTGGCAGTCCGGCCGGCCGAAAGCCCCAGGCCCGCCACCTCGCCAAAGTATTGCCCGGACCTCAATCTCGGCCTCGGCTGTATCGCTCCCGGCGTCGGTTTCGGGTGACGCGTCTCTTTCGATTCGTCGTGTATGACCTCGGCTTCGCCTTGTACGATGAGGTAGATCTCATTGCCCAGTGTTCCTTGAGAGATGATGTCCACGAATGGATGGTATGTCTTTGGCTGCACGCTCAAGCCCAGAAAATGCAGGATCTCGGGCGGGAGGTTCGAGAAGACGGGCAGTTCCTTGAGTGTCTGTCGGATGTTCACGAAGGCGCTGCCGATGGCACTGCCGGCGGCGGGATCCTCGATGATGCCGGGACTCGGTGACTTGCGTTTCTTTGTATTGACCACAGCGCCGTCCTTTATAGCGCCGCTCTCGCCGGTCGAGACCTCGCCCGGGACCGTCGTTCGAGGGGTGAAGTCGCTATTCGGGGATTTGAGACGGACGCCGCGCTCCCTCCGTTGCTTCTTGAGGAGGTGAAGCCTTTCTTGAGCTTCTTCTCGAATGGCCTTCTCCATTTCGGGAAATTTGGGTATGACGAATTGCAAATCTTCCTTCTTCAAAACGAGCAGAAGACATTTTGCACGTGCTACAATGGTGGCGGTGCGTGGCATGTTCATGAGGACGCCAATTTCGCCAAAGAAGGCGCCTGGCTTTAGTTCGGCATAGACTGCCTCTCCGTCACGAGATGTGACGGCCACTACCCCGCGCACCAGCCAATACATGGCCTTTGCGTCATCACCTTCGGTGATTATGTGGTCATTGGGCCCATTGATTTGGGGCTTGAGATGGTTCCCGATGGCAATGAGGAAGTCCTCGGGCGCTGACAGGAAGAGGGGAAACGAGCGTATTCGTTCCACCAGGTCCAGGGGCATATCTGGAATGGTCGAGGCGGTCAAGGGGGACGGCCGCACTGGGCGGGCTGGATTTGAGTCGACATCGAAGGACCGGATCACAGAGCTCGGGTCATTGGATGCTGTTGGGGAGGAGGCCTGTTGGTGGTGCGCCAGCGCCCGGAATGGCGAAGCCGAGCTGTGGGAACGAGCCCGACGCATCAAGGGCGGACGGGACCTGTCGCGAGTGCTTGATGGATACTGCCAGTGCCGATGTACCGGTGACAGTGCTGAATGCTAGATGGAACTTGGTTTCTCCTGCACAATATTCGCGGCTGGCTGGAGCGCGGGGCCTAGATTCTGCGTGCACGACAGCTTCCGGCCACCGGTGGCCGCTTCGCCAGAAGGGGGGAAGGCTGCCAGCCGATCAGTCTGCAAGCGAGGCTGTGTTTCGGGGAGGCCTTCAGGAGCTCGAGATGGATCCGATGGAGTCGACGGTGTGGATGCTGCGCGGCTGTGGCATGCTCTGACGACTGTTGGTCAAGATTCACGACAGCAATGCAAGATCCTGGCTACCAACAATCGCAAATATCTCACAGCCGTGGGATGGACGCAACGGAAGCGGCAGGAATTCTTGGATCAGCCTCGGAGATAGTGCAATAATTAGACCCCCAGAAAAAACATTGGCTCTTTTGCCGTCTCGATAGAGCTCCTTCCCAGCGCTTTGTCACGTCGAAAGGGGGGGGCAGGTCGCGCAGGAGAGAGACAGCGCGAACAAAGGACGGACGACGTTCCTCCGTCGTCTCGGCGGATGGTGGCGAAGCTCGCAATGAAGGCGGGACTGTATGTCTCTGACAACAAAGCAGAGCAGGCAACGAGGATGCAGGAAATGAACAGCTCGCAGTGCCTCTAGATACCTCGTAGTCCGGGTTGCAGCAGCTGGTGGATCTGGCGGTTTCGAATGACGACAGCGGACGAGGCGGGAGGAAAAGGATGGCCGCTTCGAGAAGCCGGCATGCAGCTGATGAGATGTGAATACGCAGAGATGTATTCTCCAAGAAGCATGCCTGGCGCGGGGGAGGGGTGTGTGTGTGTGCGTGCGTGTGTGTGCGTATGTGTGCGTATGTGTGCGTATGTGTGCGTATGTGATGTGTGTGATGTGTGGGTGTGTGTGTGTGTGCGGCAGCAGTCGAAAATGCAGAGGGCAAGAGCGTCCAAGGTCCAAGCTGAAGAAGGATAGATGACAGGCAAGGGAGCCGGCGGAACCAGAAGAAACGCACGCAGCAAGGCTTCGAGGCCGGTAACCGTTTGGGAGTTTTGCGAGCGAGGACAGGGGTGCCTTGAGGGGGCAGTAGTGGCCAGCAGTGGGTAGAGGCAGGCTGGCAGCCCCGTAGACGGCAAGAGTCAAGAGTACGGCAAAACCAGACCAGGGTAGCGGTACTTGGCGCTGCTGGTTGCACTGGGCGGGGCCGGTGGTGGGGGAGCGGCGTCAACGTCACTGTACCGGGGGGGGGGGCTGCACTGCGTTAGTCTTGGACGCTTGGCCGCCGGGGGGGGCACGGATTCTAGAAACGTAGGGCAGGTGCGCAGTATGCAGTATGTACTACTAGGTCACTACAGAGTACTAGTACTACCAAGCCTGTATGTAGTAGGGTAATAGCGGTGGTCTGTGCCAGTTTTCTCCTCCGCAGACCGCAGACATCACACAGGGCTTAGCGGAAACACTGAGCGAGTGAGTGAGTGAGTGAGGGGTGCGTGAGTACTAAACTGGGGTCGGCTGGCAAGCGCCTCGAGATGTCCATACTATACTAGTATAGTAGTAAATGTAGTACAGCATACTACGTAGTAGTAGAACAGAAAGACCCTATACCCTATACAACTGACGCCTGACGCCGCGTCTTTCCTTGGAAGATTCCTTCTGCTCTTCCACCGCGCGGCTGTGTCACAGTGTCGCAGTCCTCTCGAGTCTCCACCCCAAGCGATCCTTCCGAGTCTTCCCTCGCCTGATCCCGGGCTTGCTTTGGCTGCGAAGTGGACAAGTGGACCGGACACTAGCAATGGCATCCCCGGTTACACACATGATATGTGGTAGATAATGTGGGCCACGGTCATGTGATGATGATGTCGATAGGGCAAGAAAGAAAGGAAGAAAGAAAGAAAGAAACGCAGCTCGATGCAAGGCACTTTTGCCATCAAATTTCTCTGCACAACGGCACGCACACGCGTGGGGATGACGGGGCATGTTAATTTTTTTTTTTTGAAGGGGGGGGGGGGGGGTGGGAGCTACCTATTGAAGAAGACTCCGAGCGCATGTGGGGCATCAGCGCGAGGCACTCACCGGGCGGGCAAGCAGAAGCTTGTGCCAGTGTGGGCACTCAGCGAACCTTGCCTCTCGCACCAATTTTTTGACGTCTTCCAAACGCCCGTTTCGTAGGCGCGCACAACCACAACACACAACGCGCGCGCGTCGCACAAAGCTCGGCCGGAAGTCCACGCACGCGTGTCCCAAAACTGCTGGGAGACAGTGCGGATGCCGTTCCGCGCGCTCGCCCATATGACGGGTATTCGGAATTGGTGGCACTATGGGCACCGCGCGGGCGACCCGATGCAGCGGTCCCTGAGGCTCATGCAACTTCCGGCTTGCTGCACAGTTGACCCGGGTACCTGTTGCGACAGCCAAAGTCCTGCACCAATCAAAATAATCGCAGCAAGCTCAGCCGACCCCGGCCTTCTACCTGTCATCTCTCGAGAAAGAAAAAAAAAATCAGCGTATCCACGACGGATGGACGCGTTGGATGGCTGGACAAGTGGTCCGCGCCGCAGATGACCGCGGGTGCACGGGGCACCTCACGCCACCGGGATGTCGGACGTGCGAAAGAAAAAAAAAAAAAAAAAAAAAAAAAAACCATAACCGGCCCCGGCAACGAAGATAGGATAGATCTGCCCACCACCCACCAACCTGCCACCAGGGGCAAGCGCGACAAGGGTTCCAACGGAGTCTGGGATCTCCCCCTTCCCGCCGCCACAACAACGGCCTGCTCGGTTGAAACAAATCGACCCGTCGGCCTTCTGCACCAACTTTGTTTCGGGGCATGCCCTACGCATACAGATACAAGCGCTGGACTCCTCTGGCCTCCGGGATTATTTCCGACCCGTCTCAAGCTGTCGATCCCATGTACATATACATAGTATGAGCCACCTGGGCACCACTGGCCGAAAATCGACCTTCATGTTGATATTTGTGTGGTAATGTCTCTTGTGATCCCAAACCGATCTTGCCATACGCCAAGCCTCCTTTCATCTTCACAATGTATGTCTTCTGATACAAGTGACCTACCTACTAACTAGTACTGTATGTGCCAACGAACATGATGACATGTGTCCCTGGTAGGTACTAGGCACTAGTAAATACACGTCCCTAAGGATTTTGCGGCCACTATCCACTCACAGTTCCCATCCAGCGACGCCCTTCAAATGCCGGGGATTTCCTTTTCTTTTGTCCCTTTTTTTACCCGCGGTCCTCCCCCCCCCTCTTTTTGTTTTCTACATGTAGTAGTAGATCACGTCGACTCCACGTCATCAAAGCTGCACTACCCTGTACGCTGGACAAATTCACAACGTCGTCGCCATTGATCATGATGAGCAGCAAAAAAAAAGAACATATACACATCATCAAAAGGGGATTGGAAAATGAGGATAAGAAAGGAGAAAACAGCATAGAAAATAAAATCACTTGTAGAAAATATCTGAACACCGAACGACAAATACCAGCGCCTCGGAGGGTCATCAGTTATTCCGTCTTCCGCCTTATTGTTTTTTTTTTTTTTTTTTTTTTTTTTTTTGCCACGTGGAATGTCTAACCACTAGCTGCGAAACTTCAACTCCACTCTTATGCTGTTCTCAAAAAAGTCTGAAACACATTTGAACTCGTGCACTCCTTGAACGGGTAACCAACATCTTCAAGGAACTGAGACAATTCGCCGCTGTCCTGTTCTGAACATGAGATACCAGCGAGGACCTTGCCAATGTCCCCGCCGTAGTTTCGGTAGTGGAATAGGCTGATTGTGAACCGAACGCGGAGCGTCCTGAGGAAGCGCTCCAGTGCCCCGGGTCGCTCTGGAAAGCTGAACATGAAAAGCCTTTCGTTGGCGACGGCCGAGCGACCCCCGACAAGATAACGCAGGTGGCTCTTGGCGAGCTCGTCGCTAGAAAGGTCCGTCACCGTCATGTTTTCGTTACGGATGCGACCGAGGAGCATTTGGAGCTCTTGGTCACGTTCTGGGGCTGGAGCTGTCAGCGACAGACCGATGATGACGTTGGCCACGTCATCATCGGCATAACGGTAGTTGAACTCGGTGACGGCATAGGGCATGATTGTGTCGACCAGTTTGGCGAATGCGCCCGGCCGTTCGGGGATGGACACGGCCAGGAGAACCTCCTTCTTTTCTCCAACGGCGGCGCGCTCGGCGACGAATCGCAGCCGATCAAAGTTCATGTTCGCTCCGGATGTGATGGCAATGAGGGTGCGGTTCGAGTTCTGGGACGGGTTCTGAGAGACATATTTCTTCAACCCGGCAATGGACATGGCTCCCGCAGGCTCCAGGCCGGAACGGGTGTCGTCGTACATGTCCTTGATGGCGGCGCAAATCTCGTCCGTCGTCACTTCGACCACGTCGTCCACCACTTCCTGGCAGATGCGGAACGTCTCTTCGCCGAGTGTTTTGACGGCTGCGCCATCCGCGAATAGACCGACTTCGTCGAGTACAACCCGCTCGCCTTTTCGCAACGACTGAGCCAGGGCGTTCGCATCGAAGGCCTCGACGGCGATGATCTTGACGTGTGGCGCCATGCGCTTGACGTAGAAGCCGACACCGGCGATAAGACCACCTCCGCCTACACAGCAAAAAACAGCTTCCACCTTGGACATGTTCACCTGTCCAAATAGCTCGTTCCCAATGGTTCCCTGGCCTGCGATGACGTACGGATCATCGAAAGGAGGGATGTTGATGAGGCCATCTTGTTTCGCACGCCGAGCGCACTCTTCCTTGGCGGCATCGAAATCGGCTCCATGCAGCACGACATGGCCGCCCAGTCTGGCAACATTGGCATGCTTGATGCTGGGCGTGCCTTCGGGCATGATGATGGTAGCGGGGATCTTGAGCTTTTTGGCCGAGTAGGCCACTCCCTGAGCGTGATTGCCAGCGGAACAGCAAACGACGCCTTTCCAGCTCACGTTGGGATCCAGGTGGGCCATTTTGTTATATGCGCCGCGCAGCTTGAAGCTGAAGACGGGCTGGGTGTCTTCCCGCTTGAGCAGGACATTGCATTCGAGCCGGTTGCTGAGATTGACGGCGGGGGTCAGGGCGGTGACTTTGCAGGCTTCGTAGACTCGGGACGTAGCGCCCGCGATCATGCGCAGGTACTGTCGGGACGAGAAACCAATTTAGTGTGCAAGCAAGCTCCGAAGTTGCAGACGGTACGCGAATGCTCGAGAGAGAGAATCAATCTCGGGAAGCGTAGTACATACGTCGGGGTTTCCATCCGCGAGCAAGAAATCCTCGGGAACAGATTTTCGCATTCTCGCTCGTTTCTCCTCCGATGACGGCGAGGGGTTGATGCTGTAGTCCGTCAGGACCATACGCCCAGCTGGTGTTTCGGGCCTGGGCTCGTCACTGGCCTCTTCAACAACCCCATTGATGTCGGCTGACAACGTGAGAGAGGGCATTTTTTTTTTTTTAGAACGAGGGTGCGGCTCGGTGGCAATGGCCAGGATACGAGGGATTGGCGATTGTTGATGGTTGTGGTTGAGGATTTTTTGGTTTTTATTATTTTTTAGACCCTCCTCGCCCTCCCCTTGTCTTCAGAAAAGAAAAAAGGGCCGCGCAACGAAGCACTAGCTCCGAGTGCGGGAGCAGCAGTCACCACCATGTTCTTGTGTGTCTTGGTGGGGCACCGGCACCGGCACCACATGTCGCCCAATGCACGCCTCAGCCACAGGCAGAGAGAGGCAGGAGTATGACGGCCCGATGATATGATATGTCTTTGATCACAGAGTTCACGCGCGCACACCGCTTGGTCAGTCTTATCTCTTATCATGAATGGATGAATGGATGGCCAGAAAGATCCACAGGCCAAGGGAACTTGACGTCCGGAGCACGATACCACTAGTAGTATGTACTGGCCAGTTGTCCTCTCGATGGCAAGGCAGGTGCGACCAGCGTAGAGATCCAGGATATTGGTCGCCATCTTCTCTCTCTCGCACCATCTCCTCCCGCGACATGTCTTTCGTAGCATGTCACACCCATCCCCATCACCTTCAACAATGGAATCATGGTACAAGTGTTTCAAAATGGCTCTGGCCTCTCCCTATCTTATCTCCATCTTATCTCCATCTTGACTGTTGACACATTTGAACCCCTCGAAAAGGAAATAATAACAACGTCTATGTGGCTTCAAATAATTTACCTGTGCTGACATTTGCCTTGTGCCATCTCCCCTTGAAGATGTGTCGTAGGAACAAAACTGGCCACTGTACATGATAGGTCCACCAGAAAGGCAAGGGATCCCACACCTCAAAAGTTCCATCTTTCCAGCAGCATAGACGTTCGAGAAACATGGTTGCATTCTTTGCCAAGGAATCAAGTCCTTTGCCGCCGCGAAAGAGAGATTCGTACGCAGGACACAGCACGCTCTCGACAAGATCCTGCCCTATCCAGTAAATATGATTCGGCCGCGACGGATACAGTGGTTTCCCCTGGCGGTGCGTGTCTGGCTCCAAGACGGAAAGGTACTCATCCACTAGTTCCGGTGTTTGCTGGAAGAGCAACACAGCTGTGTGCACTCGCGGATTACATTCGATGGGATACACGGTTGGCCATTGCGTACATGCGTCACTGTCCTCAGTGCGGCGGACGAGAAAATCAAAACTGACATGTCCTGTCCATCCGTCTCCTGCGGCGCTCGCGACACGCTTGGTGAAACCGAGCATCGAGTTGCTCAGTGTTGATGTCCTTGGCAGCGCAGTATAGTGCATCAGCAGCTCTGAAGACGGGCATGCGACAAAAGCCCTGACCTGGCCGCGAACTATGAGGGCGTGCGTACAGAACTCGTCGCCGTTGATGTACTCTTGGACGATGAAGTCGGTGCCACAGTCGAACGGTATGGCGTTGATTCGGGATATCGTCTCTTTCTCTGTCCGAAGCGGAAGCAGCGGCATGTCATATCTTGCCACGTCATTGACACCAACGGGCTTGACAATATACTGCCCTTGGCCTGGACGTAGCGACAGTCCTTGGTTCTCTTCAAAAAAGGCCCGCAGTTCGTGTGCACTGCGGACGTGTCGCGTATTGGGTGTGGCGAGCCCAAGAGAGCTCACGAGTTCCATGAAGGCTGCCTTGCTGTCCACGGTGGCAACATGGTCGTATCCCAGCTGGATCACCTTGGCCGAAGTGCCGCATTCGATGACTTCTTTCGCTAAGCTATCGTGTAATGCACCCTTGACGTCCGAGGCCGGGATCCAAAGATCAACGCGCTCAGAGCGGACGATGTCGAGGAGCCGCGCTATGTAAAGATCCTTTTCCATCTCGTCACGGCCAACATTTTGCGCGAACTGCGGTAAAGTGTAGAACTTGTCGATCGATCTGGATGTTCGTCCCGCAGACAGGGGATTGCAATCTGCGCCGATGACGGTGTGGCCTTGCTCATGCAACATACGTGCGATGGCCAGACCCTTTGACATGGACACACCAGTCACCAGTACCTTTCTGGGTCGCGAGGCATAGACTCGAAAGTCGTCCCGAAAAAGCGACGACAGTGCTGCGACTAGTACTGCAACTGTATCGATGGGCAGAAAGATGATGCTGAGGAGCAAGAGGCCAAGATTCTTGGTGAGGTGCCATGTTGTGGAAGTCATGACCGTGGAAGCCATGGTAGCGGTGCCTCTGATGATTTACCATGGATTGCACTGGCGGTCGAAGCTTACGGGAGAGGCGCAAGAGAGTATGTATTCTACTTGGAGCGACAACAAGCGATGGCCATGTGTAACAACTACAGTGTTCAAAGCCCTGCTAATTCCGGCACAAACCAAGCCAACTTTCGCATGATGTGACACAAACGTCGAAAGCAGCCGAGGTGGCTCTCTGCATGCATCTATGACGCATCAAAAAGTCAACTTGCAGCCAGCCCGACGCAACGAGAAATCTCGACCCCGTCCTATATCCATGGGCATTTGTTCCCGTCAGCAAACACAGTGGAGGCACGATTTGATTGGTCTGCTTGTCTGCCCAGTCCGTCGTTTTGGAATGTGGAATCGAGGGCGGGGAAACTTACGGGGACGCCAGTCGGCTCAAAGCTTTTCATCAGCGAGCTTTCGTAAATCAAACATGGGTTGCCGCTTGGTTCCTCCCCGGGGTTTCGGCTCTCGCCGGTTGGGCCGTCAGCCGACCGAGGTTCGGCGTCTTTATTCTTCTTCTTCTGCTCGACTGTGGCTCGGACATAGGCAAGGTATGGCGGGTTACCTGGCTTGATGACATTGTCTGCCACCAGGGTTGTGCCAGGCCTGACGAAGGCGAGATCTTCGCAGAGCTTCAGATCCCGCAAGTACAATGGTTTGTAGTGGTCCAAGAAGAGCAGGTCAATCTGCTCGAAAGCTCCCTGCATCTTCAACTGGCGAAGACAAGCAGCGCTGTCTCCGACGAGGATGGTGATGAAGTCACCCAGGCCCGCTAGATCAGACAATTCGCGTATTACCGAGGCAAATTGTGCGTTGTGCTCGAGGCAGAAGTACTGCTTTCCGCCGGCAGCGCGGACTGCATCTGCGAACAAAATGGCCGAGTAGCCCACATATCCACCAAGCTCTACCTGACATAGGTCCGGATCTTCTTAGCAAAACGCAAAACAGGGAAGACGTTTGGAAAATAATAATAATAATGATAAAATAATAAACGACGCGGCTAGACGAGAAAGAACAAAAAAAAAAAAAAAGAAAAAAAAAAAAAAAACCAGCTAAGAAAAGGCGCGGGATGGCACGGCAGGACACGAGAAAGATGAACAAAACTCTTACCATGACCTTGGGCTTGGCAGAAGCAATTTCTCTGGTGACAATAGCGCCTTTTTCTTGCCCGACGTTCATCAGGTACCTTTTCATGCCAAAAGCGTCGATGGCGGCAAGGACTTTACGAGGCGACCCCCGAATGTCATCGACATCATGGCGACTTAGAATGTGACTCAGAAGTTCTGCCTCTCTTCCATCGTCAAAGAAGATTTCCTCCTGCTCGGCGTAGGCTTTTGATCCATCAAACTCGCCGACGTCGCCCATGGTGATGAGGCAGTGATTGGGGAGCGAGGGTTGGATCCGTTTGTGCGGTAGCAAAAAGCAACAAAACAAGATAAGGGAAAGACGGAGAAGAAGGCCGGCCCTGTCGAGGTACACAAGCGACAGCTTCTCTACAAAACAACTCTTGAGTTTATAACTACGGTGAAGGTGAGGGGAAGGCGCGGCACTTCGTACAAGCTTTGGAATTGCTAGTCGAGGTTTTGTCTTGCTTGCCATCGAAAGCCCGACCACCTACACCCGCATCTACCAAGAAAAGGCTACTACTGCATGTACAGCACAGCGAACCAAAGGGTTGTGGATCGCCGACCGAGTGACTATTGTCGCGTTGGGCACGCTAAGCTGAGTGGAGCACTCTTCATGTGGGTCAGGATCGCGTCAACTGGTCAGGTCTGATATGTATTGAAGTCCGTGTTGCTACATAGAAAAGTAGTAGGAATTGTACGCCCTACTAGTATTTATGCGTGTGTACAATCACTCTAAAGGAAAGCATTTTTTCTTCTTCCAGAGTGCTCATTTCCTTACAATGCACCTCTCACGTAATAGGAAAGAGGGGCCGATCACTCAATTCCGCTGGATCGAATGCGTGACCGATCGCAACGGTTTCCTCCTTTGCCCGTTGCTTTGTCGGTCGCCAAAGCTACGAAAGTACCAGATATGCGGATCATAGCAAGACGGAACATAGCATTCCAACTAATCGCCCGTACCATATACGATGTAGCATCATATTGTGCCATGAAACAGGCAGGATCGAAGTGGGCTTCTGGGTAAGACTCGAAGTGGGCTTCTGGGTAGGATTTCGGTGTCTGTCATGATCTCATGAAAGACGGAGTATTTTCCAAGCGCGTCTGGCGGTAGTCGTGTGTAATTGCGTGTACTACGTATGCGTATGCGAGTTTGCAGCCAAAGGTGCTCCAAAACATCTGCAGAATCCGAGTGTGTTTCTGCCGCTGCCGTTTTCGGCAATCACTCCCAGCTCCTTGTTTTGTTTTGTTGATGGCCCTTTTCTTTATTCCCTCTTCCTGAGGGGTGGGGGGGGGGGGGGGGGGGGGGGGGGGGGGGGGGGGGGGGGGGGGGGGGGGGGGGGGGGGGGGGGGGGGGGGGGGGGGGGGGGGGGGGGGGGAGCCTNNCTCTTCCTGTGGGGGCCCCCCCCCCCCCCCCCCCTTCTCTCTCTCTCTTTTTTTTTTTTTTTTTTTTAGCCAACGTCCCACTCACCACTCCATCACCACCACCATACCATACTACTACTACGTAGGCTTCAGTCGGTCCACACAAACGCTTACAGCAGCTTCCACACCCACCTCCCTCTCGCGCTAAATTTCGCCATACTTTTGAGACGGAATTTCCATGCCATCCCGTTCGTGCGATCGTGTTTCGGGGTCCAGTTTAAATGTGGGCTCCGGCTGGGCGTTCCAGTAGAGGCATACCGAGACATGATGAATCATGATACTCAGTGGCATTATGCTTGCGGATATTGCTTTCTCGGACAAGGCAAAACACGAGGAGGAGGAGGAGGAGGAGGAGGAAAGTGTCAACCGACCCATTCCATATATGACGAGGCTGGCCGAGTGACTTTTTTTTTTTTTTTTTTTTTTTTTTTTTTTTGTTTGGCTTGATCCTTGCTTCCTTGTCTTTCAACAACACCGTCCCTCCTGAGATTCCTCATCATCGTTCCCCCCCACCGTTCTGCTTTCTGTACTCTACCTGTGAGCTTTCACAGAGTCATAGCACACGAACGGCTTTCCTTCCGTTCGTCTTGCTTGTCCTGTCCTTTCATCATCACATCTTCAACACGAGGGGGAAAAGACATAACGACATACGCAAAATGTCGGACATGAAAGCCACCGTGGAGCCCGTCTCCAACGGGTTCGCGGTAACGGGCTACGAAAAGATCGAGTATGGCTTTGAATTCCTTGACGGGGTGTTTGATGTCGAGAACCCCCAGCTTGCCAAATGCTACGAAAAGTGGCAGCGCTGCCTCGCCGTCATGGACTACAACATCTTCACCCTTTACGGGGACGCGATCCAGAAGTACTTTGACCACTACCAGCTTAAGCTCACCATCCACAAGACCATGATTGGCGAAAAGGCCAAGACGATGGAGACGCTCTTGAGCATCGTCGACTCCATGAACGACTTTGGCATCTTCCGCAAGGAACCGGTCCTGGTGGTTGGTGGCGGCCTGGTCACGGACGTCGCTGGGTATGTGACACGCCGACAGAGAGACATGCCCCCCCCCCCTCATCCTCATCCCTGATTGCCCTGACGTACTGACGATTGGTTTTGTTGAAAGCTTCGCCTGTGCCTCTTACCGCCGCAACACGAACTACATCCGTATCCCCACCACCGTCATCGGTCTGATTGACGCCTCCGTCTCCATCAAGGTGGCCGTCAACTACGGCGGATACAAGAACCGACTCGGCGCCTACCATGCGCCTCAGCACACATTCCTCGACTTCACCTTCCTTCGCACTCTGCCCGTGGGCCAGATCCGCAATGGCTTCGCCGAGCTCATCAAGATCTCGTCGTGCGCAGACAAGACGACGTTTGACTTGCTCGACCGGTACTGCGAACAGATGATGTCGACGGCGTTTGGGAGACTGGAGAGCTCCGACGAGGTCAAAGCCGCCGCCGACAAGATCTGCAAAGCCGGCATCTATGAGATGCTCAAGCTCGAGTCACCCAACCTGCACGAGATTATGCTCGATAGAGTCATTGCCTATGGCCACACGTAAGCGGACCTCTCTCTCTCTCTCTCTCTCTATTCTACCACTGCTCCCCACACCCTATTCCTCTTCCTTTTCTCTCACTCACACATACACACACACACACTCTCTCTCTCTCTCTCTCTCTCTCTCTCTCTCTCTCTCTCTCTCTCTCTCTCTCTCTCTCTCTCTCTCTCTTACACTCTCTCACTCTCTCACTCTCTCACTCTCTCTCACTCTCACTCTCACTCTCTCTCACACACACACACACCTCTGTATTCAAACGAATCTTGACTCTAACAAAAAAAAAGCTGGTCGCCCCTCCATGAGCTCGTTCCCAACCCTCCCTTGCGCCACGGACACGCCATCTCCATCGACATGGCCTACTCGGCCACCCTGAGCCGCAAGCGCAACCTGCTCACGCACGAGGACCACATGCGCCTCATGAACCTCTTCTCCCGCGCCGGCCTCTCCATGGACCACGCCCAGTTCGACGCCCCCCTGCTGGAAAAGGCCACGGCCGCCATCCTGCGGACCCGGGACGGCAAGCTCCGCCTCGCGGTGCCCGTGAGCCCCCTCGGCGACTGCGTCTTCCTCAACGACGTGTCCCACGAGGAAATGTCCCAGGTCCTCCAGGAGCACAAGAACCTCGTGGCCCGGTTCCCGCGCGAGGGCAGGGGACTCGACGCCTTCGTCGACTCGAGCGACACTGGCTACAACGTGCACGGTGCGTCGACCGAGGACGACCAGTCCGAGAGCAATCAACCCGCTCACGTGTCGCTGCGCAGCCAGAAGCCCATGGACAAGATGATGGCTTCTGCCATTCCCGCATCGGGGATGGGCGACGTGGCCGTGAGGGTTTGACGAAAGTTCAAAATTTTGTAAGGGATTGGGGGGGGGGGGGGAAGATGGAATTTTCACCATTGCGTGTTTTGACATGAAACTTTTTTTTCTCTCCTCCCTCTTCGTGACTGTGACTGTGACTGAGTGCGTGTGGACAGCTTGAGAAAACCTGCCGTAATCACCCAAGATGGTACACATCACGTTAAGTATAGTACATATAATCTACCTACCAACTGGGGAAAAGTGTGATGTGTTGCGCACAAACTGGTTACTCCATCTATGCTCCCTGTACAAACCCAGTCCCCCCCCCCCCCACCCCGTCCCAGCAGCCGCACACCACAAACACTCCAAGGCGGCAAACACCAAGCACCAGAGCCTGGAAGCCGTGCCAACTCGTAAGATCGGAACGCCGCGGTGATACGCTCGTCTCGCTCTTGCAGACTACTTGAACAAGAGGAACACGTATGAGGGGGTTAACTCCCCTCCTCTCTTCCCCCCTGTGGGCCTGACGCCCAGTCCTCCCTGTTCCCTGTGCCAAGGGGGAAGAATAGTACGTAGAAGAAGAGAAAGAAAGGAAGAAAGGGATGAAAGAAGGAAGGAAGGAAGAAAGAAAGAAAGAAAGAAAGAAAGGAAGAAAGAAAGAAAGGAAGAAAGGGATGAAAGAAGGAAGGAAGAAAGAAAGAAAGAAAGGAATGAAAGAAGGAACGAAACGAGAGAGGACTACTTTTTCCCCATCATATCTGGGATAGTTCCCAGTATGCCCTCAGGAGGGCCAGTCCGCCGACATGGGTCTCGACGGTCCTCCCTCTTCCGCGGTCGTTGGCATCCGTTGCGTTTTTGTCTCCGCCCACGGCCTGGTTTGCAAGACGCCCCGTGACTCCTGGATCGACGAGCCGCAGGTGCGGATCAAGACGCATGAGGAGCTCGTCTTGGGCAATCCCCTTGTTGGGGGGACTCTTGGTGCCGGGTTGCCACGAGGCAGTGAGGCTCCAGGCTCGGTCCAGGGGCGTGCCCTTGTTGCGGTAATCGGTCATGTTTGATTGTGTGGACATCATGGTCTGTGATGCCGGGTCCGGGACGAGCCCGGCGAAGATGCCGGCGCCCCACCACATGCCGAATCGTCCTGCGGCGTCGCGGGACCCCATGGCGGCGTCGACGTTGTGCTTCACCCAGCCCAGATAGGCGGCGCAGGCGTTGGCGTGAGAGGCGGGGAGCTTGGCGACGTGGTCGTCCTGGCTGGTGCCCGAGCGGCCCTCGAGGGGACCGGCGGGGTCGAGGGGCGCGCAGAAGGCCGTGAGGTGGTGGAAGAAGATGCCCTTGAAGGTTTGGCCGTCCTGCGAGCACGTGGCCTTGGCGTCGCAGTCCTCCTCGAGAATGCCGTAGCGGCCGAGCCCCCGACTGGGTGGCAGCAGGCCCTGGTGCGGTACTTTGATCTCGTCGACGGGCTTGTTCCTGGCCATGTCCCAGCCGGTGGCGTTGATGACGGCCTGGATCAGCGCGTGGCCATCGGCGAGATAGGAGGGGCTGCCGGTCAGGGTGTAAAGGCCGCGCTGGCCCGTCAGGATCACGCCCTGGTTGTAGGTGTAGACCATTTCGTCGCGCAGGTCGCACTCCACGTTGCCCGGCTTGCTCTTGTTGACGTGGAACCCGTCGGTGTAGAGCCCCTGGCTGTTGGTCATGTTGACACCCTTCAGCCACTTGTAGCCCACCACGGCAGCCGCCATGTAGGCCGACTTGTCGGTCGGCAAGCCTTTGCTCGCCACCCAGCTCTGGTTGAAGCGGTCGGCGGGGAAGTGTTGATACATGGACGTCGAGGCGGCGATCCACAGCTCGTTGGTGATGGCGTTCTTGTAGGGCTCCAGTTTGGGGTTCCAGTTCATGCCGCCGTGGCAGAGCTTCGTGTCCCATCCCTTGCTGGCGAAATCCCAAAAGGCACGAGCTCGGTCCGCAAACGCGCAGACCCAGTGATTGCCGTGCCACGACATGGTCTCTATGGCCGATTCGAGCGTCATCGACACGTTGAGACAGTCCTGCTCCCGTTTTCCAAAGTGCAGTTTCGAGTGAAGGTTTACAAACTCGACTGCTTCTAACCAACCGAGAACAACCCACAAGACGTCGTCATACGCCTGGATTCGCATTCGTCAGCACCAGCAAAGAAAAAAAAAAAAAAAAAAAAAAAAAAGGTGAGGCGGAATGTGTCAGGCCGGCGTCCCCCTCTGGTTTTTTTTGTTTTTTTCGAGCATACCTCGTCAAGGATACCGACGGCATTCTGCCCAAAGAAGGAGTGAGCAACATGGGCGAAAAGTGAGGATATCAACTGCTCCTTCTGGGCCCAGTCGTGGCTCTTCTCCACAGATCCGAGCCATCTGGACAAGGTGGTCAGGGTGCCCGAGACGATGGTCTCGACAACAGCTCCCGTCCACTCGATGGACGTGGGCCAGGTGCCCTTGACGGCGTCGAAGTAGGTGTCTTGCAAAACAGCCAGGGCGTGAAAGACATCGGCCAGCGCCGAAGAGCTGCCTGCGTCTGGGCTAGCTCTGCTTTCAAGGCCGACGGGGGATCCGGCAACAGGACAGTCGTGGACTGCTTGCGGGAGAAAGACGGAGCACGGCGCGCCTTCTCCCGGGCGCGGACTGGCCGTGGCTGCAGAGAGCGGCAGAGAGCAAAAGGCGCTCACGACGGCGAGGAAGAAACGGCGGCGATGCATTCTGACCCCTGATTCCGATCGTCACGAATTATGACGGAACACGACCGGCGATACATACATACATTCGTCCAGCGCGCTCACGGCCGGCGCAAGTCACATTCTTATAATAAGGAAGCGCCTCGACAACCATGCTCGAGAGCGCAGCGTCGCGTGCAAGGGGGAGGGGAGGGGAGTGTGAGCCATGTCAGGACCCAGGGGTAAGATTCGTTGCGCGTCTCCGTCGAGAGGCGGATAAATAGCAACAGTTACAAACTATGCCTAAAATAGAAGCATTTACACTTCTTTTCTTCTTTTTTTCCATATTAGGTACCCACCCTCCTACTAGAGTACCCGAGTACCCGAGTACCCGAGTACTTGAGTACCCTATGGAACTGGGTAGCTCCTACCGCATGGATGAATATGCCCCTACCACTTTTGGCATAAGTCTGTCGCTGCTCGTTTATAAATCTGTTTACATAGTAGTACTTCGTACTGCCTGTTTACGTGCTTCGGTCAAATGAGGTAAAGAGGCACGACAGGAAGCCGTGGTGCCCACCAGATGTACGTCTGCCTTCATCATGCGGTTTATACGTTTTTCTGACGGTCCCGTGGACAGCTACGTGTTGTGTTGCTTTTTGTCACCCGGAGCCAAGACCAATCACCATTGGCCAATGCGACGCCACCGCGGTGCCTCTTTTGGGAGGGTTGCGACGACGGGATTGGTGCTTTGTGCAGCCGCCTGCTATGGGGGATTGTTTTCATTCATCGACGAGGACATGGACGTAAATTGTAGCAAGATAGATGAGCGCAGTCCATGGTTTCCCAAGACAAGAGTCGTGAGTCGTGCGACGAGTCAGGACAAGAGAGTAGAAAGTGGAGTAGGTGCAAACTTCTCGCCCTTTTCCTTTTCCTTTTTTTTTTTTTTTTTTCCCCCGTTCTTACGCGCCATCCTGCCGTATCTCTGGCGTCGCCATCATATGTGCATCCACAGTACGTACATGAACATACCGGCAGGAGTTGCGTGGATTTTCAGCATGACTTCTTGAGGCCATCTCCTCGTAGTTCTGGTTCGGTTTGTACTGTTGCACATTGCAGCACTCCTTAGGTCCTTAATTATCCGGACCCCGCGGACCGCGCAATTCCAGTATCTAGCCTTATATCTCAGGCATCTCGCCTAAGATACCCACACCACATAAATCACACACAATCTGTATTTTATTCTAGATAGTAGTTAATACATCATGCTCCATTCCGAGTGTAACATGTACTACGTAGTAAACGGTGCGTCACGTTGGCCAATCATCACGCCCCAATCATCATGCCCCGCAGCTCAACGCGGCCACAAATGAGATCCGATGACTTGCCTCCATGTGGGTCCGCTCTGGTTTGTTTACTTTCCATCCCAAACCTTTGGCTTGGGTGCGCGTTGTCCGCCGGCTGTTTTGTGCCTTCAACACCTTCAACACATCACATCGTCGGACTCCTCCAGCTCGTCTTGCTCCAACAACCATTTCCATGCAGTCATTCTCGCCTTAAACGAAGAAGGAAAAAAAAAAAAAGAAAGAAGAAGAAAAAAAGAAACTATTCGTTATGAGTTAAGGAGAGCAAGGCCAGTCTTACTTCTCGCCGAGCATTGATTCTTTGCCCGCACTCTCTCGTATTTCAGTTTGCTTTACGCGTTCCGAAGCACAAAACGCCATTGCCCCGACCTCGATCACGTGCTGGACAAGAGTATCTGCATCACCGTCCCATATTTCATCAACCAACGTCGGCTCCCGGACTCAAGCAGCGCGTTCGTCGCGTGCCTGAGCCATGGAGACCGACGCCGTACATCGCTATCGCTCGCGCATCCTTAGAGAAATGAATGCAAACCGGGCAAACCCCTTCAACTCGCCCCCTTCTTCCACTGGCTCCCACGGGACAGTCACCATGTCGTCGGTGTTCTCCGATCCGGAAGGAGAGTCAACGCGAAGACTCAACGAAGACGTGGCTCGACTCACTGCTCCCAAGAAACTCTCCGTCAATTTTGACGCCGCTCACCGCAAGTGGCCTGAATACTTTTCCAAGCCCAAATCCAACAACGAGCGCATGCTCGGTGGTGATGATCGCGACGACGGCGACGCTCTCGCCAACGAGACCCGACCTTGGAAAGCACAACGGAAAGAAAACAAGCCCCTCGTTTCGAACGTCAAATTCAGAGTCGATGACTCCACTCGGGACATTTGGCCATCCGCTACCACCAAGACGCGCGCCGAAATGCAGGCCCGAGTCGATAACGAATCCGACATGTCGTCCATGTTCGAACAGTCTCCTGCCCGGCTTTCCTCGTACTATGGCGCGGCAAAACCTCAACAACGCAAGAGTCCCCTCTCAAAGACGAACAACCGAATCTTCTCAGAGTCCTTGCCGCCTCGGGAACGTCGCTCGTCCATAACAAACGCCCTCAACCGCCTACAAAGAGCCTCTCTTAGTCCGCGAGACGGCAACCAGGAATCCCCCAACAACTCTTCGGCCAAATCGAGCTTGACCGCCGTGCCCCCATCCCCAGTCGTCTCTGTGGCCGGTCCGAGCCACAACACGTCCAACAACGCACGTTCATTTTTCATGCCCGACATCTCTCATCTTGGCGATTTCGTGACGGGTACTCTCAAGTTCAGCGGCTCCATGAAGAATGGTGTTCCAATCTTCGTGAAGCATGGCAAAGTTCATGATAGCCAAGAAAGACCCTCCGCTCGCGCCCATGCACAGGTTGATGCCATTAAAGTCCCGGAGGACGAGGAGAAGATCTTCGTCTCCATGGATATGATCCGCGATGAGATTGTGTCTTTGCAGGCTGCACACGACAAGGTTCAAGAGTATGCAGAGGGCCTGCAGCGTCAGGTGGAAAGACTGGAAGCCCAGCTTCGCCATGGCAAGTTATATGATGGTGGGTACGACGAGAGCGAAAAGCTTAGGGCGCAAAAGAATAGTAAGTCGGACATGGTTCTACATGTCCCATGTTCCACAGACATCCACGTTTAACAATCTTGTGTGCAGGACTAGAGCTGGAAGTCGCAACGCTACAAGCCCGTCTGGATGAGGCATCACAAAAACTGAGCACCAACGAAATCGAAAGCGAATCCATCGCACATGAGCGTGACAGGGCTCTTGCTAGGCTGCAGGAGGCGTGCGAGGATATCAGCAAGCTGACTCGAAAACTGGGTGTCCGAGAAAAGGAGCTTTCCACGTCGCATAAACGGCTTGAATCCGCGGACCAGATGCGCCACGACAATGATGACCTACGTCGTGACCTCGTTTCTCTCAGGCACAGTCGTGATGCGCTGGAGCTCGACAACTCATCCCTGCGGAGCGACAACGAGAATCTCCGCAAAGAGCGTAGGCGCCTGCGAGATGAGGTTGATGCTCTACGCGCTAACAAGGATAGCCATTGCGAGGATGACTCCCTCGTGACCGAGAACAAAACCCTCCGCTCAGCCAACGAAAGACTGACAGAGGAGAATGAAGACCTCCGCGAAAATCTCGACGAGGCCCAACACGAGCTTGACGCTGCGCGCGAGGAGGTAGAAACGCTTCGAGCCAAGGTCGATACGGTTGCGCAGGAAAGGTCGGCCCTTCAGGAAGACAACGCATCTCTGGTTCGTCACAATGAGAAGTATTTTAATGAAAACAAGCTTCTGCGTCGTGAGAACTCGGGTTTCGAGCGCAGTATTCACGATCTGCATGAAGAGAATCTGAGGATGAAGGACGAAGTCATTTTCCTAAAGCATCAACTTGACGACTACAAGCCGTTGCCCCAAGACAACGCCGCTGGTCCAGTCGAGGAGGAAACAGAAGAGAACATGACGTCGGCCTATTTCGTGCCTGACATCACCGTGAAGAAGCCCGAGCCGGGTCCCGAGGAAGGCGTCGAGACGGGAGACATGCCAACACTGCCAGAGGTGACATCTCATGGCTTCACAGTCGAGCAAGAAACGCATCAAATAACTCGGCGACCCAGCAACGGCAGACAGCCACCCAGCGGCAGACCTCGAGCGGCATCCAAGGGCGTCGCCTTTTCCCTACCCGAGACATCGGCACCAACCCGGCCCAACAACAGCGGCAATATGGCAAACAAGGGCAGCAAGCGCAAGCAGACTGTTGATCAGCGTTCTGCCAAGGGGCCGCCGACTTTGGAACTGGATCTGACCACGGAAAATGACGAAACAACAACGGGAGGCTTTCAGTCTGAGGATTTCACGAACCAGGACGCAGCAATCTCGCTCAACTTCTCCTTGAAAGGAGCCCAGTTTCCGCCTTACAGCCGAGACATGACCGCCCAGACGAAAGCGTCTCGTCGTGGCAGCAGTTCGCGTCCAGTACAAAAGCACAACCTGGGAGGAGACATGACCGGCAAAACGGCCGACGCCGAGCCCGACCCCTGCCCTGCCCTGTCGGTGGATGCGCGACGTGTGCTGGATGGCCTGTCCAAACACAGCTGTAGCAACTGCATAGTGTGCACGCGCATCGCCTCGCATCGTGGTGTCGTTTCTCCATCCGAGGCCGCTTCGGGCAAGAAGCGCGTCGCTGTACCGCGTCCCGTGCCCGTCACGGACCGCGACCTGGCGGGAGACGATGTCACGATGCGCCCCTCGCAGGCGCCAGGTTATGCGCTGGCCCTGGTTATCAAGGGACTCGAGGACGAAGCGGAGCACCTGCAGCTCGAGCTGACTCGCCTACAGGCACAGTACAACGGCAAGGACAAGGCCGTTGGCCGACGTGGTCGCGTGGCGATGGTTGAGACCATCCGCACACTCTTGAAGCGCATCGAAGTCAAGAACGACCAGATCTACAGCCTGTATGATGTTCTCGAAGGACAAAAGGCTGCGGGGCAAGCCATGACGGAGGAAGAGGTGGAAATGACAGTGCTCAACATCACGGGCATGACGGTGCGTGATGTCACTGGTGGAAGCGAACAATTTCCTGCATGGGAGGGCATCCAGGAAGGCGTGCAAACATGACGAATGATGCCCCTCCTTTTTCTTCTTCTTCTTCTTCTTCTTTTTTTTTTTTTTTTTTTTTTTTTTCATCACTTCTTCTTTCTCCAAACGGCGTTGAAACAGTATTCATACATTGTTCCTGTCGGTCATGAGGGAATAGGCACTACTGGTTGGTTTTTTTTTTTATTAAATGCAGAGCAACTAACTCATGGGAGACCCGGCGCGGTCACAGTTGGTGTTTGGAAAAAATGGCGTCCAGATGAGTTTGGACATGTCGTTTTTGTATGATTATGTTGCTAGGCTCTACCTCTTGTCTTGTTTCTCGCTCCTTCTCTCCTGTGTGCGTGTACGTAGTACGTGTGTCTGTGTCTGGTGTATGTGCGTATGCATGTATCTGCGCCTGTTCCTCCCACAAGCCAGGATATGTATACAAGTGACGGCATGGCGGCGCGTCCCCGATTCCATTTTCTTTCCCCCCGTCTCTCTTCGGAAAGAGACATTTCCACCATCTTGGTTTTCCGGTGCAAAGTTTCCTCCTGTTCATGGTTATTTCTAGCTCACTCGGGGACTACTAGTACAAGGCAAGGAAGGGCATGACACCGGGGTTTTTTTTTTCTCTCTTTTCCCTCTTTGGTAATTGGTGTGGATTGTTGTTTCTGGATTATTTTCTGTTGGGATTGATTGATTGGTTGGTTTTGTTTTGTTTGTTTGTTTGTTTGTTGTGCTTTGCTTTGCTTTGCTTTTTGGAAAGAGATGGGTACTACTAGGAGGTATACATAGTAGGTATTGGTACTTTGCCGTGCGATGTGGATGGATGTCCCGTCATGTAGCAAGTAGTACATGATTTTTTTTTTTCACACTGCAAAACGCAAATCATGAATGAGCCACTATGTATATATTGTATGTGGATTTTTTTTTTGAAAAAAAAAAAAAAAAAACATAACGTGTGGTATTACTTTTTTGAAAGACACTGTTCTCTCTCTATTCGCTGTGGTCGTCCTCGGACCCGTCTTCATCTTCATCGTCTTGGTCATCCTCTTCATCCTCGTCTTCACCATCCACCTCTGTCTCTTCTTCTCCTTCTTCTTCCTCTTCTTCCTCTTCCTCTTCATCATCATCATCATCATCATCGCTCACATCAGCAGCACCGTCGCCCCTCTCCTCCTCCTTCCTCTTCCTCTCGTCCTCCCTCCGCGCCTCATCGAGCATCCTGGTCCTCTCTTCCTTGACCTTTCGTTGGGCGAGGACAAACGCGCCCAGAGGTGTGGCGGCCACGTCGAAGTCCCTGAGGAAGGCGGCGACCTGGGTGCGGTCCCTCGGGGCGAAGTCGACCTTTGCGCGGCGGTCCTCTATGAACTTCGCGTTGGCCTCGAGCTTTTGCACGAGGATGACGAGCTGCGACGTGAGCTTCGCGTTCTTGTTGCCCTGGCTCTTGGAGCGGGCCTGCTTCATCCACCGCTTCAGCTGGATGATGATGGGGAGGGCGAGCTCGGGGAAGGCGATGGACGTGGACCACAGGAGGAGGAACTCGCCGAGGAGCTCGACGACCTGCTCGCCTATGCCGTCCTGGAAGACGCGCGTGCGGAGGTACGACTTGGGGGCCTTGTAGGCCACGGCGAAGTCGAAGGCCTTGAGGGTGGACGCCTTGGGCGGCTTCTTCATCTCGGCCGACGACAGCACCTCGACGAGGGGCGACGCCAGCGGGATGTAGGTGCCCGTGGCGCGCGACGTCCGCAGGAGGGACCGGACGAGGTGGAAGCGCAGCGGGAAGTAGATGGCCGTGGGGATGAGGCGCATCGCGCCGAGCGTCACCTGCACGAGCGGGTAGATGAGCAGCTTGAGCTGGTTCTCCTTGCCGGCCTCGGCCTCCTTGAGCGGGGAGCAGTGCTCGGCGAGGACGCAGGACCAGAAGTCGAGCGAGTGCGTGAACTGCCAGTTGTAGACCATGCGGAACGAGTCGTTCTTGTTGTTGACGATGCTGTTGCGCAGGTGGATCGCGAGCTGGCGGATAAAGGTAAAGGCCGTGGTGTACCCGACCGACGGGTCGATTCCCCAGAGCTCGGCGGCCGAGTTCTTCATCAGGTTGATGCCCTGGATGGTGTTGTGGTTGGTGACGCGACAGCCCTGCACGAGACCCTGGTACACGGCCTTGAGGGCCGTCTCGCGGATGCCCTTGTCGCCGACGGTGACGAGCCTGCGCAGCACGAGAAAGGCCGTGATGCGCGTTGTCTCCGAGCTGGCCGGCTGTGCCCAGAAGTTGACCACGGCCTTGGCGAGGGCCTTGATGAGCTTCTTGAAGGACAGGAGGTATGGCAGGATCGGCGTAATGGACGACAGCGTGAGCTTCAGCGTCTTGTCGTCCGAGAGCGTGCCGAGCAGGTGCATGATGGATGACGTGTACGACTTGAGGAGCAGGGAGAGCGTCTTGAACTTCTTGGTCTCGGTTTGCACGTAGACCTTGCCCGAGGCGGATTCCTTGACGGGCAGGTGGTGGTTCATGACCACGGGGATGTGCTTGAGGGCCAGAACCAAGATGTCGTTGTAGACTTCCGGGCTGTTGATGGTCCACCGCTGCTGCTGCGCCTCGCCGTCCTCGTCGTCTTGGTTTAGATGGGCGGCGCTCCGGAAGGCGAGAACGACTTGCCGGGCAGCGCGCAAGGAATTGGTCTCCTCGATGGCCTTGCGCCACTTGGCAACCGTCGACCGTGTCAGTTGGTTGTTGTCCTGAGAAGCCTCTTCTTCGGAATCGTCTTCGTCAGACGCCTTTTCCTGCGCCTTCTTGGCGGCTTTGCTCTTCTTCCTCTTCTTCTTGGGCTGTTCCTCTCCTCGGTCTTGGTCGTCGTCCTCCTCGCCCGCGCTCAACTCATCGACCTCTGCCAGGTCCGCGTTGTCGTCGAAATCCAGAGCCTCTGGATCGTTGTCCTTTAGGAACTTGTAGAACTCGGGATCCTTCTCCGCCAGCTTTTCCATGGTCTCTTTGCTCATGCCACCGTCGTTATCGCCGTTGTCGCTGCCGTCGTCGTCGTCGTCGTCGTCGCTGGTGTCGGCCTGTTGACCAAGGTCAATGTCGGAGCCGCTCTCATCGCTCATCTCGGCGGCATCCCCCGCCTCCTCAGCAGCGTCCGTCCTTTTCCGTTTGCCCAACTTCCCGGGCTTGCCGCTCCTGCTGTCAATAATCTCGTCGAATCCGCCCTGGAAAAAATCATCCACGGTCATGTCGCCGCTCTTCCGATTCCTGGGCAGGCCATTGGCCTTCTTGGCGGCGTCGGCCCCATCCTCGGCCGGCTTACTCTTGAAGAACTCGGAGTCCTTCGTTTTTCGGCTCTTGTTTTTTTCCTTGATCTGCTGGCGCTGCTTGATCTTGGCGACGTCCTTTCTCTTGTCGAGCACGCCGCGGAGGTGTTTCTTTTCGAACTTCTTGGTAGCCTTGAGGTTTTTCTTCCCCGGAGCCATGACGGAGAAACTTGTTGTCCTCGCGCACCACACGCAGTAGTGCCGAAGGGAACTGGTCCGAGGGAGGTTGAAAAAAGAAAAGTGCCACAGCTGCGACACTTCGTTCGTTGGTTTCGTTGGTTACGCCTGGTTTTGACTGGCTTCCCAAAAATTTTCCACCGTCGTCTTATCGATAGACCATTTATCACCCCTCTCAAATCAGGCAGGCGGTGGGCAGAGAGGGGGGGGGGGGGGGGGCCTTTGTCTTTCTGCCTGCGGCAAGTTGCATCGTTCCAAGAGGGCTTCGCTCATCGCCCCAACCCGTCACTCATTCTCGATATGGCTTTCCTTTCGATGCGCCGTCTCAACCCGCCGCCATGATACCCCGACAAGGCTATGCGCCGACGCCGCACAGCTACGTCCCCAACTCGACCTTCTCGGCAACGATCAATCTCGACGAGGTACGTTGAACCTGCCGAGCCCAGCCCATGCTGGCTTTTGGAGCGCGCCACAAACACGCATCGTTCACTCAACGCCGACCCGACGCCTTTAGGAAGTCAAGCTCGCAGAAACGCGGGAGGAACGCGACCTCCAAGAATCGCTCGCCGAGCTCTTCAGCATCATCGTGACGCTAGACGAGCTGGAAAAGGCATTTCTCAAGGATGCGATCCCCGAATCCGAGTACACGGAGATTTGCGAACGGTCTCTGCGCCAGTACAAAGCACTCCTGACGGACGAAACGATTGCCCGTGAATTCCAAGGACTGGAGGAGTTCAAGGCCAAGTGGGATGTATGTCATGTTCACCTGTTCACCACGCCAAGCCCACCGAGGATGGACCTCTCCCACCCCTACCCATCCCCTGATGAATGACCGACCGGAAGAACTGGTTTGTGAGGGAGGGGTCAAGGCGAGAACTTCAGCTCACACACAGCCTTAGCTCCAAGTGCCAAGGGCGACAGAACGTCTTCGAGTGGGCATGCCGTCCACCACCATCACGGCCGCATCTTCCGGTCCTGGCCCGCAGGCCTCTTCGGGCGGCAACAACACCAGCGGCGTCCTCATCCTGGAGGCCACGCAGGAGTTCATCACGTTCCTCGACGCTGTCAAGCTGGGCATGCTGTCCAAAGACCAGCTGCACCCGTTGCTCTCCGACGTCATTCAATCCGTCAACCGCGTGACGGACCAGGACTTTGAGAGCAGAGGAAAGATTGTCCAGTGGCTCATCACGCTCAACCAGATGAGGGCTTCGGATGAACTGAGCGAGCAGCAGGCGAGGGAGTTGGAGCTGGACATCCAGCAGGCGTACCAGGGGTTCAGGAGGACTTTGACGTGACAGTGTGGCGTGACAGGGGGTGGTCGGGAAAATACTATTACATACATTTACTTACATGTTGACCTCGGTAACCTGCCCGCGTGTTCTTGTTTGTTGCGGCAACTCCTTACTCCGTGCTGTACATGTTTTCTCTTCTTTTTCTCGAAGAAGAAGAAGAAGAAGAAGAAGAAGAAAAGCCCTCGTTGTCGAAGAAGAAACCAGTCACAAAAGAAAAGAAAAAAAAAACAGCGGCTCACCCTCACACTAAAAAGGTCCAAGAACTAGGATACACAAACTCCTCCTCGAATATCCTCCTCACTTGTTCCAGCACAAACCTCTCCACCTTGCCCACGTTCTTCAGACTCTGCTTGCCACCGTCTCGCTCCCCAATCTCGCTCTCCACCTTGATCTCCTGCAGCAGGCCGCCGAACCTGCCCCCCCCGGGGTTGCTGTCCTCTTCGTCCACGGAGCCAACCGCAGCGAGGGCATCATCAGGGCTCAGGAAGCAGAAGTGTACGCGCTTCCGTATCTTGGCCAGCACGCCTACGCCGTCGAACGACAAGCCCGTGATGTTGAGCTTGAGCGGGATCCCGACG
Source organism: Claviceps paspali (assembly GCA_013435705.1). Lineage (NCBI taxonomy): Eukaryota > Fungi > Ascomycota > Sordariomycetes > Hypocreales > Clavicipitaceae > Claviceps > Claviceps paspali. Next base: position 101,957 of record JABAEC010000050.1, read on the forward strand.
AAACTGGGCATGGGGTAGTCCAGCAGGATCTCCGCCGCGAGTTGCAGCCGGATGTCGCCGGCGTAGCGTATCCTGAAGACGGCTTGGATATCGTCCGGTCGCGGTTCTCTCCGGTGGCGGGCTTCGTCATCTGCCTTTGGGCCCTTTTGCCCCCCGTCTTCGTCGGCATCATCCCCTTCTAGTCCGCCTTCATCTTCCTCCTCTCCGTCTTCATCCCCTTGTGCCTCTTTTCCGGAGCGTCCCGTCAGAAGCGCATCCCGGGTGGGGGGCCGTGACGTGTTCGCGCTGGTGGGCGCCAGCGTCGAAACGCTCCCCTTCTCCCTGAGGGGAGGCGTGGTCGCGGAGAAACTGTCGACCGAGATGCTGCCCGCGGAGTGGTCCCGACGATGGCTCGCCCCACGACGGTCACGGTGCTCACGGCGACGGGATTCGGAGTGCTCCAGGACCGCGCCCGGTCCCATCCAGCCGTTGTTGCCGAGATGGGCGCCCGCCACGGCCGCCAGCGGCGTGTGCGTGCCCGTTCCCAGATGGCTTTGGAAGTAGTTCAGGCCGGGCCCGCCGAGTATGCCCGGGGTGGATGTGCCGAGGAACGGGCCGCCAAAGTCGTAGCCAAACATGTCGTTCCTCGGTGCTTTCCTCAAACCGCCGGACCGCTTCCTAAGGCTGCCCAGCAGGGCGTGCCTGGCCCGCTCTTGAGCGGCAAGATGATGATGGTGGTGGTGGTGGTGGTAATGTTGGGCCGCCGTCTCGCTGTCGCTGTCAAAGTCGTCGTCGCTCTCATCCTCGGCCGCTTCTTGGTCGTAAAATTCGGGCAACGGGTCCGTGATGTCCTTGAGCTCCAGCTCCGGGGGGGTGGCGCCGAAGTCGAAGCCATGGACGTTGACGGATCTGATGAACCTGGGCAGAGGCATGGTTTGGAACTTGTCGTGGATAAAGGACCGGATGCGCTCGGCCAGAGCGTCGCCATCCGGCCCGCTAGTGAGCGTTTCCCAGTTGAGGTCAATGGACATGGCGATGCTGCACGAGGAGACGGGCGAGTCAAAGTACCGTCCCAGTATCCTGTTGGGCAAGATGGTAAATGCGACGAGAGACTGAGAGATGGCAGTTGAAGCTTTGATGAAAGCCTTGATGACAGCCAACCAGCAGCGTTGGGGTTCCACACCTTGTTATTTACTACTTGGTACTCTCCAACTCGCTCTTTCCCTTTGAAACTTCACACTCTCTCACTCTTTCTCTCTCACCCTTTCTCCCGCTCTCTCTCACTTTCTCTTACTCTCTCTCACTTTCTCGTTCGTTCATCCATCCAATCATCCATCCATTCATTCACGCCCGCTCCCACGCTCGCAATCACGCTCTCTCTCACCAACAACAGGCCACCCCCGCCACACAATTCACCACGTCCAGAAAAAAAAAAAAAGAAAAAAAAAAACCCTGCCATCATCCATTCCATCCGGTGATGTCCCAAGTACACGACACGAACGCGACCCACGTCGCGTCACATTTTGCAACCCACCCCAACATGCACCAACAACACCCTTAAAGCCTCACAACTTTCCACCTCAACGCCCAATACCCGTGCCACTGGCACCGCACTACCGCGAAATCGTCAAAAACATCATGCGTCTTCCTCAGTGCAGAAAGCCACAATGGTAGCGGAGATAGTCCTGCAAGGTTACTGCCGACGTTTACACATCATCTCCGTCAGCAATACATGCGACGTTTTCCACGCTGGAAAACGCGGTCTACAATGCAAAAAGGGGGATTTTGCCAGACGACATTTCTGCAACTATTGCGGCTTTTTTGCACTGGGGCAAACTCATGATGTTTCTGACGATTTCTCGATCTTGCGGTGCTGACGCACTGTGATTCGTGCACGGGGGGGTATACTGGATATTGAATGCTAAAAGTAGCCATTTCTAGTCATGTATATAATTTTGCAATTGATGCATTTGTAACCGAGTTATGATCGGCCAAAATGTCAGGCGATAACCTCGTTCATCGCGTTTTGTATGTGGGCTGTTCACCGACTTGTGACACCCTACTTCAGTGTAGTAGTTATCGTATCGTGCATGATCGTCAAAATAATCATCCGCTCCTTCACAACTTGCCCCCTCCCCCCACCTGAAAGGCAAACAGAAAAGAAGGATAAAGAAAAAAAGAAGAAAAAGAAGAAGAAAACCCCAGGCTGTACAAGCGTATGCGTATGTCTTATGTCTTTATTTCAACATAACCCCCCCCCCCCCCCTTTTTTTTTTCTCTTCTCCTCCCGCTCCAGTCGCAGTCGCAGCTGTGCTGAACATGCAGTTCTCTCTAGGCCGGGGTTTCGGGCTCTTCAAACCGAGCGTGAACGTAGCTTGTCGACAGTTGTGGGTTGTTGAACAAGTGCCAGCAATTAGGGGCTTGCAATATGTACCTTGCTTCATGTTAGCAACGCAACCAGCAGACATTCTCCCCATGCGCCCAAAGCCAAACAGGAAGGACACTCACCTAGCCATGGCCTCTCTGAAGCGAGACTTGTATTCTTTCGGACTCGTCACAGTCGGTCGATTCCGGCCACCACCAGCGAAACCACGATCCTTGATCCAACTTTCCAACTTCTTGTCCCAAGTGTACGTCCTGATGCAGTCAATAATGCCCACCACCAGCTCCTTTCTCTCCTCGTCCACGGCGATCATCAAGCTGTAGTCCATGACGTTCTGTCGGGCCAGGAAAAGAGTGTCATTCCAGACTGAGGCCCTAAGCAGTTTTTTGGAGTGCTCTCTCGCGAATAGAGGCGATTCGTAAATGTATTCCACCATGTTTTCGTCCAACAGTACTTCATTTTGCTCTCCAGTCGACTGAATCTTGCGGTTGCGCATGGATCCCTTCAGGTCAAAAATACGTGTTGGGGAGCGGTCGTAGAACAGGTTCTCTGTGACCAGAAGATCGAGCTTGATGTCAGTGCCGGTACTCGGATTCTTGATGATGACCTGGAAGAAGCCCAGCATCTTGGCAATCACGGACGGCAAATCGTGGAACAATGCTTCAGCCATGATGCTGAAATAGCTGGGCGCAAAGCGCAGAAATGCCGATGTTTCTACTGGTGACAAGCTCTTTTTCTTCATGTCAGCCATATGCTGCAAAGAAAAGAAAAAGAAAAGAAAAGAAAAACAACGCGGGGGGGGGGGGACAAAACCACCAAGTCACGGCGGCAGCGAGTGCGGCAGCAGGACGCTTCTTTCTTACCTTGAGAACGAGCCTGTCGTCCAATGTTTTCAGAAATACCGATTTGGTCTTGCCGCCCTTGGAATCCCATTTGAGACAACGAGAAAGGCACTCGATGATCCGTTCGGCTACTCCGCATTTGCGTCGTAGAGCATCAAATTGTTCAGCGTAAAATATTTTACACGTCATCATTGCTGCACCCTCTTTGAACTGGTATTTCAAGTGAGTGCCGGTGGCTCGTAGCAGGCTCTTTTCCAACCATGTCTCGTCACCCATGGAATCATTGGCGTCAGACGGCTGTAGCGGCTTGACATCCCCATCGCTGGCCCCTTCTGCCTCGCGCTGCATCGCTTCTTGAGCTTCTCTCCTAATCGTCAGAAGCTTGTTTTGGTAATCGTCACTGCTCAGGGCGAGTGCAATGACGGAGCTAGGCTCATCCTCCCGCACGATGATGTCTGAATCAACAAAGATGTGATCGGTCGGGTTCACGGGGTACTCCAACGGTGGCCATCCACTAGCCGAGGTCTCTGCCCAGAAGTTGGTCAGATACTTCATCAAGCTCGTCTTCTGATACTTTGGAAGTTCAAGCGGAATCTCCGTGCTCGGCTCCAACGCATCAGCTAGTTCCTGGATGTCAGGCAAGAATTCATCCGCAATGGACGACTCCACATCACTAGTGGCGCCTTCGTCGTCCGACATGACCTGGCCGATTTCACCTTCGGGGACAAGGTCATGTTCCGACTTGGGAGCTTGATCTTCCGGCTCGACGCTTGCTTCCAGGGGGGTGGGAAGCTCGGTGATGGGCTCGGACATCGAGTGGCCGGCTCCGGCTTCCTCCTCGCCCGGCCGTTCGACTTGATCGTGGTCGCCATCCTGCCCACCCAGCAGCTCACTGGACAGACTGTGCTCTTCGAACGCTTCTGCAACATCGTCGTAAACCTGTACAATAGCCTTGGTGACCGTCCTGGGCAGTCTTGCTCGTGGCTGTCGAAGGCTCGCGGCTCTCTCCTTTCTGTCCCGAATGCGTTCCTTTTCAAACTCGCGGCTCAGCTGCTCGAAATGACGTGCTAGTGTCGATACTTTGGATTCCTTCCTCTTGTGAGCCAAGCGTGGGATGCTGGAGGCAGCACTCTTGCCGCGATTCTTCAAGCCAGTCAGTCCCAGCCGGTCCGACAACTTCTTGTCCACTCTGATAGACCCCTCCGTAGGCTCTCCCGCTGGAACCTCTAGACCTGCAACAGGTTTGCCCTCCTTTATTGTTTGAGATTTGGAGGCTGTGGGGTGCGATCGTGACAGCGCCCGAGCAGGCTGGGATATTGCTCTCACCAGAGGCGGTGACACGTTGGATCCCGCCATGCGGCCGAGCGCCCTAACCGGTGCTGGTTTGAGTGTTACCACCAGATCCTCCTTTCCTTGCAGCGCTTGCTCCCGACGCATTTGATCAACCTTTTCCGACAAAGACTGACCGGTTGCCGTGTAATCGGTGGGGCTGCGGCCGATTCCCGTGGGCGAAATTGGCGGTCGACTTATTGTCGGACTCCGAGCCGGGGGGTCGTTGGATGCTGTTGTTTCGGGCGCAGCGCAGCTCTGTGGGAGCGCCGTTGACGCTGCCTGCGACTCTCCTGATCCTGCCAGATCCAGCCCTTCGACCTGTTCAACGGCCTCCTCAACAGGGGCGTCGGCTTTTTCTCCTTCCCCGCCATCCTTTTCCGCCAATGCTTCTGATGAGGCTGCACCGGCCTCCATTCCCGTTTCGGTGGTGGTATCGGCAGCTTGAGTCGTCTCTTCGGCAGCATCACCGGTGTCATCGGTAGGCTGGGTGGTCTTTTCAGTGGCGTCGGTAGACGTTTGAGAAGGTCGCTCATCGCCGTCCACGACAGAGCCAGTTCCGTCATTCGAAGCAAGCGATTCTTTGGAATCATTGTCAGTGAAGATCTTCTTCAGCTGCATCATCGTCAGCTGGCGCATGTCGCGATCGCCGAGAAAGTCGGCCTCAAACTTTGCAAAGGCCTGATCCCAATCCCCGGCCTTTTCCAGCATCTCGCGTACGAGCTTGTTGAACGGAACCACTTCGTAGTATTTAGACTCGACGTAGGTGCGTTGCATCTGGCGCATCATTGCCGGTGTTTCGTCCTGACACTTCTTCAGTAGTCGTTCCACTTCTGCCTTGCAATTGTCCGCCTTCTCCGGCAAAAGACTCTCCGTTCGGATGCTCCTCAATCTGGCTCGCACTGACGACATGAACTTGCCCCAGCGTTCTTCCATCTTGTTGTAGATTTCGTTCTTGAGCTTCAAGTCATTCGCTACTTTCCACGTTATTCTGGGGCGTGGAACGACAATCTCGAGAAGATCAATCGGGTCCCAGTGGATTCGGACTCTGGAGTCTCGGACACTAAAGTACCGGACATGATCGCCGTGTTGATCATGTGGACAGTCCTCAATGTTCTTGATGCGTAGGCCACGGCCCCAGTAAAGAAGCTCCAGGTATTTTCCAAACGAATACTTGTACGTCGTGTCCGACATGGCAACTTCCTCCGAGTCCTTCTTACAAAGCTTGCAGTAGGTCCACATCGTGACGCCATCGCCTAGTTCCGGTCGTCGTGGGAGAGGATTGGCGACGTGCTCAACAAAAACCGTGATGCGGTACTCATCGTGTACGTAGGTTCTGTGATGATCGACTAGTTTCTTTGCGCATCCATTTGAGTAGCAGATGTCATTCTTGCTGTACGCGAGGTCCTCGATGTATTGGCCCAGTGTACAGTCTGCGTCCATGCCCGTATCCACATGTTGCTCGTCGTAAAAGTTGATGGCGACTAAGCCAGGCTCTATGCATGGGATTTTCGTGTCTGTGCAGATGACGGAGTACAGGACCACGATGTTCTGGTGTGAGTACGGATCGAATAGATCCAAATTACCTTGAATATACGCCTCCCACTGGCGAGTCTGCGTCTGGTAGTTAAAGAGAGCTTTGTCGTATTCTGCATCGTGAACGGCATGCAAAACTTCCATCACCTGGCGCGGCGCTTTCTGGCCAATCTTCTCCACCATTTCGGGTTTGATGAGCTGGAACTTGTGACGACCGGATTTCTCTGAGTCTTCCTCTACAGCATCCTGGTCACGCAACCGGCGGAGATACAAGAGTCTCCTCTCTTGCTCGCGAGCCCGCATCAGGAGATATGGTTGCTTGAACTTGACATAGGGTGATGCGGATAAAATCTTGGTTTCGTACTTGGCGACCATGTCACTGTAAAAGCTTGGCATCGGAACGTCGTCAGGGACTTGGCTATCAGTAGAGGCGTTCAAGTGGTCCGCATGGAGGGGTGTGAGCTGAGCCGGTTCCTTCCCGTGGGCCGCCGGTTGTTCTGGAGCTTCGGCTTCTTCGGCCACCGTGCTTGGACTATCCACGGTGACCTGTGAGGGAGGTTCACTTTCGCTGGATGGGTGATTGATAACCACGGTAGGGCCTCCTTTGGCGAAATCCCCGCCTGAGCTGGAAGATCTGAGGCTTTCATTGAGCCCCTGGAGAGAATTGGACATGGAAACTTCGCTGTCCTCCGGCACTTCCACAGATGCGTTGCGGAGTAAACTTGACTCCAGCTTCAGGTTGTACACCACGTACACCATGAACTCTGTGATGTGCTTGATGTGCTTTAGCAACTCGCCCGTGGCTCCGCGCAGCGCTATCGTGCATCCCAAGTCAGGACGGCACCCGGAAAGAAAGATGTACGACTTCTTCCGACCAGGATAATCATTGTTGACAAATGTCCGCACCTCGAACGCGGAGCAGCGTCCGACACGTACAGGAAGAGCCAGCATGTCCAGGGATTCAATAATCTCTGCCTCGGCGCATCTGGCAACGGCCTCAATTACAGTATCCTTGACGTTGTAGGCCACGGAAATATTAGCCTCGGACAGATACTGTAAGGCAACCCCCGAAACGCCCTTTTGGGCAAGCAGAACCTGCGGTCGGAGATTCGTGATTCGCTGCACCACGACGCGCAAAAACTCCTTTTCTTGTTCGATCACAGGTTGCAAACTCATAAAATGCTGTTGATGCCGTTGATATTCGATTGGGAACGTAACAAGTACGACTCGAGGATTGGTGATTCGGCGTGCCATGCTCTTCAGAGCTAGGTTCTTGGTGAAGACTACGCCGGACACATAGCAAGTATCACCAGGTCGTCCGCCGGGTATCTTCTTCAGCTTGACATAGTGTCGCAGGTCCATATCTTCACCTTTGGCAACATCGGGAGTCACATCATCCGTCAGCTGCAGCAGTATCGGCACGAGTGCCTTTTGCCATGCTCCGGGGTTGGGTATTTGGGCGTCGTGCAGAAGCTGATGGAGAATTTTGTCAACGTGTTTGAGGCTGGATTGGTTCAACTCCTTCTTCGGCGACATGTTCTTTTGCAGCGACTCACTCCTGGTAAGTTGAGTGCCTGCGTGGCCTGGAGCTGATTGGTCGTTGCCAAAGAGCATCTCAGCCGAGACCGAAGGACCCTTGTATATGGCTGACTTGGGCCGAGGCATCGCGTGATGATAGGCGCTTCCGCTGACGTTGCTAAGGTTTCTCCTCCTGGTCGGTTTTCTGTGGTTCACGAAACTGATCGGCCCGCTTGTATCGTCAAGAGGTCCTCTGCCGACATGGCTCATCCCGCTGGTGCTTTTATCAAGTCGATGACGATGTTTCCTGGCCTGATTCATATAAGACGGAAATCCGGATCTGTCTTGCTCGCAGCTTGTGGACTCCACATCCGGCCCAGTCATGGCAGCGAAAATACCCATCTGCTCATCACCGCTTGAGTCTTCAGACATGTAGTCTGCCAAATCTGGATCAATGATGTTGTCATCGTGAAAGGCGAGAAACCTTGCCCTCTTGGCGTTTTCGTCGCCAATGACTTTTCTGAAAGGAGCCTGCTGCTCCAAGGCGGGCTTGAACCGGCCAAGCAATCCATGTTTCGAGTGATGCCTTCTGTGCCCAGCAGAGGATTGAGGACGACCCGAAATCGTAAGGGATTTCAACGAACGCGACGAACCGGGACGGCTGAGCTGAGGCGCATCAATCTCCAGCACCGCTGAGTTTCTGTTGGCAGAGTCCCTCACTCGACGAGTGGCCGGGATGGCCATCATTGGTGTGGTTAGTGACCGAGAATCCTCTGCACGCTCCGAGCCCGCGGCTACGCTAGATGGTTTATATTTGCTGTCGAAAGAGTCCCTTGGGTCGTTTGGGCCGAATATCTTGGGTAGAAAAGACCGTTCATCGTCTCCCGAATCGTCGGATCCGCTGCCATCGAATCGGCGGGTGATGACTTCGAGACAATTTTTGCATACTCTCAACGACCCTTGGACACCAAACTTTTCGCCCGAAACCACCGTCGTGCATTTGGAATCGAAGATACAACCACACGTGCGGCAATGGTGTTTCCTGCGAAAGGCCGTGAAAGGCGATTGACAGAGAAAACATTCTTTGACAGTATCATCCTTCATCCAAAACTCTTTGCTCAAGACTTGCCGTCGCATCTTGTCGAGCTGGGCACTCATCTGATGCGAAGCACGTTCATGCCCACGCGTTGTACCCGGAATCCGACTCGAGTCCGGATGCAGGTATCCAGCGCGAGATTCTTGGCTAAAGGAGTCGTGATGGACCGAGCCATGCGCAGAGGTGTTGATGGCACTGGCGGCAGATGTGCCTCTGTCGACAGAGGACTCCCTAGAACCGGGGTATATTGGCGATCGAGAGTGGCTTAGTCTGTCGATGACCGTCGGTGTCCGTCTGTAGTCTTCCATTTGGAGCGCCGACGATGCAGTGGAAGGATTTCGCACATGGTGACGACTTAGAATTGTCGACGTGACCGACGGGGAGGAAGGCTTGCCGGGGCTGAAGGGGACATCTAGACTGCCTTCGAGGCTTGACGAATCATCCTTGCCAGCCCGAGGAGGCAGTCTGGCATCTTGCGCATCATATAATCCAGCACTTCCCACCTGGATCTCTGCTCTGCTCAGACTTCTTCTGCTGGACGCTTGCCCTGCGCTATCCTCGGTTCGAATCGTGCTACGGCTCGCGTCGCGTTTCAGAGCTGTAGGCGGGGCGATGGTAGGATCGGCAACAACAGAGCTCGTAGCGTTCGTTGGGAGGCTCTGTCGGCTCGAAGAGCTCGACCTCGGTCCCGTCATCAAGCTGATGCTGTTGGACTTTGTGGATTGTTGTCCTTGTGAGCGAGCATCCCCGGACGCGGACAAGGCTGCAGGGGGGTACGCTTCTGTCATTGGCGGGCCCCCGGAAATGAGTGTGGTGACGGTTGCATTGGTGTCAGCTCTGGTCAACGATGACACAGATGTTCTGGATGTGTGGCTATGCGTCACAGAAGGTCGCTTGAAATTGGTCTCGAGAGCTTGCATGGGGCTATCATTGATATTCTTTGCTTCCTTTACAGTTGGCCTCGTAGGGCTTGCGCCACCGACGGCTTCACGAAAGCGGTTATACAAACCACTGAGGCCATTCTGCACCAATTCTCCAGCTCCCTGCCTGCCCTCGGACAGGGATATCCCCTCGGGCGGAGGCGCATAATCGTTGAATGTGGTCAGGGAGTCGCAGCGGCTCGCCGACGTGTGTATTTCATCGAGGGCATGTGCCAGGCGCTCTTTATCTATTGTTGACGATATGGAGACTGTCGAGCCGCGTCGGTGTCGAAAGCTTCTGGGCGAACTGAAACCAGCGGAAGTAGCTGGTGAGTCAGGCCGCGTCGGCTTGGAGGTGTAACTGCTTGCCATGGTGGTGAGGCGAGTTGAGTGAGTTGACGAAGCCGGAGGCTACCACAAGTCGTTGTGGCCAGTGACTCTCGATCCAGCTATTCTTCCCATGAGAGGTGCATGATATCTTGATGCGTACTTTTCTCAAGTCTGCAGGAGCTCGGCGCGGAGTATTTGGCCAGCCGAAGGCATGGTGCGGATTTTGCGAATCACAGAACTGGTAGACGACGACAGTTCGCGAGGGCAGGTCGGGGAACACGAGATGGCTGGCGCGCAGGCAACAACAGATGAAACGCCGGAACAGAGAGCAAGACAGTCTGTCGGATGGGAATTGTGACTGAGCTGTACGAGGGAAACAAGGCGGTCTGCAGCGTGCAGGCCACCGACACTTTGTTTGATTCGCCCGAGGACCCTGGAGGCTGGAGATGACGCCGGCCGGTGGGTGACGGATGGAGATATGGAGATGCAAGGACGATTGGTGTCGGGGAGCAGTTGCCGTCCATGCCCTGGCGGGGCGGGGCTTAGTGGTTCTAACTGGGGGGGACCGTTCTACTACTACGTACGTATATAGTAGTAGTGGTTTTTTTTTTTTTTTTTGAATGGCTCCTAATGGCTCCCAATGGCTCCCAATTGGCTCCCTCCCACTTACTATGTAATCCTTCATCGCACCTGCCTCGCTGGCTGCCTGAACCGCCTTCATTGTCGAGAAGATCAGGGCGGTCTGATGGATGTCGCGCCTTGCAAACATCTCTCAGCCTTGCTTGACGCGTCCCAAAGCTTTCGCCTCAACACGCCCTCCATCCGACACAGCGCAGAGCATCGTTGTGCGCACAGATTGACATGCCACCACGTGCGGGCGTCCTGGGCGATTTTCTCGGGTAGCTAGCATGGCGCTCAGCTCGTCGCCTCAGCGAATCGGCCAGATGCAGCTGAGGCGACGATTTGCTACCGTACCAAAAGATCAGCTTCAGATCCTGAATCAAGATGACGCCTGGGTCTTCAACCCGAACGACCGGCGGGGCCTGCCTCCGGTCCCCGAACATGTTGTGCAGGACATGAGATCACGGCATTTGATGCAATTGCAGACGGCAAGGAAAGACGCAGACCGCATTGCGTCTTCTGACAAGGATGTCGTTTCCAAAAGGCACCATTCCGGACAGGTCTTTGAGGGCAGTCGAGATGAAGCCGGCGAAGATGACGATGCCTACCAAGTCCAAAGTCAAGATCAAACCTCTGAGGTTGGCGAGGTACTGACATCGTGGTCTGGTTCACCCGTTCAGGAACCGTTACGATCGATCTCGTCGCCAGAAACACCACCATTTCGACTCCGACCTCGTCAAGCGGTGGCTGAGACTGACCTCTCCCATGCTGACGACTCATCTATATTCCATAAATCGTTGCCGACCCCTGCGTCGCGCCAGACCCTGCCCCATGCTGTAACAGTTGACGGGGAAGAGGATGAAGACGAAGAGGAGATGGAAGTAGATCTTCCTGGAGCTCACGAAAGTTCTCAAGCCCGGGTCAATCTCGACTCAGCTCGCGTGCAGGTGGCCTCGACCCCAGCTGCTACCATTGTCACGCAAATCGCCTTCAAAACGCCTCCTTGTGCCCAACCCGATCAACAAATTATCCCTGGAACTATACTGTCGAACCAGCCCCCCGTTCGATACAGAGAAGACCTTAAACGAACGAATCGTCGCAGAATGCAGCCGATACAATTTGAAGGAACCATGCCAGTAAAACGCGTGGGTTCCTTTTCTGCCAAGAGGCTTCCGACTATGTCACGACTTGCCGAGGTGGCCAGCCCAACGTCCACTTCGTCCACCTCACATATCTCGGCTTCCTTTCCGACATGTTCGAGTCAAGATTCAGCAGCAAATAACGCAGCTGCGACTCAGATACCCATTACCGAACCTGCTTCTCCTCCCAGAGCACTACATCAATCCTGCGGCACCGCTCCAATCCAGAACCTTTCTATGGAGAGCTCGTCTTGCCAGGAAAATCCATCGACTCTCGGGCCTAAAGACTCGTACAGCCTCTTCAAATCAGCATATCCCTCCTACACAACCGCACACGCGGGTTCGCTCAAAAACTTTGTCAAGTCCATACTGTGTCTGGAATACCTGCAATCAGAACGAGCCCTCCATGAATTCCTCTACGACGACTTCATCCGTGCCTTCTCAAGCGCATATCTCACTTATGTAAGAAACGCCGGCCCCGGCCAAGAGCCGTTGCCTGCAATCGAGTGGTTCAACCGGCTCGACGGCCCACCTGTGTTTTCCCAAATGATCATGACCAAGAGGAACGTCAATGCGGCACTGAAAGAATTCCCCGAGGAGGTCTCCCTCGCGAGACGATACATCGGTATTGGGCCGCAGAAGAGAAAGCGGTCACTTTCCCGCGAAACCGAGCGGCCGAACGACGGAAACGCAATCACCCACGTCGACGCGAGCACGTGCCAAACAAGAAAGGTTTCCGCCGTCAGACCAGCAAAATCTGCTCGTGGAACCCCCGCACCCGTCCCTTCTTCCCGGCCGGGCTCCGATACCCCCCATCCTTCCAGGATACCGCCGACGTCTTCTGCCCAGCTCCGCAAAACACCAGCCGCGTCTCAATACTTTGAGAGGGTGAAGCGGGAGAGCAAGAACAAATCGGCGAGATCAGCGTCAATGGACCAAAAAGCCCGTCTGCGAGAGCATTTCAGAAAAGCTACGGCGAAGAAAATGTTGTGTTCAGGAGACCGACACGTGTCGTCGCGGTTCTAGTAATCTTTTAGGGCGGGGGAAGGGAGGGAGGCGGATTGTAGAACAAAATTTGCATGATGCATATACACTACTCCACCCTTGCTTGTTATTTCACAATGAATCCCGAGTTGCAACGGTAGTTTTCTTCAAAAAAAAATTGTCCATGGAATTTTCTCACTGTCTTGGTGTCTAATTTGTGCGTAGGCCTTGAATGTCCATCTTCTTCCGAATGCCCGGGTAGTAAGTATATATAGTAGTTGGGCATGGTCTATCACACGGTCCGACAAACGCTACTGCTCCAACCCTCCAAAAAAAAAAAAAAAAAAAAAAAAAAAAAAAAAAAGTGACACCATATCTCCTTGAGGAGTCTAATTTCGTTACATCTAAGGTCTCCCGTTTCAAACCTGTAATCCAGTAAATTTCTTTTTCCTACTGAATCCCTCTTGGCGCAGCCACGAAGCTCTCATCCGACGCAGACGGACGGCAACGAGGAGGGATCGCAGTCATGATACTTGTTTTTTCCGGTTATTTAAAAAAAACAGGTTCTCAAAAAATTACATTTCTTTCGCGTGCACATCATTAGTTCGTTGGCGAAGGTTTGTGTTTGTGGTTTTCTTGTTCTTTTTTTTTCTCGTTAATTTTTTGCCTTCACGTTTACGTAGTGAGGTTTGGTGTTCGATTCTTCTCATTTTCTTTTGCTTCGGCATCGGCAATCATTTTATTCATTTGGCGCTCCTCTTCTTCGGGAGTAAGCGTCTTGAGCTGGAGGGCGTGGATGCCTCCCTCAAAGGCCATTTCATCGCGAAGGAGGGCATAGACCATTCTGTGGCGAGCGGGCTGCATTTTCGACTTGAAAGCCTCGGAGATGATGACGAGTCTGCAGAAGAGATCGCGGTAAGCAAAGGTGTTTTCTTCTTTTCTTTCTCAAGAGTGCGCCAGCGAACTCATGCGGCAAAGTTGGGGAAGAAAAAAAAGAAAAGAGAGAGAGACGGATATGATTAAGAGTGGAGGCAATATGAGAAGAGAAAGAGGAGAAAGAAGAGAACAAGAAGAAAAAAAGGAGGAAAACAAGACGCGTATCAGATACATACCTAAAGTGCGTCTCCCTCGAGGTGCTGCCCTGCATGGCCTTGTGGTGGGAATGCAGGTGAGAGTCGTTGTAGATTTCAAAGGTCTTCGGATTAAAGGCGGCTATGACCTGCGACCGTCGAATTGAATGATCAGCCATCCAAGGGAATAGAAGAAAAGATATGCAGGGGTGAATTTGGATGTGTTGCACGATCAAAAGAAAATATTTGACGATAAATGCAATGACATACCTTGGCACGAATGGCGTCTTCCATTGGGGTGGCAGACGTCATGGTGGATAGTTGTCTTCCGACGTGAGAAAATCCGGTTGCGTACCGTCGCAACATACAGGGCAACACGAATTTGAGCCTGTTGTTACTTGGGTTGACGATGAAGGGAAGAAGCAGGTTGTTGATTTATCTGATTGACCTGCGGTGTTGGAATGGGAGGCGTTTCTTAGTGCTATTATAGATGGCCAACGCGAACGATTGCGAGCTTAGCTTGCTTTCTGGGCGATGGGAGCCAAAGGACCAATGTACTTGACTAGAGGTTTCGACGAAAAGAAATGAGGATAAGATGAGTAGGAGAACAGCGAGGATGGTGAAAAGGGGGACGAGGAGGTGAGATGAAATAGTTGTTATCCAAAAAAAAAAAAAAAAAAAAAACCATTCACGAGCTGGAAGTAAGCGGACCAAAAAAAAATGCGGCTGGATTGTGCCTGACGTTTGCGAATGACCACCCGTGAGCTTTTTGCTTCAATTTCCTGCTCGCATTCTTTTTTGGTAGTTTCTTCACTGGGACGGACTAGTCGGTGAGAAAGAAGCGGCTTGCATGGGGCACAAGTCCTTCTTCGGCGGACAAGGCGGGGTCCAATGGCAGGGGAGCTTGCGATCCAGCGGTGACGGGGGGCTCAATAAATAGCCTGTCACTTGCTGGCAACTGCCAAGTGGTTGCCGCTTTCTGTGCACGCCGCTGTGGGCCGGCCAGGCACGTTTTCCGGGTTGCATCGAAGGGGCGAAGGGGTTGATTTTCCCAGAACCCAGAACCTGACGCCTAGCACTTGTGATCCCAGTCATCTCAGCAGGACTTGCCAATTGGTGCGTGCGCCGAGGCGTCTGCAAGGTGCGCAGCGTCTGGGAAAGCTCAGGAGGGCATGCAGATGGCGGTACACTGGCTGTATCAGTTACCGACGAGAAGCGGGGAAGAGCAACGAGCATGGGCGACAAACAAACAAACAACAGGGACGGTCGAAGACGAGACAGGCAGACGTGTGACATGACAAGAAGGCTGGCCCGCCCGCAAGGAGGACCAACGAAGAGAGCCGGGGAAGGGGGAAGGGGGAAGGGGGAAGGAGGGAAGGAAAGAAGAAGAACAAAGGAAGAAGAGAAGGAAGTTGGACACCTCGACAAGACAAGACAAGACAGACGGCCAGCCCAGAAGCGGTGCAGCATGGACGACCGCGAATAACGACAACGACGACGACGACGGGTGGGGGGGAACGATGCTATCAGGTGCAGTTCCACCGTCAAAGTGATGTTGGCCAAAGTAAGACCTGCTTTTTCGACCATCAGAATGTCATCATGATCGGCCGCAGCTCGTACCACGTAAATTACGAATGTACACTCTGCATATCGAGTTGCATGTTGATGATAACGTGCAATAAATCATATGCTCGACAGCGCCAACAAGCAGGTACCGACAGAACGGGAGCCAGCGTGGACGGCATCACAATCTGTACGCGTGGTGCGCCTTGCAGGTTGAGCAGACAGACAGTGACCGCCAATTTCTGATACTGGATGTGATGGATCAGATTCCGTGCCTGCGGGATCGCCGTTCTACCAATCTGCCATCGACAATTGGCTGCTGGCTATGTGTGCCAGCAGCAGCCACCTTCCGGAAACCCTTTCCCAGATTCTATTCTTCGCCTGCGTGGTCATGATCAGACGGACGGACGTGTCTTACTGTGTGTGTATTGTGCCGCATCGGCTGCTCGATCCGTCATCATACTACATACTAGTAATCTACTAATCCCATGGGGCCATGGCTGACTGTACTCACTCAGCTCTCGCCGCCCTTTCGCCCGCCGCTTGCTGACTGGAACTGACGACACAACAACCAACCTCCTTTGTGCATGCCTGGAGACCGCAACTTTGGATCAAATGCTCACACAAAAAAGATTGATAAATAAAATAAAATAAAAGAGTCATCATCATCATCATGATGCGTGCTTCCCATAGCCGGTTTTGAGTTTTCTTTTGCTTTTTTCTCTTTTTTTTTGTGGGCCATTTCCCATCAGATCAGATACAGTAAGTTGTCATAATCAATGTATGACAATGACAACGACGGTTGGTGCCCCGCCAACTTCGTTCCTTTTCACCAGCGCCGCATCTGGAACTCGGGAGTCTTTTTTGAATTGGCGACAGCAAACACGGCGGCGCGCCAATTCGGCCACCACCAACCGATTCGTCGCGGCTCGCCAGAACTTACTTTCTTTGACGGAGCGGCGTTTAGCCCGCGGAGAACACTTGGAGGCTTCTGCCAATGCTATCCCCTAAACGTATCTCGTCCTGCCAGCTGCCCACGTAGTAGGTTATCGATTCGGCGGCAAAAAACGCCCTCTTTTGTCTTCTTCTTCTTCTTCTTCTTCTTCTCCTTCTTCTCCTTCTTCTCCTTCTTCTCCTTCTTCTCCTTCTTCTCCTTCTTCTCCTTCTTCTCCTTCTTCTCCTTCTTCTCCTTCTTCTTCTTCTTCTTATTCTTCTCTCTGGAGCACTGGAACACGCTGGAACATTGGAATCCCGGGTTTGTCTGCGTGTTCCGTCGTTTTCTGCGGCCTCCCCTCCGCGGACCCGACTCAATCGAGTTGATTAGATATTAATAACCAAACACCATTCGTCGGCATCCGGTGCAACATCAAACTGCCCCATGATGATGCGTCCTGTCCTTCCGCCGAGTCCCCGGACTTTGGCCCTGTTCTCATCTTCCTCACTCTGCTCGGCCTGCCGTCCATCACCTCTTGCTCGTCGTGCGCGCCTTGTCTCGCGGTGCACGCCGTCCTCGTGCTTCTTGTCCACCAAGATGCATTCGGCGTCTCTGCCGCGGCTGCCCATATTCGAAGCCATCGCGAAGCACAAGCCCGAGTCGACTGCGGTGATCCATTCGCCATCGGGGAGACGGTTTTCCTACGGCGAGCTCCTGAGCGATGTCCACCAAGCAAGGGAGCGGTTTATGACCGCGAGCGGGAAGAAGGACCTGCAAGGCGAGAGGATAGCATTTCTGATTGAGAATAGCTATGACTATGTTGGTGAGTTTCGAGCGGCTTCCTCTCCCGTCTACCTTTCTTCTCATCCGCACCTCCTCTGATTGTGAATCCACGAGCAATCTGACACTTCCCCCCCCCCCCCCCCCTCCTCAGTGACTCTGCTCGCCGCTCTTGCGGCGCGTTCCATTGCAGTCCCCATGTCGCCCTCATTTCCAGATCCGGAGCTGCAGTACATCCTGGACCACAGCGAGGCTTCGCTCCTCGTGTCGTCTTCCAAGTTTGCGTCCAAAGCACACCAGGTTCTGGCCACCCCCTTAAAGGCCAAACCGCTGCATCTGGAGCTGCCAAAGCACGTTGGCGGCCACCGGGGGACAGCAAAGGCGGATGTTGCCCTTCAAGGCTCCGATCCGGGTAGAGCCGGGCTCATGCTCTACACTTCAGGAACTACAAACAAGCCCGTATGTATGATTGTTGTGATCCGAGCACCCGTTCCGTCTCTCACGCCACCGTATACAAATGCCTGCTAACCGGGGAGTTCCGTGCAGAAAGGAGTGCTGATACCGCAATCTGCCCTCACTGCCCAAGCCCTCTCTCTCCTCCAGGCATGGAGCTACTCTCCCTCCGACCACCTCCTGCACGTCCTGCCGCTGCACCACATCCATGGAACCGTCAACGCCGTCATCACACCCCTGTTCGCCGGCTCCTCCATCGAGTTCATGTTCCCCTTCAACGCCGACGCCGTGTGGAAGCGCCTCTCCGCCCCGTACCTCCCCGCAAGCAACAGCACGGATGGCGCCACGGAACCCCCCCCCGCCTCGAAACCAAAAGTCACATTCTTCACCGTCGTACCGACAGTATACAGCCGCCTCCTCTCCAGTCACAAGAGCCTGCCGCCGGATCTCCAACGGGCCAGCCGGGAGGCCGTCTCTCCGCAAAACATGCGCGTCAACATCTCCGGGTCCGCCGCGCTGCCCACCCCCGTCAAGGCCGCCTGGCGGGATCTCTCCGGCGGCAACGTCCTCCTCGAGCGGTACGGCATGACGGAAGTAGGCATGGCGCTGTCCTGCGGTCTCGATTTCGCAGACCGCGTCGACGCCAGCGTCGGCTGGCCCCTGCCGTCCGTCCAAGCCCGCCTCGTGGACGTCGACACCGGCCGGGAAATCCCCCCCGGCCAGGACCTCGACTCGCACGGCCGCGAACGCCCCGGCGAGATCCAGCTCCGCGGCCCGACCATCTTCCAGGAATACTGGCGCAACCCCGAAGCCACTGCCTCGGAGTTCATCCCCGATCCCGACGGCCAAGGACCCTGGTTCAAGACGGGCGATGTGGCCGTCCGCCGCGCCGTGCCCTCCGCCTCCCACAGCCAGCCCTGGACCAAAGGACCCCTGTACTTCATCCAGGGCCGCCTGACCGCCGACATCATCAAGACGGGCGGTGAAAAGGTCTCCGCCCTCGAGGTCGAGCGCGAGCTCCTCTCCCTGCCGCAAGTCTCCGAGGCCGCCGTCGTCGCCATCCCAAGCGGCAGCTGGGGCCAGAAGGTCGCCGCCGTCATCGTCCTCGACAACGAGGTCGCCCAGAAGTGGACCCCGCTGGAGATGCGTCGCGCCCTGAAGTCCAGATTGGCCAGCTACAAGATTCCCCAGGTCATGAGGGTCGTCGATCATATACCCAGGAACGCCATGGGCAAGGTCAACAAGAAGCAGCTTGTGAAGCAGATCTTCTCCGACGAGCACAGCGCCGATGAGATCTGAGCATGTGTTGTTGGGCAAGGAGCCCACCTCCGAATTGATGACATCTTTTCCTACGACCCTGAAGAGGGGAGGTTCTTCTCGTGCAGGTGTCGTGGATTCTTCTATACCAAAGCACTCTACCCCCCTACCCTCTACCCTCTACTCTCTACCTCTACCCCTCACCCACCTTTTGTTTTTCAGGCCGCTACCAACAGATCATGTAGATGTGAGTGGCCATCATCTCAGGCAGCTACCAATGACATCATGAGAGAAGTTTTTTTTTTTTTGTTGTATAAATTGCAAAGACACTCGCCAGACGATGTATAATCTAAATTATGTAGTCCTCCCGAGGATGCGAGTGCACCTCTGCGTGGTTGCTCGTTCTGAACAAAAATCACCGTGCAGCTTGCTTGCAAAACGCCATCACGTAAACATGGGCCGTGTTACTTTGTTTTTTCTCTTTCCCAATGTGCAATATAGACAATTCTGGGAAGAAATCTCCCACCAGTGTCAATGGTCAAGCATCGATCAGACGCTTCAATAAAATACGCAGCACACACCAACATACCAAGACACCAACCTCCAGTAATGATTGTCGTTAATTTTTCTAGGCTGTTCAGTTCAATTCCAGGGTAGAGCAGAGGGACTGAGCATGTGCATCGTAACAGACTTGTTTACGATGTTCCGTCTCTCTCCGTCCCCTACCGAGGCTGTGATGTGAAGCCCTTCATCCCGCCGTGGTTCTTGTCTACACGGTATACTTAGCTTTTGCCCTCGTGCTTCCCGAGTGTGCACTGTCTGTGTGACCGGAGAACTCGACCTCCGCGTTGCTGGGGAGTTCGAGGACTTCTTTGAAGCGTCGGCCAATTGACAAGAGAATCTCTTTGCCTTTTTCCGGGCTGCGGCCCTTACCGCCAGCAACGTCACCATCACCACGGCCAGGGATGGTCTTTCCAGTAGTTTGAGTCCAAACACCGATACGATAAAAACCCTTGCGGACGTTGACGACAACACCCATGACCTCGCCATCGTCCTCATCCTCCAAGGTCTCGCCAATAACACTCATCATGACTTGCAGCCATAGACGATCCACATCAACGCTTCTCTTCTCCTTGTACTGGTAGGACCATTTGCCTCCATGCTTGTTCTGGGGATCCTCCCACTCGGGTCGCACACCAGCCTTGAACAGGTGGTAGTCAGACTTCAGGGCGAGTTCGGAAACGGGAGCGACATTGTTCTATAAAAGATTAGACCACTGACAGATTCCGCATTTATAGTCGGCAAAGTTCTGAACGCACATATACTCCCCAGAACTCCTCCACTGAATCGAAAGTGATGACTTCCTTAAGCAAATCATTCCAGTTGTCGCCCTATTTGCGTTGGTTAGTCCTACATCAACGGAAAGACACATTTACATCCATGTCAACGTTCTCCCTCACCTTTCCACTCGGTGGCTTGGTGAACCACAGGGTCCATTTGTTTTGAAGAGGATGTTTGACGTTGAAGTTGTCCTTATCGTGGAAAACAGTAACAGGTTTGTTGCTGTCCTTGGCGTCGGAGCTTTCGTTCTTGCCGTTGGGAGAAATGGGGATCGTTGAAAGATCGACCTGCAGGTCCATGCTTGGTGCTTCAACAGCAGCGGCCATCGTGAGCGTCTATATTTTTTTTCGCGGGCGTCAGATTCGACCAGAAGGCGGAATGTGAAAAAAAGGATGAATCGACCGAAACTACTTTGATGGTGGGGCTTGCGACTGCGTGTCGGAACAGATCAGATATGGAGCGGTGTACCGAGATGGAAGAGAGTATAAATCGATTATTTTCAGCGTGCAAAAACAAATGTGGGAAATTGCAACTTTGCGCCAGGCAAAGAAGTGGTCTCTTGATTGTTATGTCGGATAAAAAGTGAGCGGGCGATGGGTTCGACGGGTTGCTACGACCTGCGTCTCGATTGACCAGCAAAAAAATATCCAAGTCAGGCAGTAACACTCGGCAGGGCCGCCCACCTTCCCCCACACATGGAAAGATGCCTTGTAATTAGGGCAGCCGCAGCATGATAGCCCAGTCTTACCCTACACATAATGAGGACAGCCGGTTGTTCGAAATAACACGTCAAACGACGCCGCGAGATGAAGAGAACGTGTTATTACCACCACCAAGTTTTGCATATAAGTAAGGGAGACGAACACGAACTGTGAAAACTAATGAGTGCAGATACACCGAGGAACCTGTAGTTACTCGTGCGAAACCTCTCTGCTTCATGGTTAGTTTATGTTTCCCACTCAACAATTCCATATCACCAACAGAGCAAACATTGTCAAAAATCAAGTTAAGTAAGGACCCCAATGAGCGCGAATGGGAGCTGTTATACAAGTCATTTGATTTAATATCGCCTATTGTTCACAAGGTGCATCCGAGGGTTGGCAATTTTTTGAAGCAAATGCTCATAAAACAAAATAAGAGCCTAGCCAATAATAAAAAGGAAAGCTTCCGTAGCTCAGTTGGTTAGAGCTTCGTACTAATAAACATTAGTGATGCGGAGGCCGCAGGTTCAAGCCCTGCCGGGAGCAAAGATCGTTCCACGATGCTTTCCTTAAAAACATTCTTTTTGGATACGGAGATGACGTTTATCACCAGATGTGAATAAAAATCTGTCATGTAACTCCACGAATCATACCATTCTCCCCTCTGCTAGGAGATCCTAGTGCATTCCGTCAAGACCTCATGGACCAGCAGTCCAAAATCTCGCAACTCTAGCAAGACGAAGCCGACCTGATCAACACATTGGAAAGAAAGTATTTTGCTAGGACTGCGCGGCTTGCGCGTGGCTTGCTAATAGCTACTGGTTCGCCATGTGCCCTAAGGCCACAAACATACTAGCCACCTTGCGTATGATTCAGATGATGAGGAGGGCATTTCCTGGTCCTAGAGATCGTTATCGTCGGTCGAATTCCCAGACAAGTATCGATGCTGCAATTCGTTAAGTTCTAGATATGACGACCCAAAAGGATTCATTAGCAGTAACAGGACGCCTACGTCATAAGATCCATGTTGTCTTTCGAACTAGAGAACGTTATCCAGGGCGACTCCCATATACGTGGCCTTGTGGCTCTGGATGCAGGCCACAATACCACGAAGAGTGGCGTAACCATTGTGTACAGATATATGATAAAGATAAAGAGAGAACAAGAGAAACCCTCCTTTCCCTCCTACTAACCACCTTCTTGATGGGAGATACTGTATTGTGTGTGGCTGACCATATGCCAGTTCCTCACGTAGCCCGAGTCCGTAACAGCTCGATACTAAAGGTATGCTTCTTAGGAAGTTACAAGCATTAGAAGATAATAGAAACGTAGACCAAGGAGGGTGCAAAGCCACTCTGTACGTTAGCATAGTACCTTTTGCAATTGAATACCTGTGCCGCCCTATTGCTCCTGCCTACTACTACTACTACTACTACTACTAGTAGTAGTGCCGCCAAACCTTACAGCTGTCATCAAGCCAGCTGATGACACACAGCTGTCTGATGACGTTGCCACCTGTCCGGCAGAACTCTCCTAGTTGTGAGAGGGAAGGTTCTGCTGGGCTCTTTCTCTTTCGCCTAAACCTTCTGGGTCAAGAGGCCTCCCTCGAAGCATCCTTCCTGGAAAATTTTCTTCCTTCCTCCCTTAACAATCCTCATACGCTTGATTCACTTGCTTGATCTGCCTTTCTCTCATCAAGCGCTGACACATTATCACGATAGGAGGATCTTGCTCCCTCAAGATGCAGGATAAATACATGCAAGATTGTTTCGGTACTACACTACCCATCCATCGTGGAAACCTATGGCTAATATCACCCGCTACTGTAGGACGAACGCACCGAACAGGAGACGTGTTGAGCGTTAACGCTTCAAGCCATTTGCTTGAAATTCAAAATACTCAAGACAACGCTTTAATTCTTGAAAGTTGGTGCACAATCCCGCTTCGAGAACAAGAGTATAGAGAATATTCTACAATCTTGGAGCGGTCGTTTAGACACTTCGATTTCGATCCCAACCACGGCCTGCTTCATCTCCGCATGCCTTCGTCTATTCATGAGCTCTTTACAGCCAGGCTGGTCCGCGAGCTTCAACGTCAAATAGAAGAAGTAGCTAAGCGAAACAATGCAACTGCCGATTTCGCGTCTAAGTTAGAAAACGCAGGCTCATCTACCATCATTCTTGCTGAAGGTGATGCTCCATCATTTAGGCCAATTCGACGTGACCCAGATGGCCAATTTCTTCACCAATGCGCCTATTATCCCGGTGTAGTTATAGAAGTCGCTTATTCCCAGAGTGGGAAAAGCTTGAGAAAGCTTGCTCAAGACTACATCCTATATTCTAATGGAGATGTTAAAGTCGTTATCGGCGTTAACATTAGCTATCAAGGGAAAAAGGCAACTCTTTCGATTTGGCGCCCAAAGTACAAAAGTATAGAGGGTGAAGATATAGAAGAACTTAGTGTTCAAGAAATTCTTTCATATGAGGTATGGTATGCAATTGTTTAATTAGTGCAGAAGCTTACTTCAATAGGGTTTTCGGTCCCCTGATGGACAACTATGTGGTGCAGAAAAACAACTATTACTTAGTCTTTGCGATTTTGCAACCGATCGGCTTTGTACAGAGTGTGAGCCGGTACCGATTGCCATACCCTTTAGTAGTCTCTATGACTTCCTCGAAATAGCCGAAAAGTTAGCTCGGAGAGAAGTGTCCAATACGGCTATTAGTGCAAAAAAGTCAACAAGAGCTACAAGAAAGCGAAGCCCATCAACAAGTTCCGCTGAACAGCTACGTTCAGAAGACGAGGCAAATTACGTTAACTAGGAGAATGCTGCAATGGCTCGAGCTGAACTGAATGATGCGGACTTCGAAGAGACGCCTAAGCAGACACGGAAGAAGCGAATGGTTTGAAGCGGGCGCACAATTGTTTTTTCTTTACACGCAGGAGACGAATTCAATATCGAACGGAAGGTATGGAGCACTCGGGTTAAGAGACAGGAGTAACTTACGTAAACTAAGGTCTATTGGGAAGACGATCTGAAGAGACTTTACTACAAGAGAAGAACGCACACAAGATAACTGCAAGAATACTAGTACTTGGTTCATAACTCTGAATGCCGAATCCATTTTCAGTTGATGATAAATTCTCTTGGCGACGAACCTGACTCGGTTAGGGAATGTATTTTCCTAGCATCAGCTCCCTCGCCCAAAGGGCAAAAAAAAAAAAAAAGGTAGCATATTCCTGGCCAACGGCGGACAGTGCCTGTGGGGTGTGCTGTAATTATTGAGAGGAAGAAGAAGCACCATCGTACAGCTTTTGGCTTGAAACCTAAATGCTAGCCCACTACCCTCGTCAAAAGAGAAATTATTTCAGGTTGCGCTTTCCGTGTCGCAACAGGCACAACGTCTCAACTTCACTCAATTTGTCAACGTCTTGTTAGGACGATGTAAGACGTAGAGTTCAAGAAGGCGCAATACAAGAAGGCACGAGTTGGGATGGAGAGGTGTTTGCTTGAGCACGTAAAAAGACGAGGTAGGAACGCAGGAAGGAAGGAGCACTAAGCAGCAGCGATCGCCGTTGCCTGCCTGCCACCTCAATTCAATTCCCGGCTATTACCAGCTAGCGGCTAGCTGCCAGTTTCCAGCCACCGCATTGTTTGTCGCGCCGTCTTGTCTCATCTAGCAGCCCGTCGTCCCCCCACCGTGAACCATGAACGACTCGAACAAAAACCCAGGTGCGCCATTATTATCTGGGGACGGATGGACAGAGACAGGTGGCTATTCGATATTCTTTTCTTTTTTCCTTTTCTTTTCTTTTTCCCCCTCAGTTCGCTTACCATGAAAAGGCCCATCATTTGCCATAAAACCAGCAGCCTCGTTCAAGGAAATTTCTCTTGGCCCCTTGTCCTCCTCGTCTTGTTCGACAAACAGACCGTCTGCCGCCAACAACCTTGTCGATTCGACCAACTTCGCGCCCCCCATGCCGGTGCAGCGGCATCAATGGCCCCCGTTTCTTGATTCGCAGGGGCTGAGAGAAGAGTACGACGAGCACACGTATGGGGCGCATGACCACGGCCACTCTCTGCCGCCTGATAGTAGCCAGCCTGCACGCAGGTCCTGGTCCTGGTCGAACCGCGCCTCCATCCAGACATACGAAACAGATGCTCTCACAGAGTCCACCTTCAGCCCCCACTCTCCCATGGCCTCGAGCTTTGTCGGAGCGACCCAAGGCCTGGCTCCCAGACCGCCTTCCTACCAGCATGTCGCATTTTCAGCAGCGTTTGCACATGCTGGTGCGGATGCCGGTGCCGGTCCTTCTACTTTTCCCTCCTCTTCATTCGACGCCGCCAGCTCCTCTCAAGCGCCCGCCTTTTCCTTGTCCCGAGATATCATTTCCCGCCGGCGAGCCTGCCTACCGGCTGAACAAAATCTGAAGGAAGCCCTCGAATCCACAGCGGCAACGCCCCCTGCAGCTCCAGACTGGCCCCCCATCACATCAGTTAGTAGTCATCGCCAGCCATACGG
The DNA here is from genome assembly GCA_013435705.1 of Claviceps paspali. NCBI lineage: Eukaryota > Fungi > Ascomycota > Sordariomycetes > Hypocreales > Clavicipitaceae > Claviceps > Claviceps paspali. The sequence continues at coordinate 127,256 of JABAEC010000050.1, forward strand.
CCGATTTCCAACGCTGTCTTACGATCAACCGGGATTCGGCACTGGCTATTGCACCTCGCCGCCTGCGCAGTTCACGCATCCCGTTCGGCCAGCCGAGGACGACGAGATGAATCCCGAGGGCAATTATACCACGCGACGTGAGGGGCATCCATATATTGGCCAACAACAACTCGGACATGATGTCATCGCGACAGGAGACATTATGACGCCACACATCGCACCTGGAGATATCGCCATAGAACCGAAAGAGCGACAGTTACTCAACTTTCCATCCGAGCGCCGCAAGAATTTTGCCGACGATCGGTCGCCCCTACAGAGGCTTGAGCTTACTCTCGACAGCTTGACCAAGGAGGAAAAGCGAGCAAGAGTACAGGCTGCCGAGCAACGAGCTAGGGAGCGAGCTGCGAGGAAAGCAGCACAGGCTTCTGGTAAACCATCTGTCGGCGCGCAGGATCGACATGTATCCTCCCAACGTCAGGCTCATCATCCGACGACCCCTGTGCCGGACCAAGTGCCATTCAGACAAGAGTCGCCTCCGAGGCAATCCGATCCACGAGGGCAGACCTACTTGCGACACCAGACTCAGCATCAATCACGCCCTCAACAAGCTGCCCAACACCCCAGTGCTTTCCAGCACAGACGCGCCGCTTCGCCCACTTCACCTCGAGCCTTTTTGCGCCGGGAGGATGGCGAGGAGGAATCGGAGCAACCATACTGTAGTCCGCCTAGGCGTAATTTGAGTTTCCGGGAGCGTGTTGTACGAAACGAACAAGAGCCCCATGCCAGGAGCCAAGCGTTTGCAGATCAGCCAGCCGCTTTCTTCACAGGTGCCAACATTGGCGTATCGTCGCCGACACGAAATGGAAGCAATAAGTCACGAAGAGAACCACCTCCCGGCCAAGGGAATCCACACGGAACTCAACCGATCAAAGAAAATGCCTCTCCTGGTGTCTTCAGGATACCGGCGGTCCAACAACCACATGCGATGGAAATTTCCAAGCATAAAGAACTTCCCCCGGTTCCAGTGTCGTCCCAGGCACGTTGGGGATTATCGCGCCGTGCTACCGAGCCAGTTGATGAGAGGCACCACAAAATCGAAGAGGAGTACACTTCGCAGAGAACGCATGGCAGGGTTCTCGATGTTCCGACCCACAATCCGGATTTGGATTTCGGGGACACTGCGACTGCTAGGAGAGGTCTGGAGCGACAGGACAGTAATCTTTCGATAGAGAGTGCGCCTCAGCATCGAGTTTCCAGGATAGTCTTCAAAGATCCTGAAGATTTACGGCCCGGCGACGGATTGTACAAGTCACCGGTTTGGTTGGACGAGTATGAGAAGGCTGCGGTTGGCTCATTGAGTGGAAACTTGCTGGACTTGGACGACACTAAGCCGCTAAGCTCTGACAAGGTTCAAGCTTGGTGGGAAACAGGAAGCAAAAGCAACAATAGCTCTTACTCGCCGCGATCGCGCAAGGCGGAAGCGTTTGATGGAGAGTATGACGATACCGACGGTACGTATTTCCACGACACCTGCCTAGTAAAAAAAAAAAAAAAAAAACCACCCTTTGACTCACTCCTTTAACCCACAAGCTCCAACTCGCTTCAAGCCTCCGCTGTATCTCAAATGCGGACCCCTATTGAGATACTCTGGTATTCGCCACGAAAAGATCCCCATCAGGGCTCCAGCGGGCAGCACCATGTTGGACCGCGAAATTTGGCGCGGCAGTATCATGATTGTGACACGCGATGCGGATTCTTCCTATGCTATAGCCCCCATGCTACGTCTTTTTGTACAAGACATCGGTCTTCTTCCTCCGCCGCCTCATCAGGTTAATGGCGACCTGCCGGCAGAATATGTCGATCCGATCGCCGGTCACCCGAAACTGGGCCGTAGAGGAGAAACACTCTACGTTCGGCCCGTCGAGCATCTAGAGGAAGCCAAAGATGTTTCACTCGTCGAAACCGACAAGGGACTTTTCGAGAGATTCAGAAGTCCGCCTGATATGCTTGTTGGGGACGGCGCCACTGAAGTGCCGCAGTCATTCGCCGGTCGTCAGAAGCGCATTGAGACTGATGGCGAAAAGTTGCAAAGATACAAAGATGTGCGGGGATTCCGGCTTCATGCCGAGCGCGGATGTACTTTCTGGAGGTTCAACATTGAGGTTGAGCTGGTTGAAAGGCAGCAGCGCATCGCGTACCGCATCAACCGAGGTCCCTGTATGGCATTCTGGGTTCCTGCGAAGGCGCATGCCATGAACATGATGTTCCACAGTTGCAACGGCTTCAGCGCTAGTGTCAACGCGAATGACCTTAGCGGCCCGGACCCTATGTGGCGGGATGTTCTCAATAATCACCAATCGCAGCCTTTCCACGTCATGATCGGTGGAGGTGATCAAATATACAACGACTCTGTTTCTCACAAATGTGAACTATTTGACGAATGGCTCGACATCCGAGACCCTCATCAAAAGCACAGCGCCGCATTCACGGCCGATATGCAAGACGAGATGGAGGATTTCTTCCTCGGCAGATATTGTATGTGGTTTTCTCGAGGACTTTTTGCCTTGGCGGCATCGCAGATCCCGATGGTCAACATGTACGACGACCATGACATATTCGACGGATACGGATCATACCCTGATCAATATATGAAATCACCCGTATTCACCGGCCTAGGAGCAGTTGCTTTCAAATACTACATGCTGTTCCAGCACCAGACTGTCCTGACCGAGACAGAAAACACAGAGCCCAGCTGGATTCTGGGCGTGGAGCCAGGGCCGTACATAAAGGAGCTCAGCCGCAGCATCTTTGTCTCCATGGGCGGCAAAGTTGCGCTGCTGGCTGTGGATTGTCGCACGGAAAGGTCTGAAGACGAGGTCATAAAGGCAGAGACGTGGGAGAAGATCACGAACAGACTGTATGCCGAAGTGCGCCGCGGTCAAGTGGATCATCTCCTGGTCGTCTTGGGGGTTCCCATCGCGTACCCACGACTGGTATGGCTGGAAAACATGTAAGTCGGTCATCGGTCCGTCGCCATTGTGTGGGCGGGCCTTACATGTACGCGTTTCGCTGATTTCGCCCGCAGTTTAACGTCAAGACTCATGGATCCCGTCAAGGCACTGGGACGTACTGGCATGTTCGGCAAAGCTCTCAATACCATCGACGGCGGTGTAGAGGTATTGGATGACTTGAATGATCACTGGACTGCCAAGAATCATAAACGGGAAAGAAGCATCATTATTGAAGATTTGCAAGACTTGGCTATTGACAAGTCCTTGCGCGTCACACTGCTGAGGTCAGTCTAGGATTTTACCAGCGAGCACTATTTATCTTGTTGATCCCAAAAACCAAAAACCAAAAAAAAAAAAAAAAAATTACTTACAAAATCTGCAGCGGTGACGTACATTTAGCTGCCATTGGCCAATTCTACTCGAACCCCAAACTGGGAATCGCCAAGCACAGGGACCCAAGGTATATGGTCAACGTGATTTCATCAGCAATAGCCAACGCACCACCGTCCAACATGTTGGCAGACGTGCTCAATAGACGAAACAAGGTGCATCATTTTGATTCCAAGACGGACGAAAGCATGGTCCCTATATTTCAGCATGGAGTGGATGGCAAAGCGAGAAACAATAAACACCTCTTGCCGCACAGGAATTGGTGCTCTATTCGCACCTGGAGTCCAGGGATGACGCCGCCTCCAACACCGCCATTCTTGACTCATGATGGGAGCACTAGCCCACCGCCGGTAATGAGCAATTCTGGTCGTGGCGGTGGCGGCACCGTCGGCGGCCTTCTTCGACGACTCTCGCTCGGAGGACGAGGAGGAAGAGGACTATCGACGGCAGAAGGAGAAGGAGCTGCAGCGGATGGACAATCAGCCTCGACTCGCCTCGACGGCTCCCGCACCTCTGTCCGAGGCAGTAAACCACCTGTTTCCGGGGGCATGGGCGGCCTGTTCCGCAGTCTCTCTCGCCGGAACTCTTCTGGCGGCCCTCGGCCGGTACACCTGACCCGGACCCTCTCCCTCGGCAGTGGCGAAAACAGAAGGAAGGGATTTTTCCATGTTGGACGGCGTGAAAATAGCGCCAAACCCGATGATGGAGGCATCAATGGACGATGGGGCGAAGAGAGCGAAGAGGAAGAAGATGACTACTTTTCTGCAAGCCACCAACGACATGAGACGAGACCGCTTGGGCTGCGTGGCGGTGGCACGTTTGAGAATAATGAATTTTCGGAGGACGATGAGTCTCACTTCACTGTCCAACCAGCACAGCGTGGGCAGAATCTGGCAAGACAGCCGGCGAGGTTTGATGGGAACGATGCGGAGAGGGGGCCTGCGATGCGTCCTCAGCCGTTTCATCGGACGCCAACAGGACTGTCGGCGAAGCAGATGCGTCGAGCGGATGATCTCCAAGTCGATGTGGAAGGTGGGCTCGACATCTGTCTCAACGTGGAAGTCAACGCCAGGGATCCGACGGGAATCACAGTTCCGTATCGACTATTGGTTCCGCGATTGCATTACGAATATAACCCAGCCGAAGATGAGCTGCAGCAGCCAATGCAATCCAAAAACCAACAACCTGGTGGATTCAAGAGATTTTTGAGCTTTCGAAGAAAGTCGGCGGCGCCAAAGTCACAAGAACAGCCACGGCAACATGAAGGACATGATGAAGGAACGGATGATGACGAGGACTACCGAAGTGATGCCAGCTCAAATATGGCACCACGACGCTGAGAAGGGATGAAACAGGCGGGAAACCGGAGTGGATACGCAAAAAAAAAAAACGTATAAGACCGGTGCAAGGTTTTGGGAAGGGATGGCATGATTTTGGGATATCGGCACGGAGAAAAAGCAAGAAGCAGCCACGGGCTCGAGACTGGTAGCTTGTTTGTATACTGTGTGCATGAAATGGCGTTTTGGAAAAAGGAAGAGAAAAAAAAAAAATCAAAATCGGGAATAGCATTATGGTTTATCCCTTGATTGCAAAGGCCTGCGGGTAGTTTGCAAGTGAATTGAAAATTGCAAAAGCAGATGCCGGATGATGGTAGTAGCCATGGCCTGTTGCAAAGAGAGTAAAACAAAACAAAAAGTTCTACCCCAGGCGAGAACTCACATGCTCGTCAAATACATATGGACTTCTACTGACTATACTACTACTACTACTACTTAGTACTTAGTACTAGGCAAGGCCCCCGACTACGTACTAGTACGTACTCAGGTAGCAGACGAGGTAGAAGGGTTTCCTTCCTAAACTAGTACTACTACTACTATGAGTACGTAGTAGGATTTTTTTCCTTTTTGGTTTTAGTGTCGAGGTACTGGCACACTAACTTCGGCTAGCAAGAGCAACTCATATGGATGTTTCTCAATCGGGTAAAGCGCGTCCTCTCGGTAGGATTCCCATCTCCTTACTTCCTACTTCCCACTACCCTACCCCTAGATTAGGTAAACATGACCATTAGTTACACTATTAGTTACCCTGGCTTAGGTAAGTAAGGCTAGGTCCGATCCGCGGCCATCTCCTTTCCTTTCCACACTCATGCCGGTGCGCTTCATCCTAGAACGTTGCCGCCGGAACTGCCGACAGTAACAAAGAAAACAACACATCGGTTACACAAGGTACCTACGACGCCAACTCTCTTCTGCAAACCCACGTCAGAGGGTGGCCGGCGATGGAGTCAAGATGTTTCGATCCTTAGCCATGTCCAAACCGCGCAAGGACGGCCGTCTGCGCACCTCGACTCCTCACATTGTGCTTGCCTGGCTATGTGGTCCAGGCAGAGAGGCGGCCCTCGCTCTCGCGATGCGGACCGCCCATCAGATCCGGAGAAACCTGGTCTCCAGACGAGTTCTGAGCCTGCCGCACTTCTTGTTTCTGTTCTGGGTGGTGATTCTGCTGTGGGGGGAAAGATGGGTGTTTGAGAGCAAGGTGCAAAAGTGTGACTGGGAGAAATGGGAGAAATGGGTAAGCCACGGTCGAATACACCATGATAGCCTGATGGCTGTCTTCAGCGGACGCTCCGACACACTGACCGAAAAAGTGTTGACGTGCTCGCAGCCCAGACAAGCCAGTCCTCATCATCTCGTCCTCGTCGCCGATCCCCAGATCACCGACCCGCACTCGTATCCCGGCCGCCCCTGGCCCCTGAGCTCACTGACCGTCCTTGTCACGGACAATTATATGCGGAGGGGCTACCGCGCGCTGCAGCGCCAGCTGCGCCCGGACAGCGTCTTTTTTCTCGGCGACCTGTTCGACGGCGGACGTGAGTGGAAGACGCGGCGGGGGACACAATTTGTCGATCCGAAATGGGGCAGTGGTCGATCCGAGTCAGAGAAGAAATGGGTCAACAAATGGCATCGCAAGTATGGCCAAAATTTCTGGCTCGGCGAGTACATGCGCTTCAGCAACATCTTCTTCAAGCCGTTCAACGAGGGCGGAGACGTTCCCGGGCCCTACCAGAGAGGCAGGAAGCTGGTGGCGAGTCTTCCCGGAAACCATGACCTCGGGTTCGGAGCCCAGATCCAGGTGGCTATTCGCGACCGGTTCAGCGCTTTTTTCGGCGAGACGAACCGCGTCGATGTCGTCGGAAACCACACGATTGTGTCGGTGGACACTGTGTCCCTCAGCGCGGACACGTCCCAGTACAAGGACTCGCACGACCTGAAGCCCATCTACGGACCGGTCCAAGAATTCCTGGACGAGGTGCAGGTGACCAAGAGAAAACTGGTGCGCGAAGAGCTCGGGGTCTGGCACGTCGTGGATCCCGGGCTGAAGCACCGTCACAAGGTCGAGGACGTCGACGAGGCCGAAGGCGTCGACAAGGTGGATCTGGCGCGGTCGTCCAGGGACCCGGGAAGCAGCGTGGCAGACCTGCCCACGATCCTGCTCACCCACGTGCCGCTGTACAGACCTCCCGGGACGCCCTGCGGGTTGCAGCGCGAACACTGGCCGCCGAGCAAAGCAACGCTGAAGGAGGACGGGACGGTGGATGCCACGAAGCGCGACGACCGCAACGCCATCAGCGTCACGGCCGGGTACCAGTACCAGAACGTCCTCGGCGAGGAGGACTCTGCCAACCTGATCAAGAAGGTGGGCAACGTGGTGCACATCTTTTCGGGCGACGACCACGACTACTGCGACGTGGTGCACTCGCCAGCCGAGGGCGGCGTTCGCGAGATCACGGTCAAGAGCTTCAGCATGGCCATGAGCGTCTCGTCGCCGGGGTTCCTCATGGTCAGCCTGTACAATCCCGTCGACGCCAAGGGCAACACGATGCCGGGATCACCCGAGACGACGCTCCAGACGCACCTGTGCCTGCTGCCGAACCAAGCTCACACGTACATGAAGTACGTGATGTTCATCATCGCCTCCCTGGTCCTGCTGTCCATCCGCGCCATACTGGTGCCGGTGCTGCACCTCACCCCGTTCGCCCTCGAGCCGGAGAAGACGACGACGCCGGGCAAGTCTTCCGTCCTGCCGACTCACAAGGAGAAGGCCAAGATGGAGCCGCCCGAACGCAGGCTCTTTCGGCCGGCGCTGTCGGCGGGCACAACGTCGGGCGCGAGGAGCCAGTTGGCCGCCACGTCTAGGAAGAGCGGGCGCGGGCAGCCGTGGGAATGGCGCTCGGAGAGGGGAGGCGGCGGCGGCGGCGGCGGCGGCGGCGGCCCGCGCATCAACATCCAGGACCCGTTCTACGACGCCGGCGAGTCGTGGAAGTCGCGTGGGGGCAGGGGACAACTGCAGGTGCTCGGGCGGGAGCTATGGACCACGACATGGCGGCTGGCATGGATGACGGTGCTGTTCTGGGCGTACCTGGCACGGGAGAGGTAAGGTTTTCCTGGTGCCGAGCAAGGATCCCCAGATGGAGGAGGAGCACAGGGATGTCGGCATTTCTTGTTGTCTCGTGTTTTCGCAGGAAACAGGTCGCCGAGTGTATATTATTTGTTTTTTTGTATTATCCAGGGGGGAACTTGTGACTTGTTCCCCGACACGTACATAGGAAGTAAGCAGGAGGAAATGCCTCATCAAGCTAATAACGTACAGATGCAGGAATTCGCTGCGAAAGAAAAAGAAAAGAAGAAGAAGAAGAAGAAGAAGAAAAGCCATGTCCTGTACTTGCTGCCCTGCCCTGACTTGACCTCACCCGCGAACGCCTATCCCCCAGACGCGCAAACGCGTCACCCTCAGACCCCAACAAGCGTTTGCGGCGTGTCCAACCATCCGAGTTCCCATCCGTCCCATCACGAAACAAGCTGAACCAGTGCCGTCTCACCGCCTCCTCGTGACCCCTATCCGATCATCTCTCGCTCTCCGTCCAGGACTCTCCCGCACGCTCTCTACACGCTGCTGCTGCTGCTGCTGCTGCTGCTGCTGCTGTTGGGCCGTCCGCTCTGCATCCGCCTCTGCGGCGCGGCGGTCCTCGTAGGCTGCTATGTCTTCGGGTGTGATGTGGAGAGTTGTTGCTGGGCGGCGGAGCATTTTTCGAGGATTTTTGGTTTTTGGAGATTGTGCTTGGGGATTTTTTTTTTTTTTTTTGGACTGGACTGGACTGGATTGGATTGATGAGGGTTGGGTTTTGTTGTTTTTTTTTTTTTTTGGTTTCTTTTTTGGGAGTTGCTGATGGGTGTGGGGAGGGAGGGGCTTTTTGTGATTGGTTGCACTTGGGTGTTGCACTTTCCGTGTCGACATTTACATTGTACGTTGTATGTTTCTGGTAGTGGTTTTTATTCCGGTGGGAGTTGATCAACTGCCCTGGTGGTGCTTTATAAATATATATGCGTGAATTGATAACATGCTATGCTAAAACATAAAGTTGGAATCAAAGAAAAAATGTATGTGAGGATAACGTACGTACTAGTAGCTGGCATAGGGCGATTTACCCCCTTATGACGTAGTACATGGTTTGAGATGTGACATGTTGAATACTAGTAGGTACTAGTACTGAGTAGGTAGTAGGTACTAGTAGGTATTGTATGGAAATGAAAAACTGCCCAGCGGAAAGGAATACTACTATTTTTATTTCGTTTCCACCTCTTCATCGTCTCATGTTCCGTCGGCAAAAAAAATAAAATAAAAAAAAGACACCAGATTCTTACCACACCTCGCCTCTCGACCTCCACACCCGGGGGGGTCCCGTCGTCGTCAGGAAGCGGATGGGCGGCGCGGTCGACATTTCGACCGTCGACGTGGTCGTTGACGAGGCTTCGATCCGGGTCGATGGCGCGGTTGGGGATGAGTCGCCGCGGGATCCCCACGCCAGGTCGTCTTGGATGAGCTGGCCGTGCGACTCGAAGCCAAAGTCTTGGAACCAGTCCACCATGTCGCTGGCGGCTGAGTCGTCGTCCTGGTCACACATTTGTTCCTCTTCCTCCTCTGCTGCTGCTGCTGCCGCCGCCGCCGCCGCCACGACCGTCCGCGCGTCGTTGCTGCCTTCTTCTCGGTAGGTTGTGCCTCCAGCTCTGCTGGCGGTGCTGGCGCTCGCTGGGCCGGCCGTGTCCCGGACCGGCCCGCCGTCCCAGACGGAGGTGGTGAAGATGTGCTGCTGAGGGGGGGATGGCCTCCCCACGGGCGGCGGGGGCGAACCGACGCTGCCTCTGGAGAACCGGGACCGGAGACTGCGGTCTTGGCTGGCGCGGCGGGCGTCGTCGTCGTCGTCGTCCTGATCGCAGTCGTCGGACCTGACTGGCTCTGCTTCGGGTATGGTCGGCAGTCTGGTCGACCTCTTGTTGCTCCTTTCGGGGTTCCGAGGCGGTGGATCGGGGTGATGGCCGGCGCTTCGTCTCCGCTGCTGCTGCTGCTGCTGCTGCTTGAGCATCGAGACGCCCTCGCCCTCGCCCTCGCCCAGGGTGGTTGGCGGTGCGGAAAAGTCCTTGCGGACAACGGCGTGGTCCATGGGGTCCATGGCGTCCGCGGGCAGGGCAGGAGGATACAGCGACATGTGGTCGCTGGACTGGGCTGTGCTCGCGCTGCTCTCCTCGGACGTCGCCGAGGACTCGCTCTCGGCAGAATCGCTCGACTGTCGGCCCCCGACGGCAAAGTCCAGCTGCTCGGCCCTCCAGCGTCCCTCGCGGAACTGCCTGATCTGCTCGGCCGTGATCATCTCGTCGGCCTCGATGCGCTTGAGGCCCGCGCCCGTCAGGAGGTGATCGACCCAGCTGGGACGACGGCCTGTTATCTGGAATCCTTTCAACACGGACGCCCTCCTGTTGGCCGACGCGCACTTCCGACCCTTGATGGACGTGCGTCGTGCTTTTTGCCGCGCATCCTCGCTGGCTTTCCCCTCCGGTCCGAGTAGAGGGAGCTTGCGGGGAGAGGACGGGCCGCGCTGGATGGTGAGAGGAGACGTCACCGGTTGGTGGTTGTGCTGGCTGAGCTGCGCGGGCGATTTCGGCGAGGAGATCTGAGAAAGGGGAGAGGCGGCGAGCCACGGTTCGCAGGGCGTGCCGCCGTCCTTGAGGGTGCTGTCTCCGAGGACGTCTCGGACAGCCTGGAAGGCGTCCTCGGTCTCTTTGATGAGGATGCGTATCGAATCCGCCCACTCGGCGGCTTCTTGCGAGCCGTCTGACGATGCGACCGATGTCCTCTCGGTGGAACTCCTGCATGTGCGGGTCGAATCCGAGCGCAGGTCGGGAAGAGGAGACGCGGCTCGGTCGAGCCCGCGACGGCCATCGACGAGTGCAGCTGCCGTCTGATGCTTCTCGTCGTCGTAGTCGTCGTCGTCGTCGTTGTCATCATCTCCTCTACCGCGCGGGACGAAAGCGGGACACAAGGGCCGCAGGTGCTTCCTGCCAGGCAACCAGGACCGCGGCCGTGACGCAAATGTATTCCTCCCATTCCCGCACCTTGGCACTTTATCGGACGATGCCGCTGGCTTGTGCTCCTTTTTGATGTGCAGGATTCGGCTTGGACTCGCCCCCCTGCGAGACGTGTCCCGCCACGACGAGAGACTGACTGCTGACAGCATCTGCATGGCGTTTGACATTGTCGTCGTCTCGCCAGGGCTGTGTGTGGAAGAGAGAGAAAGTGTTTGTGTGTGTGTTTGTGTGTTTGTGTGTGTGTTTGTGTGTGTGTGTGTGTGTGTGTGTGTGTGAGTGTGAGTGAGTGAGAGCGAGAGAGAGAGGGAGAGAGAGAGGGAGAGAGGGAGAGAGAAAGCGTGCGAGACGACTTAGAAGAAGAAAACGAAAAAGAAAAAAAAAAGACAAAACTGGTAATGTGTTTTCTTTCTTCTTTCTTCCTTCCTTTCTTCTTTACTTCATTTTCCCGTGACGAGTTGACAAACAAACTGTCAAAATGACGGAACAGGCCTTTCCAGCTCGTCGTTTGCTCGAGGTAGAGAGACGGGAACGGAAGCTGACACTGTCAGCTTACGAGAAATCGAGCAGGCAAGAGAAAGGACAGCTTGTCACGGAGAGACGAACAGCAGAGATGGTGTTTCAAAGAGAGAGAGGAAGAGAGAGAGAGAGGAAGAGAGAGAGAGAGAAAGAGAGAAAGAGAGAGAGAGAGAGAGAGGAGGGAAGCGGGCGCTTTCGTAGCACATGAAATGATGGAAAGGATGAGACAGACAAGACAGTGTGCTATTCGCGTCGTCCATCAATAGACAAGCGTCTCCAAGGTCGAAACACGCTAACTGGTTGCTGACGAGATCAGACGAGATGAACCCCATGCCGTGGCGAGCGGCTGCTGCCTTTCGCCGAGACCAGGAGTATTATATAATGATAAAACAGCATGTTGATTCATGCTGTGGAACCATGGAACCATGTTCCTTTGGAGGGAGCAAATACACAGATAGACACGTACAACACACCATCCATCCATCCATCCATCTATCCACCCATACACATACACACACACACACAGACATGTAGCTGCTGGCACATTCTGCCTGAATGCTGAATGACAGACTGGATGCTCTGGCCAGGCCGTGAACCGATGACACGCAAGAACAAGACAAGCACACAGAAGCACCGGCCGTCGACGCCACGAAAGCCATTTCCGTCCGCTCGGTCCGTCACAAGACGAGCAAGAAAGAGGTCCACCGTCGGCAAGCCGATGCGACAATGGTCCCACGTGCGCTGCTCACGTCCGTTAGCCGATGCGAGTCGAAGAAAAAAAAAAAAAAAAGAGGCTTGGTTGGGGATTTTGTTGCCAAGTTTAGCTTTCTTTCTATTTTATTTTTTTTTCGGCCCGCGCATCAGCGTCGCCAACCATTTACGCTATTAATAAACAAGAAAACCGGGGTGAGGGGGGGGGGGGGGGGCATGGAACGCTTGGCCCTTGTTCTCTCTCTCTGCTGGCCCTGATGGTTTGTTCTGGCCTGGTTGCGTTCGGTTAAAAAGAAAACAGGACGAACGCATCGAACGTAAAAGAAGAAAAAAGAAAGAAAAGAAAGCAAACGATAAGGAAAAGGACGAGACTGGGAGAGAGAGAAAAAAAAAAAAGTGACAAAAGCGGGAAGGAGAAAAAAAAAGATTTTTTTTTAAAAAAAAGGCCAGACTGACTGCCTGTTCAAGAAGTCGAGAAGCGAGAAGCCTCGACATGCCATTGGTCCGTATTGATCTTGTGAAACATGCAGCGCGCCCAGGATGGGTTTAGCGCAAAGTTCCGATGAGAAACCCCGATCATGGGCCTTTTTTGTACATGAGATTTGAAACAGAAAACAACACGTGCCAGCCAAGAAAGAAAGATTGCCATTCAACATTAAAACCCCGGGGGGAGGGGGGAGGACTCCAAAAGAAAAGAAAAGAAGACCAAGATGCACGAGAGCAAATTTCGGCAACAACAGTTCCGCCAGGGTTTTTTTTTTTTTTTTTTTTTTTTTTTGCCATTTGTCCTAGGGGGGTAAACAAAAGAGGGGGGGGGGGGGGGC